>JAVUPR010000437.1:0-600000 GCA_036785695.1 Gentiana straminea
GCTATTATTTGCACCCGTACTCGTTCTACCGATACCTTTTATTGTGAAAGTCACTTTCCCAAGATCAGATTCTCATAATCGACTCATTGGAGAAAATGTGGAATTGAATTAAAAATGAATTAAAAATGATTTTATAATCATTTTATTCGATGGCTTTATAAGCGTATTTTAGGATATATTCTTGTATAGAATATATGTAATGTTTTATTAATTCTGAAAGCTAAGTGAGTCGTAGATGAATTCGGGATTTGGAATCGTTCAATTCGGATAACGAGTGAATGAGAAATTATGACTGCAAAAAGTCGGTTTGTTGGACGATTGATGATATGTCATGTGGAAACATTGAGACTAAGTGTGTGTTATGAAAAGGGAAAAAATGGGAAGAAACTTTTCTCCACATTGGTTGGAAAAAGAAGGAAAAAGAGAGCGATATTTATATGATATTGTTTTAGTGTAGTTGGAATAAGAAACCAACATTATACACCGTTCTCTACGCGGGCGCGGGGGGGGTGCAAATCAAATCCGGATTTACCGCCGGGAAACTGTGCGTACTTCGCGTGTCCTGTGTACACGAATGCGGCTCGATTTGAAGGTTCACGATCGAGTTCGGTTTTACCACAGCGGTAATTTAATTTTCAGTGCTCTGTCTGTTGAGAGTGAAATTTGCATTCATTTTCCTACTTTAAGTCGTGATTAAAATTTGAGGCTTTTAGCTTTCAAGTTCCAACATAATGCTTGATATTTATGACATTCAATTCGAAGTGAGGCATTTGTTCATTTCCATCGAGTTTTTCCATGTCCTCTGCTATATAAACGAGCTACATGAATGGGAAGAGAAAAACATCTTTGATTCACAACACCGGAAAATAGCATACATACTATCCACTCTTTTGCATAAGTCCCCATTCTAACGTCAAGTGAAGAGAAATCTACGGAAGCAGCATTCGAGTTCGCCGGTGTTCGGAATGCAGCAGGCTCTGCTATTACGAAAGGTAATCGAGAATTCCTGGAGACAATTCTTGTAGACCGGGGTACATACCGGAGCAAATTTGTCTTAAGGAAAGAGTTCGTCTCGGCTCAGATCGTAGCATATCCTTTTATCATTGTTATTGTATTTTATTCCTATATTTTGTTGTATCTGTTTCGTCATCAAATTAATAAAATTGTTGTTTAATTCGGTTTGATTATTTTAATTATACACGGGTGATAACTGAGAAGTCGGTTTTTAGTTTCAAAACCGACTTTCACAAATGTCGATTCTACCGTGGATACACCGTTAGAATCAGTATTATGCAAATAAAGAACCCTATATTTTATCCAAAAAGTAACCTGCTAAATGCAACTTAAGATTGTTTACTGTTTGCTAAAGAAGAAAAAGATTGTCTATGTTGAACTTAAAGATTTGGACACAGAATATACTTTACCACTTGAACTACTCGTTGACAATAATCAAATAGAAGACATTATGTCTCTGTTTCATTCATGTTTAGACTTACTATTTCATACACATTTGCATTAAAAATACATCTTTGTTTTTTTAAATCTCTTGAAAATTGTCAAGTTTGGTTGGACACAACTCGGAGTTCATATGGACAAGTTTTGATAAACTCAACTCACACACGCAATGAACCCGGCCCACTTTTGCTTTCTTCCCTTCTTTTCTTTGGCGCGAAAGGCAATATATTGCCTAGAGGGAAGATGAACCCAGCCCACCTTAGGCCTTAAACTTGAACAACAACGAAAGTGATAAAAACCATTCTTTGTAAGGAGAAGCAAATTCCCAAAAGAAGATCGGCAAATAACGTTCATAGCATACATGAAAGGCGCTACATGAGCCATACCCAAGCAAAAAAGAAGACCAAAAAATGCTCATATCGAGCTATCCAAAAATACGCTATACATGAATGAAGCTTTCAACATTTTCCTCATGATTTCTAACATCTCATTTGATGCCTTTTTGACATAAGCGAAAATATAAAACTCGGCATTAGTATACGGATCTATTTAAATAATTGAAGATTAAATTTGAAACAAAAAATTTCATTCACCTAATTGTCACAAGGTGTTTCAATGCAACGACATGAGATTCGTCTGAACATGTCATTAATAGTCCGCAACTCTTTATCTTGTTCCAAGTGTGGATCAACTTCGATCTCTTTCACTATGGAGTCTATTACAACCGACTTTGCATTCTTAGTCCATCTCTTGAGGATATACTTCATACGGTATAAAAACTAACTTCAAAACATCTGCGAGAACTTTGATACAATGGCTACATAATATTCCCATAAACAAAACATGCAGGCGCGATGCCTAAGGCATTCGGCGCCCTCTTGTTTGTCCTCTCCAATTTGTCTTTGCCATACGCGGTCACCACGTAAATTGTATACTCCATTAGTATCATTAAGTGCTTGGCCTAATATTCCCGGCATCAATTGCTGCCTCAAACTCATCTGAAATGTCTCAAAAGCAAAGTTTGTGTAAACTTCCCCGGCTTGCTTAAGCATTTTTTACCTTTCGCACCTTTATTCTGTGTGAGTTTACACGGACCAAGGTGAGTATTCAAATTTCGTAACTCCTTATACCTCTTTCGTTGTCAAACTCTGCGTCGAAGTGCCAAAAGAACTCGTGATAGATTGTGGTCGGAGCTGCAAGTAATCTTTTAGGTACTGCATTGAAGCTCTCGCTAAGTTGAGTACTTCGCTTCTCCTGCACGAGAAAAAGCCGATTTCGCACATAAGGAAAACCCCACTTCTCTTTGATATCAAAAAGTTCTTTTTAGCCACAAATTGTCTTCACATTTGTAATCCTTCAACATATTATTCCACTTTTCATGAAATTCACCATCATCTTCTATTACCCGAAAGTTAGCGGACTCTAGTGAGCTGAGTTTGAATTCCACTTGACACTCCTGGAAATAAATGGTTCACATGTTTGAGTGCATTTTGCTTCAAGTGCCAAATACACAACCTATGACGAGTATCGAGCAACCACTACTTTTATGGCCTTTTGCCATTGCTTTGCATCTTGGTCATTAAAAATGGTCTTTGGCGCCTTGTATTCCATACATTCCAAAAAAGTCTCGAAATAGCCATTCAAAAGAGGCGACAGTTAGCCTCATCATACATCAAAAGCCGCACCGAACACAAGCTCGGTCTCCTTGTGATGATTGTATCCAACAAATATACCAAAGGGACGGTGCGTCTTGTTAACTTTGTAAGTGGTATCAAAGCTCACAAAATCACCAAACTTGTTGTAATCTATAATCATGTTGGCATCGGCCCAAAACACGTTCGTTATTTGGTCATCCGAGTCCAAGGGTTGCATCTCTCGAGAAAAAAATGTGGATTCTTTTCTCGTTGCTTGTCAAAGTAATCTACTACGGTGAATTGCTGTTCCCCTCTCTTCCCATTGATTGTTGTCTCAACTTTCTCAAATGGTTTTTTTGATCTAACCTCGGTGTGAAACTAAAGTTGACTCTATACCCCCGCATGCTCCCCCATTTTGCTCTTACGCGCTCGCCTTAATGGAATTCAGCATCGCTCTCGCAACTTCAATCCGACGCCCCCGTTCTTCCGTGATTTTCTTTGACAAGGTAGCATGCGAACCAATATTGGTCTGGGCAGCCCACGCTGCCTTCCACAAATTTATATGTTTTAAACTTGCCGAAAGAAACGGGCATTCTTCTTTACACGCTTAATAGCAAAACTTGCTTTGCACCCGGTTCTTGTCTCTCGGTCGCGGTTGTTTTATGCCCTTATCACGTTTATCTTTTGCTCTATAGCCTTGCTTTGTACACGTGTACTCTTGTACTTATCATACCATCTTTATCTTTGGAAATTTGGTTTCGCTTTGACGCCAAATCCCTTCATTGCGCTATAGTTCGGGGATAGAAAGTGTAGGCATGTTCTTCTGTCTCAAATATTTGGCTCACATGGAGAATGACAACATTGCTTTCTGCCTCAAATAATTGGCCTAAGGTGAACGGCAACATTGCTTTCAGATGCCTCGTAAATTATTCGAATTTCAGTAATAGCTTCAACAAGACTATTGTCAACAAATTGTAAGAATAAGTAAATTTGTCAACAAAAGTGTTGTAAGATAATAGTGAGATTTAAGTCCTATACATAACTTCATCAAATTTCCATTTTTCTCTTAACAAGAGGAGAAGAATTTGCAACAAGCATCCTAGGTGGAAGTTTATGAAGCAAAATGCCACAAGACCAAAATTTACAAAGGAGCAACACTAAAATGTCTACAAAGACCATCAAAAAATGATATGCATAATTCATTGCAATAGTCAACTAACAATCTCTCGATATTTTCACAAAGCTATATCTACATGCTCCTTTAAAAGCAACAGGAGTAAAAGCTTAAAATAAACAAAACAATCCTTTTCAACTATATTAAATATGGAAAATTATGGATAATGACACAATCTGGAATATTTTTAAGTAACGGGGACAATTTACATATTTTTTATAGGGAGAAGGACAAATTTGCATAATTTTTATAGCGAGAAGGACAAACTTGAATCCCGAAAATCGAGTGAATCTTCTAGTGAATCCCAAAATCGGTGAATTTCGACAGGTGAATTTTGAAAGTGAATCCCGAAAAGTGAATTTCGACAATGAATTTTGAAAATTAGTGAATTTCGGCGAGTGAATTTAAACGGTGAGTTTCGAACACAAGTGAATTTCGACGATTGAATAAATAGTTTTGTCCTTTATGCAAAAGTTTCAAAAAAGCTGTCCTTCTACTCAATTGATGAAATATTTATGTCCTTCTCCCTCATTCCCCCTATTAAATATTGCATAATAAATTACTTGACACTTCGATTTAAATAATCACTTCTTGCTTCTTCAAAGAATTATGGCGTGGATATTATAAATCACCATCGTTGTTGTCAAGTTACAAACATTGTGAAGTATGGAGTGGTAATGATCTCATGCAAACAAAGTACGCAAATCGAGTGATAGGCCGCCATTTTTCTCTTCGGTAACTTAATAAATAAAATAAAATAAAAACATGGCTGCCATGGCCGGAATTACAAAGTCGCCGGAAAATCTTTTTACACCCATTTCGAAAATTCTAAGCAATAAGAGTAAAGAAGAGCACAATCACAAAGCCATTTTCGAATTCCACTCTTCCCCAATATGCATTATCAACATTAAAGTTTGGATTTTTTCAAGTAAAAAGAAAAGAAATCCATTAAAGCTTGAATCTTACCGGGATTATCTTCTTCCAAAAGAGGTGAAGCAACACTGTACCCATTTCCGTCCATCTTTCTCTTGCAAATCGCAACAATGGTGGGGCTGCCGGACCGGCCACCGGAGCCAAAGAAGAAAGCAAGTAGGTAAAACGATCGTGTTTTTTTGAGAAATGGCGAGAGATAGGCAAACGAGGGAAGATATTATTTGAGGTGGGACTAAATTGCAATTTTTTGTGTATATGAGAGAGTAATAGGTTGAAAATTTTGTTTTTTAATTTTAAGAAAATGAAAACGACGTCGTTTTCATTAACCGTGCTAAAAAAAAAAATTGTGTGGTTGAGATTACTCTCGCCCACGTGTCGCACTTCTGAAGGATGCTTCGAAAATTTTGGATCAAAGCTTCTGGACTTCAAAAATGTTGGTGATCCGGACCACTAAATCAAGTCTTGTATTGGCCGATCTCAAATCTTATACAATAAAATAATAGAAAACAAAACCAAAGCTACAACAAAAAAGATGTAGAGAAAAAAAATAAAGAAGTGGACTTTTCTTATTACTTCATCTCAACTTCTCTACAAACTCTATTACCAAAAAATGAGATATATATATATATATATATATATATATATACTACAAAATGGAGATGAATCAATTAATATGTAGCACTTAATATCAGTAATCTTAGGACTCCTCATCTTTCATAACCATCATCTATTAACTCTTTCAATAAACCATTATTGATAGACTTTCACGAAATGATTTATTTCATAACACTCCCCCTTGAATGTCTATCATACAATACACAATGAATATGACTCGTTAAAACACTTATTAGAAAAAGACCTTGTGGAATAACAAAAATGATACATATTCACTTGTGTTTGTATTACTCCCATCGATGAAAACATTCTCCGAGCTCTTTTGATATTAATGCTGTGTATCGCCTTCGGTCATAAATCGTCCGTAAAAATATGTCGATTGCACATGCTTTGTGACATCTCACTTAGTAAATGAATACCGTAGGCTGGATCAACATTTTGACTTGATTCATCGCATATCGAGATTCACTCTCTCTTTCCGAAGATAATCGTGCTCTCCCGGCTTGGCGTAAATATTCACCGAATTTGAGATGCACGATCTTTTTATACAATAGTAATAATAGACAAAATTCAATTGAATATAGAGCATATTTAAGCGCTCTATCTACGTTTTCATAACGTATATATCACGTACTATTAACTTTGCTAGAAAAACCCGAGTGGAACAAAAAAAACTAGACAAGAAAAATAGTTCATGACATACGTAGTTTATGTGTCAGACCGATCGCCCTCGTTAAAAAACTTTTAACTAAGAAACCCCATGTCGGAAAAAACTTAGTTAAAGTGAAAAATAGTGCAATCATTGTTCATTCAGGACCAAAGCATCAAGATTGTTTTGAAGTTGTCGCTCCCACGACGACAACAGTCTTTCAAATGTACGCATTTCAATACTATAAACATAATTCTCCAAAAATGTGATATTGGAATGAACTTAGTGAAAAAACTAATGAAGGAATGTTTGAAGGCAAGATTGGAGAGATATGGCTAGGAGCCATAATATACTGAATTAGATTCCATTAGTGACAACCGGAGTTGTGAACCTTATCTGTCTTACACTGTAGAGAATGTCCCCGAAAGTGCCGACATGAATAGTAATATGAGTACCATAAGGCTATAAAGGTTGACGAGTTTGGCGGTAGCCGGGGTGTATGGACCTTGTAATTATCTTTATGCTTTGCCAACTCGAGCCCAATTTTATTCAGATTTCTATGCTTGTTATAACTTCGTATCGTGGCTATATGATAGTATTGAAAATGCTCAGACACACTGTACTCCTAGATGTTCATAGACGGTAAGCAATGTATATGTGAAAGCCCACGAGATCCATTTATGGACTCAAACAAGTTTCTCTAGACAAAATCTTTTGTTTGATAATCAAAGGAGTTTGATTTAGTCCAAAAGAAGGGATATGCCCAATGTGCAAGAAGAATAGTAGGAGTGTGTTATGATTTTTGAGTAAGGTATTAGAATATCTCTCTCGAGAATTATCGCCCCCATGTCACGGTCAATTAATGTTTGGTAGTTCAAGTATCTTTACGAAAGCACTTGGATTAGCCAGTTCTTATTTTTGGAATAAGAATGCTATAGTGATAGATTTAACTCCATTTGTTAATTTATAGTTTACCTATATAGTATGTGTGCAGATGTTATTTCAAGAGTTTAGCATAGATCATGACGAGGGATACTTGCTAGCCGGTATTCTCAAGATCTATCTATGTTAGACATGTTAGTCCTAAAGATAAGGTGAAGGGTAGACGATTAGCTTTATGGAAGGTTTCCCTTTGCTACTTGCGATAGATACCATTATAAAACTTATGCCGTATGTTCATAGTCCATGAGTTGTCATGAGCAAATATGAAAGCTCTATCTGGTGAATGTCGAAAAGAATATCTTTAAATAAGTTAAGGATGGTTTCCTCTTTTTTATCGAAACTTGGAAACGAGATAAATATTGATATACATACATGTATCATGAGGCTTATGAAGGCGAGTGAGAGCCATACGATCCGGGTTTACTGATCACTTTGGACTAAGTACGGTGCAGCCTGGAAATGTTCTTAGCTAAAAATCATACCGGGAGATTCTACAACTAAGGCCAAAACACAAGTAGCTGCCTTGGAAGCATGACGCAATGGGAGAAGTACATGGATCTGGGAAGGTTCATTCCCGAATCTTCTACTTCGTTCTTCCACTTTTTCTATATAGCCGATATAGTAAGTGGATTCATTGCTTGAAGCAAGGACCGGGGTCTCGTCGTAGAATTCATGTAAAGTGTTGAGGCGGTTCCCTTTTGACTTGGTCGTTTGGAGCACGATATAAAGATAATCTGAGTCCCTACTGGGATAGTGATCCGTTTATGGCTATGGCTGGTTGCAAGTATTGCATGAGATTCTTGTGTTTCAACTTGGTCTTGTGTGTGCGAGTGATTGGTTTTTGGCCAAGTGAGAGATTAAGTTGAAATAAGTGTCCTAAACCCAATCGGGTTGGACCGGATCCGACCGGGTCGGATCATTTCTACTATTTCTAACATGCTTATACATATATTAAATGGCTTTTCTCGTTGTCATATATCTATTCTTTTAAAGAACCAATTAGCGAATTGTTATATGATAACGTCCTGTAAATTCAACCGCGATGTAGAGTAAACCATGATAGCGTGATTATGTGTTGATGAGATCTCTAATCCCTTTAATATGTTTCGATACTTAAATGTCTCACAGGTTGGATGTACTATAAAAACCGGGAATTGATAGTATGAACAGAGCTTAGCACATATTAGATGTCTTCCCGTCTTTAAAGGCAAGGGGATAGTTCTCGTCTATCAAAGTGTAGAGACACTTGGATCGTATGCGTGGACGCTATGTATTAGTAGAATGCATACATTAGAGGCGACCCACTTACAACTGCTCGGTGTCACGGAACTATGTGAAAGCGGTTGTGTAATTATCCTTAGGACCGGAGTCTACATGGCATCCACGGTGTGGATTGTCATGCTTTGACACTATTGAGGTTTCCCACAGCCATGCGGGCGATCATAACGGTAGCGTTGATTGGGTGTGATATCGAAGCTACGTCTGGAGTATACATGTTTGGTCATCCGGAATTCGCATTACCCTATTAAGTAGTGGGTGAATATCCGGTGCAGGGCCTTCTTATAAGGAATGCCTCATACTCTCGTGGAATCTTTGCAACGGTGGAAGTAAATGAGTTACTTCGAGAGGGCATGATATCCAGATTATAAGATACGGTCGTTGATGTTTGACACTCGACGTACGACAAATAAGTGGATATTATTACAAATGGCGATAGGATAGTAATTTACACGGTAACTATTTCACATGAAAGTGTAGTAGTCATTGTATTTGACTCTTCCGATGATTGGGGGTCACGGTGTGTTGCTGGGACAGCTATCCCGTGATCGTTAGGAATGAAGGGCATTTTCGTAATTTGCACTTTGTGTCTACGGCCAACATCTTATTCGGAAGCCTATCCGGGTCACACACATATGAACATCAATTCGGATTAAAATGTAGTTATAGTTGATGACCAAATAAGGAAAGGATTTATCTCATACTATATAGGTTATAGTGGTAAATTAATATGGTGGTATTTATTTATTATGAATAAATTAAATACAAGATATTAATTATGTTAATTATTTAAATATGTAGATTGATACATATATTTCAAAATATGTATATATATGTATATACATGTATTTTGCAAATTAATTAATCATAGGATTATATTAATTAAGGAATATTCCGGATGCCAAATTATTTTGGAGAAGTGGACGATGATCGGCCTTTTTCTAAGTGTCCAATCTCACCGGCAAAGGTGTCTAGGGGGTCAACCGTAGCCTAGAATTGTATGAGTCAAGGTCGTATCCCACACGGGAATCCGGTCGAGTACCAAAGTCGGTCTCTGGTCACCCTAGTTCAAAGTCAACACAATAATTGAACGTGGTGACTTGTCGGATCACCGGTTCTACAAACTAAATATACACAAAAGAAAGCATTTAAAACTATATAAAAGAGATATCTCGAGCTATGATCCAATCTACTACTCACAAAACCTAGCAAAGTCCCGAGGTATTCTTGATTCAACCTAAACGTTCTCGACGGTTACGTAGGGTGTCGTTTCCCGGCTGCGAGAATAAACATTATTTCAATAATCTACCCTCACTATGTCGGGTTCAATACGATCCGCCTCAACGGATTTAACTCGACCTCACACGGTCTACGATTCATGAAACGCTCGACAAGTCGATACAAAACCTCATAACGAAAACCGAGTCCGAACAACTCCGAATTCGGGTTTTACACGGTGATCCCTAGTAACCCCCGGCTCCAGCGTATCACTCCTGCAAAATACATATGTAAATACGATACGTGTGATACGTTTATTAAGTGATCAATTCAACAAACGTGATAAGAATAAGTTCTAGAACTATGGTAACATCGAGAATCAATAGCATAAACATCAAGTTAACACCACATGAACATGCTAAGGTTCGATTTAAAACTGAACTATCACATAACTCGACTATCGGTTATTAGCTACTCATTTTATCAACAAAAACAACAAGAAATCAACAATAAATATAACATAAACAAAGATTGAAAGCAAGAACAAGTTAAATGAATAAGAAATACCAAATATATTATGTCATAGAAAATCGGTTCACCGAACGAAATCCCGTCAATAACGCGTCCAAGCTATCTTCGAGAATCAATGGATTACAACAATCTACAACTAATCTAATCTAATCTACCTAAAAACTAAGCTAAACTAATGAAAATTGCGTAAAATGGTGAAAAAAACTAGGTTGGGGAAGAAGAAGTTTTGATCTAGTATCCAAAATGGGGGTATTTATAGTTTTTTATGTGTTCCGGACGCGGGGCTTGTTAGGTGTGCGCCTAAGGAAAGTGTGTAGGCACACGCCTATGATGATAAAAACACGTATCGAAACTTTCCGGCCAAAATTGACGGGCGCTAGGCGTGCGCCTAGTATGTTCTCGGGAGCGCGTGCCTAAGCCGACACACCCTCGGAAAAACAGCCATAACTTTGTCTCGTAGACCTCCGATTTGAGTGATTCAAGATTCCATTGGAAGCTCATTCAACTTTCTACAACTTTAATGAAGATGTCCAGCCCGAGTAAAATGCCTCTAAGGAGGATCAAAATGCAGATCAATGGAAGGTATGGTTGTAGTACCACCGCGTTTTGATCCGTTTGAACGTTTAAGCTTCGGGCACACGTTCCAATCCTCGTATCTCGCCTTCCGGACATCTCGAACACCCAAGTCCTCGTACAAAATCACAACATACCACGCATAATCCCTACAAGACACTAAATGTGGTGACCGAGAGTATAGTAAATTACACCGAAAAAGACCAAGGATCCCGGACTTTACGTCCTAGGTCCCGAAATGATAACCATGGTGTAAATACATCAAAATACAACCAAATATCTCATAAAACATATAAAACGAGTGTATAAACGGGGTATGATTACATAGAAAACGATGGACAAGTTGACTCTCATCGGACGCCATATTCAAAGTATAGGATATATTTGAATTGTGCAATTTAATTAATAAGATTACCATAATATTAATATTAGATATTAATTGATTTTGGATAAATATATTTATGGTAATAAGATAAATATAGTCAATATAAGATATTGACAATATACCTAAAATATTTAATATAAGATATTGAATATTAATGAGATAAATCAATCAAAGGTATTTTCCTTATTTTATTAAGAAAATGTTTTCTTTCTCCTCAATCTAGCTAGAAAGCTAATCCCAATCAAAGATTGGGAACTACAAAGAGGGCGCCCGACGGGAGTCAACTTTACGTGAGTCCGGTGCATTAATTACCCCCATTTACCACACTTTCAAAGACAATTTTGGGTAAATTAAACCATTTTCGGGGTGATATCGTGAGCTTATGGCACGGGGAGCGAATCCGTTACTTTGATGAATTCATACCCACTTTTTGTTGATATTAACCCCATTCCCGAGCACTTTTACCTCTCCGAAATTGTTTGGATGTTGTGGTGGTTTATGATATCAAGGGTATTGGTGTTTCGAAGTGACTCGGAAGGTGACGATTTGTGGTGAAAAAAAAGCATGACGACCGAGGCAAGACGAGGGCCTAAAAAGTAGGAAAAAAAGTGAAGATTTGGGGAAACAGGGGTTCAAACGCACGTTTGAACCCTCCAAACGCACGTTCCATACATCAAACGCGCGTTTGAATCCCAAAACGCGCGTTCCAGGAAGTTCGTATGTGATTCGGTAGTTGAAGCCCTCTAAACGCACGTTTGGGAACCTGAGCCAAACGTGCGTTCCGATCCTAAACGCGCGTTTGAACCTTCCAGAAATCGCGCGCGTTCTGGGACATGAAGAACGAACAAGTCCCCGCCCGTAATTTATGTGTAACGCCCCGTTTCAGCCCAAGCGAGACGTATGTTTGAAGATCCCAAACGCGCGTTCCGGCCCTTTAAACGCGCGTTTGGACCTTTTTTTTTGCAAAGCAGATTTTCCCTTCACCTATAAATACCCCCCTTAGACATTTTCTTTGATATCAAGCTTTTCTTAGCAAAACTCTACCCATTTATTGCTCGAATTTTGTAATAGCTTAGAATACTCTCTCTTAGTGTAAATCAACAACATCTTAGCTTAATCTTTCCATTTCTTAGCTTAGATTTTCATTCCAAACACTAAGAGACCACCTTTAATTACTTCTTTATTTTGTACTTTTTGGATCTCAACTCGAATTTCTGCAATTTAATGGTATATTTCTCTTCTCTTTTACTTGTTATGGCTCTTATTCACTGTTTTGTGCATGTTTTGATTAGTATGATGAGTAGCTAAACTTCTACATAGTCGAATCATGTGAAATTTGGTGAAATCACCCTTTTGGGTGATGAAATTGGGAGTGGGTAGTTCTTTTTATTGTTGTATCTTGCATATTTCACGTCTTAGAACTTGTTATAACGGATTTGGGCTAGATTGATCACCTAGGTCAAAAATCACACACATCAATCTTGAGAGTTGTTCGCGAGAGAGGGTGTGGGAAAGAGGGTTCTGTGATCGTATTGAAGCTGCGAGGTTACTCGTTTTTAACGTTTAAACGGCTCTCGTGCATGATTGTCTTGTGAATGAACCTCTCTTAGGGAAGGTTAGTTGACTTGGCTTAAGCGTGTTGGGGAAGAGTTGTTCAGACCTTAGCACCGGGATTAGGAGCACGTACCCGTGGAATTGAATGTAAGAGATCGTTCGTTGTTGCACACTCCCGGTTTAGTCACCCCTTCGGGGTGAAACTAGCCATTTTGATCATGGTTCGGCTATGTCTCCTTAACTATCTTTAAAACTTAGTCATTTAATCTTCTTTTCTTTCTTTTTATCTTTAGACTTGTTAGTTGGAATCACTTAGTGTCGTTGTAGTAACAAAACCTTAAAACTTTGATCACCTAGACTAAGCATTACGTTCACTTTGGCACTTGCAAGCACGATTCCTTTGGGTTCGACCTCGTACTCCCGTAGCTATTCTAGCAATCGACCCGGTACACTCGCCGGTTAGAGAGTTAGTTTACCCATACGCTTCGAGTCCTTATAAATTTTTTTTGTTGGGTGGATTTTAGCCTCAATCAAAATGGCGCCGTTGCCGGGGAATTGTGTGCTATTTGTGATATCTTGTAAGTGAACCGAAGGCTCGGGGCCTAGGTTTTATTTTACCGTTTTCCCGTTGTTTGCTTTTTGTAGTGCATGACCCGTAGATCTCAAACACCACTCGAACCTTACATAGACGGAATTGAAGCTTACGCAAGGCGTAGAAATAGTCAACGGCGAAGAGGTCGTCAAGTGAGGAGTCGATTCCGGTCCTTGAAGAGAATATTTTGGGTGAGTTGGGAGAAGGATCCGACATGGCTCAACAAGGTGGACAAGGTTTGGAAGGAAATTTGGGGAACAATAATGGAGTCCCAATTCCAAACCCGCCTCTTGTCAACAACATTGTACAGCGAGGGGGAATGGACAAGCGAAACAATGCGGTGAATGCAAACGGGCCTATACCTCAACATGTTCAACATTGAGGCCCAAGGGAATCAAATGGATCCCGCTCTTATGCAACAATTCAATGCATGGATGTTGAATCAGCTTCAACAAAACCATAACCAAGCTCACAATCAAGGTGCAAATGCGATGCCAAATTGGTTTAACGGTCAACAAGAGCAAAACCAAGGTGGTTTGACTTGTAGAGATTTTAGGGCATAGTCCAATCCGAATGCCACCGGTAGCCGCCAAAGAACTTGGAATTGAATAGGAACATCATACATTTGTTGGGAGACAACGCTATATTCAAGTGGAACCGCTTTAGAAAATCCTCACTTATTCATTGATCACTTTCTCCAAATAGTGAACTCGACAAAGATCAATGGAGTGAGTGATGAGGCGCTCAAACTTATGCTTTTCCCGTTCGCCTTGAAGAGCAAGCTAAGAGGTGGTATGACTCGTTGCCTAATGATTCTCTACACACATGGGAAGAAGTTGGTTAAAACTTTTCTACTCAAATATTACCCCCCATCGAAGACCATGGATATGAAGGAAGCTATCATGTCATTCAATGCTTTTGAAGGAGAAGAACTACATGAGTCACGGGATCGGTTTAAGGCTTTGTTGAGGGAGTGCCCGGGGCACGGATTGAGATCGTACGAGGTAGTTCACGCTTTCTTCCGGGGTTTAGACCAAGTGCATCAAAGTACCTTACATGCTTCGTGCAACGGAGATATTACGAGTATGGTACCCGAGGTAGCTATGAACCAAATCGAGAAGATTTCGAGACTTCGAGGCAATACATATCGTCGAGTAGAAAGGGGACAAGAAGCAAAAAGCCCGGTTTGGTTGAAGTGAAAGAAGTAGAGGCAAGTGATCAATATCATGCTCAAGTACAAGTTACGGAGCAACAGCTTGGGGAGATTGCAAAAGCGAGAATGAGAGTGCTAAGCTTTGCCAAATTTGTAGTGGATCACATTCGGCAAAGGATTGTAGGATGACGACCAAAGCTCAAAATATGGCTTATCCTCAATCCTCGACTCAAGGGCAACCTAAGTACCCCATCTCAAGATAGCATGAATGAGTTAGCTAAGCGAATGATGAGTATTTGCTCTATGGAGCAATGGAATACGGGGTCCCAATATCAAAATCAGCCCCACAAAGCCCCTATCAAGGACAATATATGGGGGAACAACAAGGTGGGCAACCGTATGAAGAATCCCAAGATGTGAACTATGTGGGACAAGGTCAAGGAGAGTGAACTATGGAAATCAAGGTGATGGTTCTGAGGAATAACAACAATCAAGGTTGGAACCGTAATCAAAACCAAGGCCAAAACCAAGGTTATAGACAAGGCCAAAATCAAAACCAATCTTCACAAGGGCAAGTCTATCAACCTCCACATCAAAGGCAACAATGAGGGTATAATCAACAAGGTTCTAACAATCATCAAAACCCTCCTCCTTTGGCTCCTATACCTCAAAAGAGTTCAACCGATGTCATCTTGGAACAAATGAACAAAAACCTTGCGGAAATCAAGAAAGACATGGTTGAGATGAACTACAAACATGGGTCCACCATCAAAAATCTTGAGACACAATTTGGTCAAGTTGGTGGAACATGTTCGCTTGAAGGGCGGTTTACCGAGTAACACCGAAAAGAACCCAAGAAGTGTGAACGCCATCTTAACTCGAAGTGGTAAAGTGTTGAGAACTAAGTGGAGAAAAGAAAGTCCTATGGGAGGACAAGGCTAGAAAAGCTCCTATTGAGACGGAAGCGGGAGCTATGGATGGTGATATAGATGGGATTGAAGATGATGAAGATCATGGGGAGTATGTCGAGAAGAAGGAAGTAGAGAGGAAAGAAGCTCAAGCTAGGGGAGATTTTGTGGTTATCGATGTGAAAGAGGAGGAACCAACTAGAAGAGAAGTGGAAAGAGCCAATGAAAGAGCCGTCTTCCCCACGCACCAAAGGTAAGAAAGGTATGATCCCTCCTCCTTCTAAAGATTTTGATTTGAGCACCCTCCCTTATCCCCCTAAGAATCATAGACAAAGTTGCTTGAATAAGGCACAAACTCGATTCATTGAGATTTTGCAAAAAATTGATTTGAACATTCCTTTTCTAGAAGCACTTGCAAACATGCCCTCGTATTGTAAGTTTTTGAAAGAGTTGCTGACTAAAAAGGGTAAAATGCAAGAAGTTGTTTGTCTAAATGAAGAATGCTCCGCTATTTTTGATGGAAAATCTAGGATTCCCCCGAAAGTTAGAGACAAGGGTAGTTTCACTATCCCGGTTACTATTGGTACGACTCATTTTCCTAGTGTCCTATGTGATTTGGGGGCTAGTGTAAGCCTAATGCCCCGTGCTATATATGAGAGTCTTGACCTAGGAGAGTTGGAGCCAACGGGAATGACCCTTCAAATGGCGGATAGCTCTATTAGGGGAGCCCATGGGAGTGATAGAGGATGTTATAGTGAAAGTGGATAAGTTCGCCTTCCCGGTAGATTTTGTTGTACTAGACATGGAGATGGATTCCAAAACACCTTTGTTGTTAGGACGTCCCTTTTTAAATACCGGGAGGACTTTGATAGACGTTGCGAGTGGTGAGATTATTTTGAGAGTTGGAGATGAAAAAGTCGCGGTCAATGCCTATAAAGCCATGAAACATCCCAAGGAGAGCACCGAGGACCGTTTTTCTATTGATGCTATATATCCTTGCGTTTCGGAACATGTTGACATGCAGGTGTATAAAGATGAATCCGATGAATGCATGGAAAAGTGAGTACGGAAACCGATGAAGAAGAAGAGTTGGTAGAGGAAGCAAAAGAGCTCGAAGAGACGGCTTTCGTGGGTGAAAGGTGGACTGAGAAGATTGATCTTGGGCTTGAAGGAGAGTTGGAGAAGCCATCAATTGAGGACCCACCAAAAGAGTTGAAAATGAAGCCGCTTCCACCTCATTTGAAGTATGTTTTTCTTGAAAATAATGATTTACTTCCTTTGATTATTTCTTCTACACTAACGGCTTTGCAGAAGATGAGTTAGTGAAGATGCTTAAGAAGCATAAGCGTGCTTTTGGGTGGAAGATGTGCGATCTTAAGGGTATTAGTCCCACCATTTGCCAACACAAGATTATTCCGGGAAGATGGAGCAAAGCCGGTAAGGCAACCCCAAAGAAGACTCAATCCACACCTCCAAGAGGTTGTGAGGAAGGACGTGGTCACAATGTTGAAGCTAGGGATTATCTATGCCATCTCGGATAGCAAGTGGGGTGAGTCCCACCCAAGTGGTGCCGAAGAAGGGAGGTATGACCGTGGAGATCAATGACAAAGGTGAGGAGGTGCCTAAGCGTTTGGTAAGTGGTCATAGAATTTGCATTGATTATCGTAAGCTAAATGACCAAACCCGTAAAGATCATTTCCCCCTCCCTTTTATTGATCAAATGTTGGAAAGATTGAGTGGCCATGATTTTTATTGTTTTCTTGATGGGTTTAAGGTATTACCAAATACATGTGGCTTTAGAGGACCAAGAAAAGACTACCTATACTTGCCCCTACGGTACCTTTGCCTTCCGTAGGATGCCTTTTGGGTTGTGTAATGCACCCGCGACATTCCAACGGTGCATGGTTGCCATATTTGCGGATATGATAGAAAAGTTTTTAAGTCTTTATGGATGATTTTAGTGTGTTTGGTGATTCCTTTGAACAATGTCTAGATAATCTTGAAACGGTGTCGGGTAGATGTGAGGAGACAAACTTGGTGCTTAATTGGGAGAAGTGTCATTTGATGGTTACAGAGTGGATAGTCTTAGGGCATAAGATATCTAAGTAAGTGGTATAGAGGTAGATAAGGCTAAGGCTGAAGCGATAGCTAAGCTTCCTATGCCCACCAACCTAAAGACTCTAGGGGTTTTCTAGGCCATGTGGGGTTCTATCGTAGGTTCATTAAGGATTTCTCGAAAATAGCCCGTCCTCTTACTCTTCTTCTTGGAAAAGACGTCCCATTTGATTTTGACAAAGCTTGTGTTGAAGCATTTTTTATGCTCAAGCAACTGCTTGTATCCGCTCCCAACTTAGTTGCCCCGAAATGGGATCAAGAATTTGAGCTCATGTGTGATGCGAGTGACACCGCGGTTGGTGCGGTCCTCGGTCAAAAAATCGATAAAATCTTCAAGCCTATTGCGTATGCTAGTCACACCTTGAATCCAGCCCAACAGAACTACACCACCACTGAAAAAGAGCTTTTAGCAGTCGTCTTTGCGTTCGATAAGTTTCGGTCTCATCTCGTAGGTTCTCGGGTAGTTGTCCACACGGATCATGCCGCTTTGCGTTATCTCTTTGCCAAGCAAGATGCCAAGCCCCGCATCTTGAGGTGGATCTTGCTCTTGCAAGAGTTTGATTTAGAGATCCGAGATAGAAAGGTTGCGAGAACGTCGTAGCCGACCACTTAAGTCGTATGAGCTTAGTGAGGAGTTGATTAAGGCAAAAAGGGAGATAAATGACTCTTTCCCTCACGAGCAACTCTATGCACTTGACACCCTTCTTCCGGCTAAGAAGTGGAAACTTTCTAAAAGTCGGTAAGGAAGGTAGTCCTTGGTTTGCTCCTTTTGTTAAATACCATGAGTGCGGTTTTGTGCATCCCGACCTTGACTCGAACCAAAGGCGTAAATTCCTTAGTGAGGTGGGTAAGTACGTGTGGGAAGATCCTTGTTTATATAGGTTGTGTTCGGATGGTATTCCGAGGAGGTGCATTCCGTAAAGTGAAATTTTGAGTGCTCTCTCGTTTTGTCACGACAAAGAGGCCGGAGGCCATTTCTCGGGGCAAAGAACTCGCTTTGAAAGTATTGCAAAGTGGATCGTATTGGCCCACTCGTTTCGAGACGCACATGCTTATGTGAAATCTTGTGATGCTTGTCAAAGGTCCGGTCGTATATCTAGAAGGAGTGAGATGCCTCGAAGCCGATCATAGTGTGTGAGATTTTTGACGTGTGGGGCGTTGACTTCACGGGCCCCTATCCCTCTTCGTGTGGTAACAAGTACATCCTAGTCGCGTGTGATTATGTGTCCAAATGGGTCGAAGCCTTAGCTTCACCCACCAATGATAGGAATGTTGTCATCCGGTTTCTTAGAAAGAACATCTTTTGTCGGTTTGGGGTGCCTCGTGCTATAATCGTTGATAACGGAAGTCATTTTGCCAACAAGCCGTTTGATAAACTTTTAGAGAAGTATGGTGTGAAACACAAGTTAGGTACCGCTTACCATCCCCAAACGAGTGGTCAAGTTGAAGTCACGAATAGGGGTATTAAGCGTATCTTAGAAAGGACGGTAGACACGAATGTCAAAAGTTGGTCTTTAAAGTTAGACGATGCTTTGCGGGCCCATTAGGACAGCCTTTAAGACACCCCTAGGCATGTCACCTTACATGATAGTCTATGGCAAATCTTGTCATCTTCCCGTAGAGATCGAACACAAAGCTTATTGGGCCATCAAAATGCTAAACCTCGATGATACCTTAATTGGTGAGAAACGTATGGCCCAATTGAATGAACTAGACGAGTTCCGCCTTTGTGCTTATGACCTTTCCACGAAGTATAAGGAAAATACTAAGTTACTCCATGATAAGTTGATTAAACCTCGTGTTTTCAATGAGGGTGATGAAGTCTTAGTCTACAATACTCGTTTGCATCTTTTCCAAGGGAAGTTGAAGTCTGTGGTCCGGTCCCTATGTTGTGTCAAAAGTCTATCCGTCCGGTGCTACCGAAATCACCCATCCTAAGTTTGGCACGTTTACCACTAATGGCTTGCGGTTGAAAAGGTATGAACGGTTGCCCTACGATGAAGCACTAGAAATAGTGCATCTTGAAGACCCCGTACCTTGTGATGAATCTTGTAAGTCTTGTCATGGACTTTAAACCTTGACTCGTATAATTCTGAATCCATCTTTCCTTCTTTCTACCCTTTCTCGCCTTGTGCCAACGGTATAACTTTGAAAAAGTTGGCACCGTATAATCCATCTTGTCGAGCCAACGACGTAAAACAAAGGCGCTCGGGGGGAGGCAACCCACCATTTCGTAGTTTGTTGAGTTAGTTTGGTGTTTCTGTGAGGTCTCGGGGTGGTTAATCAAGTGTGCGGGTAGAAATCTTGAGTTTTCCTAGTTTCTCGGTCTAAACGCCCGTTTACCCCCTTTCAAACGCGCGTTTACAAACTTTTTCTCCCAAACGCGCGTTTAGAACCATTTCAAACGCGCGTTTGGAGCCTCAACTCTCCGAATGTGTTTACCCTCCCCAAACGCGCGTTTCACACTTCAAACACGCGTTTAAGCTTGCGAAACGCGCGTTTCACCTCTTTCAAACGCGCGTTTGAGCCTTTCTCCTTTAAATACCGCTCTCCAAACCGGCGTTTCGAAAAGCGGATTTTCTCAAACCTAACAGTCCGGCGGCCGTTTCAACCCCCCTTTCACTCGAAATCCTTCATTTCTTAACCGTTTTTGGCGATTTAAAACCCAATCAACACCTCTCAACCTCTTCTTTTGATTTCAAAGAAGCCATTCCAACAACAAATCCCCCAAATCCTCGATTCGATCGGTAGTATTGGCGTTTTTTCTCCATAGTCGAATTTGCTCAATTTCGACGTTTCGAGGCTCGTTCTTCGCTCCAAATCATTCCTATCATCTCTCTTAAGCATAGAACAGGTATATTTCGATTTTACGTTTAAGTTTCGGTTAGGGTTAGTTTTTGGCCTATTTTGGTTTAACGCCCATTTCTCGTTATTTATTGTTTATTGATGATTATATCCTGTTTCTGTTTGTTTTGTTTGTTTTTTTGATCGATGGTGAATGGTGTGGCTTTTGTGGGGTGTTTTTTTGTGGATGGTTGGTTTGTTTGAAATCCCGGTTGGATGATAACCGGGTCGTTTTTGTTGTTGATATTGGTTGTGGGATGTTGTTTGGATGATTTTCAAAGTGAGACTGAAGGAAACTAAACGAAAGGAAACCGAGGGTAAGGGTAAGGGAAAGCAACCCGTGACAAGGCAAGCCCCCAAAAAATAGAAAACCTTAGTTTCTCCTCGGGTACCTACGGGTGGTATTCGAATTGGTGGTGTAGTTGAGAGTAGAAATCCTCGAGCCCTTAGGCCATCGGGACAGCTTGAGAGACGAGACGTCCGACGAAGATTTTGAGCCCGATACCGAGGGGAGGAATACGAGTAAAGGGACAAGGAGAGGCGACAGACCTGAGAGCGACGTGCCTTTGGCACATTTGCAAGCCAAGAAAGTAACAACACCTGTTTCACCTCCTCCACAATCTACCTCCCCACAGAGTGCCCCCGAGCAAAACCCTCCTCTAGCCCCCCCTCCTGATGATATTATTCCTTTTGAGCAGCGTTTTAACTCACCGGTTGCCTTGTCTAACTATAATGAGTATATCGCTGTGAAAAACATGTGTTATGAGAGGGGGCTAGACCTCAAAGTTGTGCCTCAACCCTTCATTGACGACTTAAGGAAGAGAGGGTGGAATAATCTAATTTATGAACCTGAGGGGCATCTGAATCCGTCAATAGTCCGGGAATGGTATGCAAATTTCAAAGGTGGCTAATTTGGAATCCGGGTTTATCAAAGTTAGAGGGTTAATGTCCCGTGGACCATCAAAGCTATCAATGATTATTATCGGATACCGGCCTTCGAGGGCAGGATTATATCGGTTGGTTTGCGGCAAGGTCACATTGGGATACTACCGACAACCTAGATCCATTAGAGGAGATGAGGAAAGCAATCAACCCCGACTTACCGTGGATTTCAAAAGGAAGCAATGTGAGGAGTCAAGCTTGGTGACGACGACTTGGCCGGATGATTGGAAAGTGAAAGCAAAGTTTTCTCGTAACCGTCTACTACCGAAGGACAACATCACGCACTTCCACATTAAGGATTTGCAACCGTTGTATGCTCTACACTATGATCCGGCGTAGACGTCGGGAAAACCATCTTTGAGGAATTTAGAGAAAATCAAAAGGTTAAGCGTCGGATGATTACGTGCCCTTATCTTATCCATGGCTTGTGCACGGGAGCGTTGGTAAAAGAGTATCCCGATGATCGATCCTACAAGGAAGAAGAACCTCCCCGTGATGCCTAAGCCATTCAATGCCCGCACCACTTCCAGACCTCCTAGGCCCACCCCACGCCCTATTCACACCGTTCTCCGCCCCACTACCCCTACTACTTCCACTACACTCCCTATACCCCCACCTCCTCCCTCTACTACTGGACCTTCCACCATTCCTACACCTCCACCTTCTATACCCACTACTGGGGGGCCATGGCTTAGTGAGAGGCATGGGCTTCTGATTGCACACAAGCAGAGAGACTGGATGGATAGTCTGAGGGTGACACTGAACGGCATTGTGGAGAATCGCCGGGTATTGGCTCAGACAGCAAAGTTGAGCTTCCCGAGTTGGACCTAGATATCGCACCGTTTCGATACCCCGGAGATCGAGGCAGCATTTGCAGCAGGGTCACAGAGGAGCCGTTTGTTGATGATCCGTGACGAGGGGTTTGATGACATTGCTTTGGACGATCCGATGGGCACGTATGCACTCGGGACAGAGGCAAACGAGGACAAAGTGTTGCAGACCTACACAGACCGAGAGTGTACTGCGCGTGGTTGCACCAACATCGTGCACACCGGATCCCACTATTGACGTACAGTGGACATGGAGCGTACTAGCATGTTTTCTCATGCGATTCTTACCGTATTTACTCACTAGTCCGTCTCTTTTATACACTTTGACATTTCACTTACTTTTGGCGTTCTTTCACCATACTTTGGATACACTTCACTTTTCATACACGAGCACTTATTTTTGAGCCCCGAGGCCTCGCTTGACCGTGTATGTTTCCTTTTTATTGCCTCGATACCGTGGGATGACGAGGATGTTTTTATTAGCTTATATTTAATGCATGGATGTTCGTACTTTATCTTGATTTGATTATATCCCTCCATTGCATATCCCGTATTTCCCCCTCCTTATGCTTTGATCTCGTCACCGTGGCTTAGACTCGTTATTTTATGTACCCGCTTACCCTATTGTCTCGCTTTTTAGTACGCGGATTATGTCCCGTGCATGCGCTCGTCTTTGTTTCGTTCATCTCGCTCTAGGTTACGGGATGGATTCACACGAGGTTATCACGAGTTTCGAGTCACGGTTGCGCCTTTCTCGCCGGGTCTTTTGGTCAAACAAAGCCTAAGTCTTTTACGCTTCTTATCTCTCACACACCGAGGACAAGTGTTTCGTTTAAGTGTGGGGTGGGGGACTTAGCCGTTTTATTGTTTTTATTGTTGAATGTGCAATATGTGTGGTATACTTAGCCTATGATCGGGCTTCGAGTCGATTTTTGGGTGATTTTAAAATTTTTCAAGGGTTCCCGACACCGTGTTGTTTGTGCTATGCCTATAGTCGAGTGGTGGCCATCTTAGTAGTGGCCCCGAACGTGTGCACTTCGGTTTGATTTTATCTTGAGAATAGAGTCTATTAATTTCACGTGAAGCTACACTTTGTGCACAATTTGATTACTACCACATCTCATATCGCTAGTCTCGAGGCGAAATAAAAAGGTTTATCTAAGTAGGACACGGGATGACGGTCATGGCGTCTCTTTGACCCTACCAGAGCCAAATAAGCCTAATCCCCAACATTAGACCTTCGTAGCCCCTCTCAGCCTTGATAGAATGGTCTGACCACCATTCGTTTTATAGCCGTTTTGTTACTTAGTCAGAAACCTACCTTGAGCTTTATTTATGGTCACGTTCCCTTCATTCATACCCTACGAGTGGACCTAGTCTTTTGTTAGACCACACTTGCTAAGGCAAGTGTGGGGTGGGGGAAATGATGTTTTGATGGTTGGTGTTTCCTTGTTTGGAGCTATAAGGAGAAGAGGAGCTCGCTTGGGCTTAGTGTTTGGGTTTGGCCCAAAAAGAAAAGAAAAATCCGTGAAATTTCTTCTCTTCAAAAAAAAAAAAAAAAAGAAGAAGAGAGAACTCGATCAATCAAAGTTCAAAATAAATTAGAAAGTTCTCAATGAATAAAAGTTTGGTGTATATAAATAAAAGTGGTTGGAATCAAAGTGATGAGCTCAAAAGTTATACTTATAATGTTGGAGTTGGGATAGTGAGATAGGTGCTAATGTGTTCGACCTCGCCTTATGAAACTTGAAACATAGTTGAATTAGGCAATGAGTTCGTGTATGTTAGCATTCTATGGTTCCCAAAGTGTTTAACTAATCAAAAAGGAGTTTGGATGGTTTGTATGGTAGAGATAAAGTGGTACACTTGTTGATTAGGTTCACTCGTACTCCTTTTCTCCAAGCTTCCCAAAATATCCTTTTCGATTAACCGGAATTACCCTAGCCTAACGTTATAACCCTTCAAGTCCTACCCGATTGTGTCCAAACTTAGTGACCTTGATTAGTGGAGAGGGTGGTTGGTATGAGACGGTTGGTAGGCTTTTGGTCGGGATTCAAGCCCGACAATCTTTTTGAACACGTTGATGTAGCTCTACACCACACACTCTATTCTCTTGATAATGTTGTACCGGTGTGCGTATGTTCGTGTGTCTTACTTCATGATTACCTCGAGGGTGTGGATAGTAGCACCTACGTCACAATGTTGAATCCCTTGGTTTGTTTTAAAATGCCTAGTTTACTCGAGGGCGAGCAAAGGCTAAGTGTGGGGTGGTTGATGGGAGTCAACTTTACGTGACTCCAGTGCATTAATTACCCCCGTTTATCACACTTTCAAAGACAATTTTGGGTAAATTAAACCATTTTCGGGGTGATATCGTGAGCTTATGGCACGGGGAGCGAATCCGTTACTTTGATGAATTCATACCCCTTTTTGTTGATATTAACCCCATTCCCGAGCACTTTTACCCTCTGAAATTGTTTGGATGTTGTGGTGGTTTATGATATTGAAGGGTATTGGTGTTTCGAGGACTCGGAAGGTGACGATTTGAGGTGAAAAAAAGCATGACCGAGGCAAGACGAGGGCCTAAAAAGGGAAAAAAGTGAAGATTTGGGGAAACAGGGTTCAAACGCACGTTTGAACCCTCCAAACGCACGTTCCATACATCAAACGCGCGTTTGAATCCCAAAACGCGCGTTCCAGAAGTTCAGATGTGATTCAGAGTTGAAGCCCTCTAAACGCACGTTTGGGAACCAGGACAAACGTGCGTTCCAAGATCCTAAACGCGCGTTTGAACCTTTCTAAACGCGCGTTCCAGATGAAGAACAGTCAAGTCCCTGCCCAGAATTTATGTGTAACGCCCGTTTCAGCCAAGCGAGACGTACATTTGAAGATCCCAAACGCGCGTTCCAGCCCTTTAAACGCGCGTTTGGACCTTTTTTTGCAGCAGCTTTTCCCTTCACCTATAAATACCCCCTTAGACATTTTCTTTGATATCAAGCTTTTCTTAGCAAAACTCTACCCATTTATTGCTCGAATTTTGTAATAGCTTAGAATACTCTCTCTTAGTGTAAATCAACAACATCTTAGCTTAATCTTTCCATTTCTTAGCTTAGATTTTCATTCCAAACACTAAGAGACCACCTTTTAATTACTTCTTTATTTTGTACTTTTTGGATCTCAACTCGAATTTCTGCAATTTAATGGTATATTTCTCTTCTCTTTTACTTGTTATGGCTCTTATTCACTGTTTTGTGCATGTTTTGATTAGTATGATGAGTAGCTAAACTTCTACATAGTCGAATCGTGTGAAATTTGGTGAAATCACCCTTTGGGTGATGAAATTGGGAGTGGGTAGTTCTTTTTATTGTTGTATCTTGCATATTTCACGTCTTAGAACTTGTTATAACGGATTTGGGCTAGATTGATCACCTAGGTCAAAAATCACACACATCAATCTTGAGAGTTGTTCGAGAGAGAGGGTGTGGGAAGAGGGTTTTAGGATCGTATTGTAGTGCGAGGTTACTCGTTTTTAACGTTTAAACGGCTCTCGTGCATGATTGTCTTGTGAATGAACCTCTCTTAGGGAAGGTTAGTTGACTTGGCTTAAGGTGTTGGGGAAGAGTTGTTCAGACCTTAGCAGCGGGATTAGGAGCACGTACCCGTGGAATTGAATGTAAGAGTTCGTTCGGTTGTTGCACACTCCCGGTTTTGTCACCCCTTGGGGTGAAACTAGCCATTTTGATCATGGTTCGGCTATGTCTCCTTAACTATCTTTAAAACTTAGTCGTTTAATCTTCTTTCTTTCTTTTTATCTTTAGACTCGTTAGTTGTCGTTGTAGTAACAAAACCTTAAAACTTTGATCACCTAGACTAAGCATTACGTTCACTTTGGTACTTGCAAGCACGATTCCTTTGGGTTCGACCTCGTACTCCTGTAGCTATTCTAGCAATCGACCCGGTACACTCGCCGGTTAGAGAGTTAGTTTACCCATAGTTTCGAGTCCTTATAAATTGTTTTTGTTGGGTGGATTTTAGCCTCAATCACGCCCCATGCCTTATAAATATAAAGGCTTGGCTAGCTCTTTTGTACAACACAATTCCAAGAGCTAATAGTTCTTGTGAAAAATAGAGAGATTCTTAGAGAGAGAAAAGATCGGTCTAGCAACTGAGTTTTATAGTAGCAATCCATTGGTGGATTCTGGCTGGTTGTTCGTGTGGACTAGCGGTAGAGGCCGAACGCTTGGGCGGCTCTGTGCATCACTACTGTCCTTAGACGGTCAAAGCGTCGATCTTTTAGATCAAGCAAGGTAACCACCGTCTTTATCTTATTTGTTTATTGCTTAAACGAAGTCGATCCCGGTAAAAGAAAATAAATTTTTGAATTCCGCCGCGTTCCCGCGTAGATTTCCTAACAGCCCAAAGTGAGGCCGAGTATAGTGCAATGGCAATAACATCTTGTGAAATACAATGATGCTCTATCTACTTAAAGATTGTCGATCCATTACACGTACATAGCTCCTCTTTACTGTGACAGTCAAAGTGCTTTAGATATTGTGGGAACCCTATCTTCTATGAGAGGACAAAGAACATAGAGATAGATTGCCACTTTGTTAGGGAAAACTACCAAGCCAAAGTTTTGAAACCTCTACCCATACAGACTCAGAATCAGCCTGCTCATCTCCTTACAAAACCTACAGACAAAGCAAATTTTCTGAGGCTTCTCTAAGCCTATCCTCTCAAGGATCTATATGATCCCAGGTGCTGATGTTTGGTGTTTTGAAAGCTTCACTTGGTTCCATGATTCTCCCAAGTTCAGCTTGAGGGGGGTGTTGAAGATAATGTGCTAATGTTTGGTGTTTTGCTCATTGTGGCATTTCATCAAACACTTGCACACAAAAAACAGTTAGAGTTTGTTAGAGTTAGTTGTTATAGTTAGTTATCAGCCATTAGTCTATATATACTTCAATTCACAGCTGATAACCTTCAATTAGAAGTTTAATTCTCACTCGTAAAATCAATTTCAATGAATAAAGGATTATCCATTTTCCCGATCTTTTCCATTTTCAAATAAGTTCATCATCTTCATCGTGTTCATAAGATTTCTGAATATTTTCTATTGATTCAATTTTGTTCTTATGTGAATCAGTAAATTCAACACCGACCCTTTTTCCTTATGAACGGAATGCAAAAAAACATCCTTTTATGACCGGTTGCAACAAATATCCTAGTGGATCATTTGATGGTTTTAAAGTCGTAAGTATCCCTTATAACAAAGGGAAGAATGAATATATGTTCTCTATGTATATCTTTTTCCGGACAGAAGACTTGGTTTTCTGAATTTAAATTTGTTGCATGATGCTGCTTCAGATCCAGGCTTTATACAACAGGATTTCAAACTATACAAATAGGGTCACTATGACATCTTTTGGATACCAAAATTCAAATTTAGTTACTATATATCCGAAGGGAAGGAAAGTATGCAAAAGATGGGTTTGATGTCACCATTTTCCGATGGGTTACGGGAGATGGTAAACGGGAAGATTCGAATATCAAAAATAGTCCAGAAGTCCTTTATTGAAGTAGATGAGAAAGGCACCGAAGCTGTGGTGATGAGTGTAGCTCTTTAGGGCCGACGAAGTTTATTGCACATCATCCATTTATGTTCATGATAAGGGAAGAGAAGACCAAATTTATCTTTTTCACAGGGGGTTCTTGATCCTACCGTACAGTGACCAAAGCCTGCATTGATCCAAGTTAAAGCTATACATGAATTGCTTTATGCAGTTTTTTGTTTTTTTTGGGAAAATTCTAAAAATGGTCTTATAACTTTGTGGTGGTATCAATTTTAGTCCTATACGATTCTTATTAATCGATTTTAGTCCCGTAATTTAAAATAACACATCAATTTCAGGACAATAAAATTTTCCGGCAAAATATATTCAGAAAATTAAATTTTTCCGGCAACTTTACTCATAAGCTCAGACTGGACTGTGCTTCTCTGTCAAAAAAGAAATGTCACATGGACCAAATATATTACCCTGCAATCCCGATTCATTACAAGTCGTTTTCCGCCTTTCATCCCTAAATAAAGTTCAACAAACCTCTTCCTTAAAAATTAAAAATAAGAAAAAATCACAGACACAATCATTGTGGACAACTACCGAAAAATTCGGTCATCAAACAAAGATTAATATTTTTGTTAGATACCATGTCAGATGGCTCATCAAACAAACAGCATACTCGAACACATAGACTGACCATGCTTATGAAAAACAGGTTGCATACTTGGAACAACTTGTCAAGTGATCATATTCATACTCTTGTATACACATATCAACATCAAAGCAATTCATAACATATCAACAAGTTCATGACATATACAAGAGTAGATTGACCAAACCAAATATTTTGCATCGAATATTTTTCGGTAGTCGTCCACACTAATTGCCCCTGTGAATTTTTGTCGAACTTGATTTTGGGAAGAAAGGCAGAAGAACGACATAATAAATTGGGATTGCAGGGTTACAGGATAATATATTTGGTCCATGTGACATTTGTTTTTGACGGAGAAGCATTGTCCAGAGTTTATGAGTGTAGTTTCCGGGAAAATTTTAATTTTCTGATTATATTTTGCCGGAATATAACATTGTCCTGAAATTGATGTGTTATTTTATGTTACGAGACTAAAATCGATTAGTAAGAATCGTATGAGACCAAAATTGATACCACCACAAAGTTATGGGACCATTTTTGTAATTTTCCCGTTATTTTTTATGTAGTTTTTTGTTTTTGTTTATTTTGTTTTAATTTTTTTTTGTTCCTCCTGATTATGTTGACGGCACTAGGCTGCTCAAACTTACTAGAAATAGATAAATGGATTATTGTTTCGTGGTTTACATTGTGGCAACAAAATTTACTAGAAATAGTGTTAGAAAAAATAAATCAAGCGATAACCCTTAACGACGGTAACAAAATAACAAACGCAAGGAAAAAAAACAAAACGCCAAATTTACGTTTTTTCCGGCAATGTGCCGATTAGTCCACGGGCGAAAGAGAAAATATTACTATATAGGAGGAATACAAAAAGATGCAACTCTCCTGAACCCTAAAACAATAGCCAAAATAGCTAAGGTAATTGAGAGTTTATCTTAATTGACAAAAATTGGTACACCATAAAAACAAAAGGCCTAAACTTACTTTATACATCAATAAGTCGGTTACTTTCCCCACTTCAGCAGATTGTGGGAGTTAAACAAATTTACAAATTCTCACAATTTGAGCTTTGACCCACTTAACAAATCTCTACATTGGGACAAAGACCATATCCAGAAATATTAATACTACTCTTTCTCCACAAGCACCAAAGTCTTCAAATAGTTTCAAATAAGTCGAAGCACTGCTTGAAGTTAAGAAATAGGCGACGCTTCGTAATGTCTAACACTGAATGTGACGTTGCAGAGATTGCAGATGTGCCAATGACCATGGATCTCTGCAAAACATACAAACCACCAGATCTGCAAGCTTTCATAACAACAAGAGCACCTTTAATTGGCTTTAGAACTCCACCTTTAGCGGTGTTCCTAAATCCAAGTGTCTCGAATGCGTCCTAAAAGATGAGATTTTTCTTCAAATCCGGAACATGTCTGACTTTCTTATGTGTTCTGACAACACCGTCATGGGTCTTGATTCTAACCTACTAATACCAGCAACCTGCAAACTGCGCCGTTGCCTAACGAAACAACTCCACATTGAACTGAATCATACGTGGAAACCGGTCCCTTTGGGACACATATGATACGTGCAACCAGAATCCAATATCCATTCATCAACAGACCTTAATTTATCATCAGCAAAAAGAAGATTTCTCTTTCACTCTCAGCTTCTACAATACCGGCCTGACCATACTCTTTACCACGTTCTTTCTTCCGTTAACGATTTTCTTTGTTCTTAAGTCGAAAGCATTCAGTTTTGATATGCCAGTCTTCTTACAATAATTGCATGTCAAATCTTTATGTCTGGGATTCAAAACGTAATATTCACTCTCTGCATCCTTCTTATTTGATCTCGCTCCGAACTACCAAAGACGTCCGCTCGACTACTACTACTTCCCCCGCTTATATCTTTATCAATCTCGCTCTTACGATTTCAAAATTGACTTAATTTCTTTGTAAGAAATAGTATCCTTACCATAAAGCATCATTTGCCTAAAATGCTTAAACGACCGAGCAAACGAACACAATAACAATAAAGGACCGATCATCATCATCAATCTTAGCATCTACGTATAACCTCGATAAACGAGTATCATCGGGACCAGAAAAAATATTCTTTTAGCGAGGTTATTTATTTATCGATAAATGAATATATTATTCATTTATCAATAAATGAATATTTAAACATTTAGATAGTATTTTTACATTTTCTTCTTATGATTAGTATTTTACATTTAATGTATAAATGTACCTAGAGGGCAATGGTCTAAAATCTTATGAAAAACATGATTACATACATTTTATTTAGACTCTAATAAGATTCCAACTATGGAATACTTAGAGTCTAAGAAAATATACTTAACCAATACTACAAACTTTATATATTTCTAAAATCTTACTGGTTATTCAATTATATTTACATGGGGACTTTAAGGACTCACAATTTTTTATTCGTTAATGCATTTAGCGAGGTTATTCATTTAGCCCATTTGCCTAAGTCGGGACGGAGAAAATTATTCATTTGGCGAGGTTATTCGTTTATCGAACATTCATTTATCGAGGTTATAGTATAACCTCGATAAATGAATACCCTCAGGACCAGGAAAAAATATTCGTTTAGCGGGGTTATTTATTTATCGATAAATGAATATATTATTCATTTATCGATAAATGAATATTTATTCATTTAGATAATATTTTTACAATTTTTTTTATTATGATTATTCTTTTACATTCAATGTACAAATGTATCTAGAAGGCAATGGTCTAAATTCTTATGAAAATCTTAATTACATGCATGTTCTTTAGACTCTAGATTAGGAATACATGCAATATACGTGTGGACTAAGTACAATGTATTATGTATTGAGACTGCTAATAAGATTCCAACTATGTAATACTTAGAGTCTAAAAAAATATACTTAAGTTACACTACAAACTATATATAGATCTAAAGTCTTACCGATTATTCATTTATATATGTTTACATACGGGGACTTTAAGGACTCAAATTTTTTTATCCGTTAATGCATTTAGCGAGGTTATTCATTTAGCCCCTTTGCCTAAGTCGGGATCGGAGAATATTTTTCATTTGGCGAGGTTATTCGTTTATTGCACATTCATTTATCGAGGTTATACCGTACAAGGATTTTATTTTTCGCCACAAATCCTTACCCGACTCGGCCTTCTTTTCGAGACCATCAAATTCCTCATATGACATTTTTTCCGGCTTTTTCTCCTTCCCAAGCGCCGCAATATCGAATCCCTCCCGAATCAAAGATAGCCTCCATCTTCAACTGCCACATCCCAATGTTGATGTTTCCGTCAAACTTCTCAAAAAAATATTTAGTTACCGTCATGATGGATAATTTTCAAATGCTCGGAAAAACCTCGGCTCGAAAAACCTCGTATCTCAAGAAACACCTCGGCACTGATACTAGTTTGTTAAGAAAAACAAACCGAGCGAAACACCACATTTACGTGGTTTCCGGCAATATGTCGACTAGTCCACGGGCAATAGAGAAAATATTAATATAATGAAAGAATACAAAAAGATACAACTCTCCTGAAATCTAAAACAATAGCCAAAATAGCTAAGGCAATTGAGTGTTTATCTTAAGTGGCACAAATTGGTAAATCATAAAAACAAAGGGCCTAACCTTATTGTATACATCAATAAGTCGGCTACTCTCCGCACTTCAGTCGATGTGGGAGTTAAACAAATTTACAAATTCTCACAATTTTGGCTTTGGCCCTCTTAACAAATAGATAAATCGTAGGCTTTCTTTTTATATATAAGCAGGTTGCTGGAGTATAAAGCTGCTGGTTTTTGGAGTTTGAACGACATTGTTCTTGCCTTGCATTTTGATCACAGCTTACTGATAAATTTTGATCAAAGTAATTCGTATATCTCCCGATCAATAATAGAGTACAATATTTATGTTGGGAAATGATTGATTATTTTTCACATGTATATCCCACTTGATTAAAACTTTTAAGTATTTCACTTTGATATTATATACTTAATAATGTATCATCTCATAATGAATATACATTAATATATTATATTTTCTATAAAAGGCATCATAACTATATTATGAAAGCTACAATGATACATACTATAATGTTATAATTCGTATATGGAGGCTATCTGATCTATTTGGATACAGTAAGTGTTGAACATATATATATGTTCTATACTAAACATTATTGTATGACACAATCCGTAATGACATCTTGATGTAATCTACATTATATATTATTTTATATATGGGTTAATACATTGTGTTGCAGATTTGGATCAGATAACTCACATTATGTTTGGACCATTAATGTCTACTCCACAATACCCACTTGGGCCGGCCTTCTATATGAATTAATACTACTCGGCCCTTTTATCCATAACACTATCTAATGCAGTCCATTATTATATTCATCAGAATTTAAAAAAAAACCATTACTCTTAGGACGGAATGGAATGGAATGATTTTTCATTCCATTCCAACGTTTGTGTATGATTATGATGTAATGAAATGGAATGAAATTTTATTTCAGTGGAATGAAAAATGTCCATTTTCATTCCTTTTAAAAATGGATGGAATGTGATGGAATAAAATGAAAATTGACAAATCACGTGGGTGATGGAGTAAGAGTGGGTGGGTGGTAGGGTAGGTTAGGGTAGGGGATGAAGTATGGTAGGTAGGGTAAGGTAGATTAGGTGGTGGGGTAAGGTAGGTAAGATGCGTAAGGTAGGATAGGGTGAAATAGGGTAGGGTAAGATAGGATGGGGTGATGGTAAGGTATATGGTGGGGTGGTGGGTAGGGTAGAGATGGGTAAGGTAGGGTAGGGGTGGGTAGGGTCCGGTTGGGTGGGGTGGTGGGTATGGTAATATATGGTAGGGTGGTGGGTAAGGTAGGGCGGTGGTGGGTATGGTGCGGTGGTGGGTAAGGTAGGTAGGGCGGTGGTGGGTATGGTGGGGTGGTGGGTAGGGTAGGGAGGGTGCGATGGGTTTGGTAGGGTGGCGGATAGTGTAAGGTAGGTAGGGTAGGGGTGGGTAAGGTGGGTAGGTAAAGGTAGGAGTAGGTACGATAGATGGTAAGTAAGGTAGGTTGGAGTGGGGTGGTGGATAAGGTAGGGTATGGTAGGGTAGGGTGGGGTGGGGTAAAGTAGGGTTGGGTAGGGTAGGGTGGGTGTGGTAGGTAAGGTAGGGTAGGGTAGTGTATATACATAATCATTTAGTCATTAATCGAAGAATCTTTTATTACCATAATCATTTAGTCATTAAACAAGATATTAATCGATAACAACTGAGTCTTTTATTAGCTATTAGTAGAACCTGTTATCTAATTAGCCTTTGTAAAAGTAATATATATCTTGATCAACTAGTACCATAGGAACAACACGTTAACCGGTTAGTTCTTTCGCCTAATTTGGTCTAATGCCTTCCTAAGTAGTTGAAACTCGTAATTAATTAAAGCATTTATTAAAGTTTGAAAAGTGATAAGTAAAATTTAAAAAGGGTATATATCCTATTCACCCCCCCTCCGGGATATATTATAGCGCATATACGATCGAACAATTTATCGGCACTACTAGGGCTTCTACAAAACACAATACGCCCAAACTACCCTTACTAAGTCAATACACAAATCAATCTTTCCATAAAATTTTATTTTCCACATCGTAATTCCCCTCTCAAGTGGGAGCGTGAAGATCCGTGATGAGAGTCAACTTTACTATCCGTAAAATCCAAAACATACACAAACCAAATGAGAACTACTACAACAGACTAGGCACAAAAGCGATACAAACTAAATCAAACAAAGGAAAGCATATATAGCTGATAATTAAATATCCATAGCGTCAAAGGGGTTGGACTTGCACTTGAACAAATCGCAATTAAGATGTCTAGACCAGGCACAAATCTAATTGAAAGCAGAGATATGAGGGGAGCAGAGATTGTCATTAAATACAATAGCATTTCTTCTAAACCACAAGGTCCAAGAAAATGTTTTGATCAAAACATCCCACAGCCGGAATTAGTGATACTTTTAGGGAATTTTGTAAAAGATGTTTTATTAGGCAGAAAAAAGACACAGCAAAATCAATGGAACATCAAAGAAACAAAAACATAAAACTAATAATTGACATACCTTATTTACAAAATCCGCGCTTTTTATATGTGCCTTGTAAATTTTTCGAGCCAAATCTTCAAAAGAAGAATTGAGACTACCATATTGCTGATCAAATTTCGAGCCAAATCTTCAAAAGAAGAATTGAGACTACCATATTGCTGATCAAACCATATCCCATTCGAACATTGAATCACCGGTCCACAACCGTTGTTATCATCACTACCTCCGTCGGATGTTAATCCCATCATCTTCGTAGACCGGTGATTCAATGTTCACTGCAAAAAGCCATTGTTTTTGTTTTGGAATGTTTTAGGGTTTGAGGGGTGAATGTATATGATGAAATTTTGCTCGAGCCGTGTATACATACAGACTATACAGTATATGATTGGGATAGATACATAACCCCCAAGTAATGGATATGTATATGATTTGCGGTAATAAATTAAAAGATTTTTAAAAGTTGTTATAGATCGATTTGAGTCGGCCAATTGAAGTCTTTTCATTAAATTTTCCTAATTATATTGGCAAACGAGTGAATAATTTGATACTATATTTATTATTATAAATAAAAATAATATGGTTAAAGAAAATTTGTCATATGACAACTACGGGTGTAAACGATCAGAGCCGCTCAATGCTCGGCTCGTTAAATTATCACTCGAATATGCTTTTAATCGAACTCGAGCCAAACTTGAGCAGCTCATCATAATTAACGAGCCGAATTCGACCAATTCAATGCTTAATTCGACATGCACGCGAGTCTTATCAAACATTTTTATATTATATTGAAATGTAGAATATTTTTCATTATTATTGTGTTGGACTTAATATTTTACGTGCATATCTCAAAGAATTGTATCATTTTTCCGACTCGCTCGAGCTCGAGTTTGAAAGTGCTCAATTCTTTTTCGAGTGTAATTGAGCCGAACCCGAGAATGATTAACATGTTTTCATACCGATCTCGAGCAATTTTTCGCTCGCTCGAGCGATCACGAGCCGAGTTCGAGAATCGTGGTTTAAGTGGGTTATTCGACTCAATAAGTAAATGATTTGTATCGGATCGTTTGAAGCATGACAACTATTGGGAAAAAAAAAGACATACTTTGATTAATTTTTTTATATTATGGGGTATCTTTTTCCAGGAGGGGAATCGATATTTTTACTACACTACAAGAAAAGAAGAAATGTTTGTGTTACAACAAAATATACACAGTAAAATGTCACAACCCACAAAAAGTGTTATGAAATAATATCATTGATGGATTATCTATTATTCTGATTGATTTAAGTAAATTTGAGATTAATTCAGATTATTGTGTTCACATTGTAATATCTACTATAAATACCCTCTTATACTATGGAATAAGACACAAGCAATTTTCCTTCTTCTAGACTTGCATTTCCTCTTGTTCTTCCTCCATTATCTTCTTAGTTTTATAACACGTTATCAGCACGAGTCTCTTATCAAAAAAAAAAAAAAAAAAATCATCTTTCATAGATTCTCATTTACCATAAAATTATAATCGATCGTTGCTACTCTATCAGAAGGCGACCGCTCAATCGAATTAATAATTCAGGCACCAAGATTGTTGGTAGGTGGTAACTACACAAATTGGATGCGCAACAAGTGACTTTTGTGTAACAGGGAAGTAATTGCTTTCTTATTTAATCATTAATACTTTGATCTTTTATATTGAGTTTGAAATAATGAAAAAAATTTATTAACTACCTTTATTTTTATTTTTTAAGGAGAAATTTGGATATTATTTATCATGTCCATGAACGTTGAAATTCACCTGAAATCTATGGGTCTTGGTAAAAACAGTTGTCACGAATAATATTGAGACAAACTGAGACAAACCGAGACGGTACAAAGGCCATTATATTTCTCCGTCATCATCTTGACGAGAGATTGAAATATGAACATTTAACGGTGAAATTGGTGTAAGCAATATGCTTGAAAATTATGAGACAAGTCCATTCCACGAAGTGAATGTGACCAAATAATAATGCATCGCGTCGGTTCCATGAACAAACGCGACCTATATTCCTCTGAAAATTCATTTTCCCACCAAAAGTGGTTGGTGATTATTGAATATTGGCATAACCCAGTGTATTGTAATCATTTTATATATCCTACTTATTGTGATAAAGAATATAAAATCTCCATAAGAGATTTTCTAAACCCGTTTGTTGATATACGTACAAGAGGATCTCACATTAAAATGTTGAATCTTTCATGTACGGGTTATTGCAAATTAAGTGTTGCCCGAGAATAAGGGGAGGAAAATACATTATGAATTTTCTCTCGTGACAAACATTGACATATATGAACCATGAGTTCATATATTATTCATCGACATAAAACCCACGAAGGGTAGATTTTATGTACATTTTGAATACATCAAATATCTCATTCTAGTGATTTCTCTACATGATGTACAATTTGAACGATTCTTGAAGAATCCGAAATCACATAGTGGTATATAAAGCACAAGAGATATAATGTTTTCAAAAATCTCATAGAATGAGATATTTAATGAAACCACTATGTTTTAAATGTGTAAATCGCTTTAAGCGAATAAAAGAGCATCAATGTATAGCTCGGTGCAACATGTTCGATGAAGATCGATTCTCGGCATTAAGGGGAGATAAAGAAAATCTCATGTTAGAATAAAAGAATGCCGAGAAATTTTAACAAGATAAACGATCTTCCACGCATCGCTTAATCGAATCGCGAAAATAATCTTACTTGTAGTATTTAACAAGTAATATGCCGGATGCCTATATTGAAATTAAATGAGTGATTATTTATAAATGCACCAACAAGATGATTAAAGATATTTCTCTACGCCGAAGCGTAGAAGACCGATCGGTGTTAAAGATAAAAATCCGCGGAAGAATGATCAATTTATTATTGATATTCAATCACTCATGAAATCTCTTAAAGAGATTCGTCTTGTAGACGAAAACCCCAAAACAAAAATTGCACGTGCATCAAATGATTAAATATTGGGGTTATGGAACAACCAATCCATACATTGATAAGGAATTGGTTTATGCTAATATCGAATTAGCAATGAATTTTATGGAAGAAATTATAATAAAATATAATAGTCGTCGACGACATATTTGCCTCTTTAATTGCTATTATTATATCCGGATCCAAGACTAAGTCATTCGCAGAGTGCCATAAACACTCAGACTAGGTAAAAATGAAATAAGCAATTGAGGTTGAGTTTGAATTGGAAATATTTGTTTGTTAATGATCAAATATATTCTCCCATTATAGATAATATAATGTTCCGCTAACTAATATATCTGGCAGTAACTTTATGTCATGACGGTATATTTACGGGTCGTTAGACATTAATATTGATATGAAAATCCTTGGTGGATTTCAGAAATGAATTAATATGACAATCGCAACATGCATATGGTTAAGGTCGTTATCATTCATGTTGAATGTAGTATGACCAGTTGAGTAGATTCCTATTGAGAAAAGAATATGTAAGTAATGCATGGTTAATGTCATAAATTTTAAGGAATTACGATGCATGATAGTGGAAATATATGCATGCAAATTTCGATTATATTACTTCCCCCATTATTTAGCTGATTACAGTGTTGATTGTGTTGCATGTGTTGCACAAGTTAGTAGTGGGAATGACACTTATTAGCCCCTACATTCGACTATCCAATAAACTCTAAAAGAGAGTGATATGCAAAAGTACGCTCAAGTGACAATCTCATAGATTTGTTCACTAAGATTATTCCTACATCGGTTTTGGATAATAAGTGTTTATAATAATGGAATGTGTACATTTGAAAGATTGTTGTCGTCAGGAAGAGCGACAACTTCAAAACTTTTGTGTGGATTTGGTCTTAAAATCAATGATTGTTCTCTTTTCCCTTTAAACAAGTTTTTCCCAAAGGGTTTTCTTAGTTAAAGGTTTTTAATGAGACAATCGGGCAACACATAGTAAACGCATATGGCATGAACTATTTACCTTGTCTAGTTTTTTTCCCACTGGGTTTTTCTAACAAAGTTAATAGTACATGACATATACGTTATGCAACTACGACCGAGACAATCAATTCTACCATTTATTCATTGAGACATTGTCTAGATGAGAATGAAAATCATTTAACTACACTATGTGAAGACAATGCATCTTGCATATCTCAATTGAATTGGGGTATATATTATCGGGATAGAACAAAACATATTTCACCCAAGTTCTTCTTTACTCATGATTTGCAAAAGAATGAGGAGATTGATGTGCCACGATCCGGTCAACCGATAATCCGGCGTACTTATTTATCAAGACATTGTCGATCGCAACATTTGAAAGACCAGTGAAGAGCATTGGGATGCAGCAATTGAAAGATCTAAATTGACACTTGGTTCAGGGGGAGTAAATCAAACAGATAAATATGTACTCTTTTTCCTTAACTAAGATTTTTTTCCCACTGGGTTTTCTCTTAGTAAGGTTTTAATGAGGCATATCATATCTGTTGTATTTTAAATAATAGATATCCAAGGGGGAGTGTTATGAAATAATATCATTGATGGATTATCTATTATTCTGATTGATTTAAGTAAATTTGAGATTAATTCAGATTATTGTGTTCACATTGTAATATCTACTATAAATACCCTCTTATACTATTGGAATAAGACACAAGCAATTTTCCCTTCTTCTAGACTTGCATTTCCTCTTGTTCTTCCTCCATTATCTTCTTAGTTTTATAACAAAAAGCATATTGTTTTGCCTTAATATCACATCAATTCTTTTCAACAAAAAAAAACTAATATCACATCAACTGAGTTGGAATCCAACACTTGGAAAATACATTGCATTGTTGGATCCTTCCCGTTCAATTATTTAGGCCCACCTATTGACCATAATATGAAAAGAGTAAATGTGTGGCAGCCAATTCTTGACAGGATTAAAGGAAAATTAGCGGGATGAAAATCACGAGTTATGTCTATAGGAGGAAGATTGACTCTTCTAAAATCAGTGTTCGGCAACCTACTTGTTTTTCTCTCTCTATTTTCCATGCTCCTACCTAGCTAGATGTGTTATTGAGTGTATTGAGAGTTTTCGTTCTCAGTTCTTTTGGGGAGGGGGAGATGAGAGAATAAGTTTTTTGGGTCTCTTGGAATGCAATTCTCAAACACCAAAATAAAGCGGGGTTTGGGTTGGGAGACTCAAGGATCAAAACTTGGCCTTGTTGGGGAAGTGGTGGTGGCATTTTAAAACGGTAGAAGGGGCTTTGTGGAGGAAGATCATTGTGGCGATACATGGGGAAGATGGGGAGTTTTATGAGGGAGGTAGTCGTCTTATTAATGGTAAGGTGTGCATAAATATTGTCAGGGCAGGGGAGCGTATTGAAAAAGTTGAGATTCCTCTTTTCTCTTTTTATATGAAAAAAGTTTGGAACGGGAAAGTACTATATTTTGGGTGGACAATATACTGGGTAGGATAGGGGCGTCTTAGAGATATTTTGCCTAGATTGTATAGGTTATCTCATAACAAAAATGCTTGGGTGAGAGAGACTTCTTCGAGGGAGACATTTGGAGATGGAAATATGAGTGGGTGAGGGAATCAAGAGGAAGAGACCGGGGAAGTTCAGGATTTGTATTGTCGATTATCTCATTACTCTATTCATACAAGTTCACATTTTACTACACTAGATTTTGCCATACAAAAAGAAGTGTGGCTAAAAAAGACAAAAAAAAAAATTTAACGTGGACATTGGTACTTTATATAAATAAAAACGATATTCAGTCAAGTAGACTCCTAAAGATGATAGTCATCAAAATCTTAATATTAGTCATTGTTATCACCGAAATAAACGTCCCTGAAAATACTAGGATCATACATTTAGAATTCATCATCCGAAACATAGTATTTAGAGTACTTCAAGCACTTATGATATGTGTTTCCAAGTAGGACAACCATCAATAATAGATTCCAAGCATTTATTTGTCAAACCATTTCTCAAAAATTGAAGTTGACGCAGCTCTGGCATGCTTCATGCAATCGCGAAAGCTTATTCATCTTTCGTCCTGAAAGAAAATTCCAATACCATTTTATTCAATAAAATTGAATTCAACAAAGGCAGAAACGGCCAACCATGACAACAGTTTCCTATGTTGCATGAAAAACACAAATGTCTTATTGATTCTTATACAAACATCACAAGAGTTCAACAGTATACACAACCACGGCAGTGATAAAGCACATTTAGTAGTTAAAGGCTAAGTCCATTATAGTTAAAGGCATTCCCACAGAACCAACTAAATGGCACATTTAATGACACCGCGTTGCACAAAACTTGCAGCAATGATGAGACAAGTTCTGAAGATCTGTCGTAACGTGGTGTTAAATCTGATAAATAATCATTGGTCATAGGCGCCCCCAGTAAATCCAATTCATCTGCTTTTGCATTGATTTCATACAAAAATTCAGAAATAGGTTGAGCACCCTTCCACATAGCTATTAAATTCTTCTTAATTAAGTTGATTCTTCCACGAGAGGGCTTGGCGTACGCATCATGAAACATGGTCCAGGCTTGTTTAGACGTGGTAGCACCACGAATAAATTGGAGAACGGTGGGAGACAGAGATGCAATAATCAGATTGAGAATGAGATTATCTTGACGTTTCCAGATGGCGTGTTTGGGATTAGTAGCTGTGTTGTAGCGGAGGTGCCTTCGGTTTGAACGGTGGCCGGCGGAGAGGGAGTAGTGCCGTCGAGATACCCGAAAAGTCTATAGCCAAGGAGTAGTGTTTCGATCCGCATCCGCCACACGAATAATTGGTGGGAGTGAGTTTGAGTGGGGCTTGGGTGGCCAGATTGAAGGCTATAACGGAAGAGGAGGGAGTGGGTTGATCGGAAGCCATGGGAGTTTGGAAGCAGAAGGGAGGTCGTAGGAAGAGAAAGTCGAAGGGAGAGGGGAGAGCTGATACGGATGAAAAGAATAGAGAAAAAAAATTTAGAAAATATGCATGAGGGATATGATACCTTTGATACCATAATAGATTGAGATTTAGGAAATTATATTATTATTCACACTTGTAAATGTATGTTGTACAATGTTTATATAGGATTCAACAGAACCTTCTGGAGCTATCTAGCTATCTGGATACAAAATACAAACTATTTTATCTTTACAATATCTACAATTTCAATTTTTATCTATTTTATCTAATATTACGGTTCACGCTATAAATTATCCGTAATCAAACCGAAAACCAAATCGAATTAAAAACCAAACAATAAACCGAACCGAATTAAAAACCGAACAATTAACCGAACTAAAACCGTACCAAACAAAAAACCGTAAGCGAACCGTTTATATCCAACATGTATAAATAGCTTTTATAACCAAAATATTATAATTTTTTATAAAAATTGCTTACAAACCGCCGTTATCCGAACCGTTTGTAACCGAATGAAAAAACCGAATAAAAGCCCGAACCGTTTATGACCAAATAAAATTGTTAAATTTTATTTCGGTTTTCGGTTAACCGAGCCGAACGGAATCAAATATTTCGGTTCGGTTGGGTTTGGTTCGGTTTCCAAAAGCAAACGGTTCGGTTTCGGTTTCAGATATTTACTATCCGAAATTTTCGGTTCGGTTTCGGTTACGGCAATTAACCGTACCGAACCGAACTGTAAACACCCCTACCGTAAATCCATGTTTTAAATACTCTCTTTTCTTGTAGTGAAATGAGTCGTAGCCATACTTTTGTGTGTGGCAAAGTTAGTGTAGCAAAAAATTATTTTTCTTGTTGTGATAAGCATGCGTGGACGTTAACTTCGTCGGGGATTTTTTTAGTAGTGTATCTCAAACAGATTATCATTGACTCTGGTAAGGACAACATGGAGGGCAACTACAAGAAGTGGAACAAAGCGCTTCCGTCAAAGATTAATATCTTTTTTGGAGAGCATTAATAAATAGGTTGCCTGCTAAACTTAATTACACCTCCAAAGCGTGGAGTGACTATATTGTGCGCTAACTGCCTTCTTTGTGGTGTGCTGGAGGAAGATAGTCTTCAAATTTTACTCTATTGTACATGTTCGATCAAGTTTGGAGACTTATTTATGAATGGTGTAAGTTTGATGCTCAAATGTCGGGAAGCTGGGAAGAACTATATAATTTGTATCCAAATACTTCTCATTATGGCAATGTGGATTTGACATGGGATGCAATCAAAAAAATTACAGACTGGTTTGTTTTGACGAAGCGTGATGTGCTTGTGTTCAATCAAAAGAATTCGGATGTTACTAATGCATTGATGGAAATTCAAACGCTATGTGTCGAATGGATCTCGGGAGTCGGGACGTTATACCAAAGGCACATGAGATTGGAATAAATGGAAAATAAACTTGTTAATGCTCTTATTTTTACATCTAATGGTTGATATATTTTGGTGTTCTAGTGAAGTGTTGAGGATGTTCTTTTGTTATGCTTCTGGCTCTTGCTCACTTCCGCTTTGTATTTTGATACTTCAACGACTTGCAACTGAAATCATACTTCTTATGAAAACCTACCAAACATTTGGTGAGAATATTCATGTTTCGTCACTAGACAATGTGTTCATTTGTGACAAACAAAGTTATTGTTACGAGAGAACTACTCTTTTGTGTCTATTTTATCATTTATCACCAAAAAAGATCACAAAAACATCATTTTTTACACTAGGAAATAAATTAAGAAAGAATTCGTGCTTGTGCAATTTATACACACCACTACTAGAAAAGGCGTTTTTTGGGACGATATTTTTTGGGACGACATCCTGTCGTCCCAAAAACAATGTTTTTTGGGACGACAAGTCGTCTCAAAAGATAATATCCGGGAAAAGTCAAATTTTGGGGAGTTTTTTGGTGGGAAAAAGTGGCGGGATGCTTTTTTGGGACGACATAATCTTTTTTGGGACGACATGTTGAACGGAGGGAAATTTCACTTTTGGCGGAATTTTTTCGCGGCAAATTAAATAACTCTTTTGGGACGACACATGTATTTTTAGTGACGACTTATTTCCACTGGATACCACGTGGACATTCAAATTTGTTGGGACGACAATAGTCGTCCCTTTAAATAGTCACACTTTATTTTATAAACTTTGATAAATCCACGTGGACTGGCCGGGTTTTTGTCGTCCCTTTAAAGATTCTCAAATTTTTCCCAATTTAGTTCCAATTAATATTTATTGTATAATATATAAGTTTTGATTAATAATTTTGTAATTGAATGAATGAATTATATTATTTTTTGGGACGACTATTGTCGTCCCTTTAAATAGTGACATTTATTTTATAAACTATGAGAAATCAAAGTGGCCTATCCCCTTTTTTGGGACGACATATGTCGTCACTTTAAATATTTTCAATTTTTTCCCATTTTCGTACCAATTAATATATGTTGTAATATAAGTTTTGATTAATAATTTTTAAATTAAATGAATGACTTATTTTTTTTAAATTTTTTTTTTAAAATTGATAATTAGTCCATTTCTAATAACATACGTCTTTTTATTTAAATAATTTTTAATTATATAACTTAATGAAACGAGTAGTTATTCAAACTCGAGGTTCATTATTGAGTAGTAATTTCAACCTGGGCTCGTTAATTAGTTGATTGATCACTTCAAACCTGAGGTTTGTTAGTTATTTCAAGATTTCAAACACGAGGTTCGATTTCAAACCCGAGATTCATTATTGAGTAGTGAATCAAACTCGAGGTTCATTATTGAGTAGTGATTTCAACGTAGGCTCGTTAATTAGTCGATTGATGACTTCAAACCCGAGGTTTGTAAGTTCGTTCAAGATTTCAAACACGAGGTTCGTTATTGAGTAGTAGATTTCAAACCCGAGTTTTATTATTGAGTAGTTATTCAAACTCGAGGTTCATTATTGAGTAGTAATTTCAACCTGGGCTCGTTAATTAGTTGATTGATCACTTCAAACCTGAGGTTTGTTAGTTATTTCAAGATTTCAAACACGAGGTTCGTTATTGAGTAGTATGTTTCAAACCCGAGATTCATTATTGAGTAGTGAATCAAACTCGAGGTTCATTATTGAGTAGTGATTTCAACGTAGGCTCGTTAATTAGTCGATTGATGACTTCAAACCTGAGGTTTGTAAGTTCGTTCAAGATTTCAAACATGAGGTTCGTTATTGAGTAGTAGATTTCAAACCCGAGTTTTATTATTGAGTAGTGAATCAAACTCGAGGTTCATTATTGAGTAATGATTTCAACCTGGGCTCGTTAATTAGTTGATTGATCACTTCAAACCTGAGGTTTGTTAGTTATTTCAAGATTTCAAACACGAGGTTCGTTAGTAGTATATTTCAAACCCGAGATTCATTATTAAGTAGTGAATCAAACTCAAGGTTCATTATTGAGTAGTGATTTCAACGTAGGCTCCTTAATTAGTCGATTGATGACTTCAAACCCGAGGTTTGTAAGTTCGTTCAAGATTTCAAACACGAGGTTCGTTATTGAGCAGTAGATTTCAAACTCGAGGTTCATAATTGAGTAGTGGTTCAAACTTGAGGTTCATTATTGAGTAGTGATTCAAACTTGAGGTTCATTATTGAGTAGTGATTTCAACCTAGGCTCGTTAATTAGTCGATTAATGACTTCAAACCTGAGGTTTGTCAGTTCTTTCAAGACTTCAAACAGGATGTTTATTATTGAGTGGTAGATTTCAAACTCGAGGTTCATAATTGAGTAGTGATTCAAAGTCGAGGTTCATTATTGAGTAGTGATTTCAACCTGGGCTCGTTAATTAGTCGATTGATGACTTCAAACCCGAGGTTTGTAAGTTCGTTCAAGATTTCAAACACAAGGTTCATTATTGAGTAGTAGATTTCAAACTCGAGGTTCATAATTGAGTAGTGATTCAAAGTCGAGGTTCGTTAGTTATTTCAAGATTTCAAACACGAGGTTCGTTATTGAGTAGTAGATTTCAAACCCGAGTTTTATTATTGAGTAGTGAATCAAACTCGAGGTTCATTATTGAGTAGTGATTTCAACATAGGCTCGTTAATTATTCGATTGATGACTTCAAATCCGAGGTTCGTCAATTCGTTCAAGACTTCAAGCACGATCTTCGTTATTGAGTAATAGATTTCAAACTCGAGGTTCATAATTGAGTAGTGATTCAAACTCGAGGTTCATTATTGAGTAGTGATTTCAACCTAGGCTCATTAATTAGTCGATTGATGACTTCCATCCCGAGGTTCGTTAGTGAGTTCAAGATTTCAAACACGAGTTTCGTTATTGAGTAGTAGATTTCAAACCCGAGGTTCATTATTGAGTAGCGATTTGAACCTGGGCTCGTTAATTAGTCGATTGATGACTTCAAATCCGAGGTATGTTATTTAGTTAAACATTTCAAACCCGAGGCTCGTTATTGAGTTGTAGATTTAAACAAAAAAAACATAATTTTTAATCAAATTAATGTTTTGACATAATTTAAAATTGGTTTTTTTATTATGTTACGGTTTAATGGGACGACATCCGTCGTCCCAAATAAGCCTACGCCGTCCCATTAAACATTAAACCTAAATAAATCGGACAGCCTCCCCCCTCCTTCTTCATTTCATCCTCAGACTTTCTCAGCTTTCTGGAGGTCCTCTCCTCCCGATTGAATCGAAAGCGCAGCAGCAATCGAAGGCGGCCATCAATATAAAGTGGTTCGGCCGGCCATCAATCGACGGCGGCAGCAGCAGTTCAGCAGCAGCAGTTCGGCCGGCAATCAACTTTTTCAGGTAACCATTTCCTCCGTTTTTTTGTGACACACACTCAAAAAGAACTCTTCAAGTACTCATATTGATATCCCTACTCCTTTTTATCAAATCTGTGGCAAAAATGGAAGCATAATCTCGTCGCCACATCACCGCATTCTCCCATTGTCACCATCTACATTATTTGCTTCTGGGTTCCTTTTTTTTAATCCTCATTATCGCCATTGTAGCCCCTTTATGTTTCGAAGATGCGGTAGGTGATGTCTCCTTTATTGTCTTCTGGTAGCTGCTTCTTGCTCCGGACTTGACTTCCTTGTGTTTAGTTGATTGTATGCACAAATGTTAAATTCTAATTATATTTAGCATAAGTTCCTGAAATTAGGATTGATGAATATTATTATGATGTAATAATAATAATACTGGCTCTAAATGGTTATATATGGACTAGATGGATAGGAGGTTTTGGTCAATGCGGTTGGCTCAATTGTTAAATGAGTCGTTTCTTTCACGATGTCCGAGTTTGATTCCCCACTATTAGTGTAAGGATCGTATTGGTGGATACTCTTTTAGCACTCCAAAAGTGGTCTCGGCCTCGGGCTGCATTGACCCGAGAGGGTGGAACCGAAACCATCTTGTGACCCAAAAAGTATATATATTGAAGAAGAAGTGTTGGATAATCTATGAACTCGTGTACGGTTGCATGCCTTTCAAGAAACCGAGCGTTAGTCATGTTCGTCTATCATTTGTTTCTTTTCATGTCAAGATTACTTAATCAAAATGATTTGATCCTTCATAAAACAATGTATATGGTTAATGCCTTAGTATGTTGGACTCCAAATCCTTCTACTTATTGATTGCCCTTGTACTTGGCTTTTAAAATTCACACACAGAGTGAATTCTCACTTTGTAGCAGTGCCTATTTGCAAATGTTTGTCACGTTCACAGAATCGACAATTGTCCGCTCATGTTTTAATAGATTTGATTGAAATTATAATTTGATTGATTATTCACAATTGTTCAGTATTACAAATATATAGGAAATACTGTAAATGCTAAGGCTAGAAATAAGACTAGATACATTCCTAGACTCACTCTAACAATAAATACAAAATATATTATTTACAAAATAACATATACAGCTAATACCACCCCTCAAGGTGGACGAGGTACGAGACCCAACTTGCTGCGCTGATGAACAAAGGACAAGCGAGGGAGGGACTTGGTGAGACAATCAGCAAGTTGATCCGGAGCACGAACATGAGCAACCCGTAAGGAACCTCGTTGCACTTGATCGTGTATGAAATGATAATCAATAGCAACGTGTTTCATTCGTGAGTGAAAAACCGGGTTGTGGCAGAACTGTGTAGTACCCAAGTTATCACAATAGATAACCGGAGCTCGAGGGGGAACAAAACCAAGATCACGTAACAAGAACATAACCCACATGAGCTCCGCAGTAGTAGAGGCAACAGAACGATACTCAGCCTCAATAGAAGATCGAGCAACCGTCGATTGTTTCTTGGAGCTCCAAGACACAGCATTTCTGCCAATATAGACAACATAGGCCCCAGTGGAAGCATAATCATCGTGAGAACCACCCCAATCAGCATCGGAGAAAGCATGAAGAACTAGAGGGGAGTCACGATACAGTTGCAGGCCTAAGTCAAGTGTCCCAGCCAAGTAACGGAGCATGCGCTTAGCATAGTCACAATGAAGATCCGTAGGGGCATGCATGAACTGGGAGAGCTTATTTACCGAAAAAGCAAGATCCGGCCGGGTAAACAAGAGGTACTGCAAGCTGCCAATGACCATACGATACTCAGTAGCATCCTGAACAGGGGTGCCAGACGTGGCAGTAAGACCGGATAAATCGCTGGCAGCGGAGTGGTGACCGGATTGGCCTGATCCATGTGAAAGCGAGCAAGTAGCTCAGTGGCATATCTCTTTTGAGATAAAATACACCCGTGATCATTGTGTATAATCTCTATGCCCAAAAAATAGGAGAGTGCACCAAGATCCTTGAGAGCAAAGCGGCGACCCAACAATGATATGAACGCCTCAAGAACCTTAGGATCATTCCCCGTAAGAATAATATCATCTACATACACCAAAAGATAAATACGGATATTACCAAGTGTCGTAGATGAAAAGCGAGGAATCAAGCAAAGTAGTATTGCGGAAGTTACTTGAAAGGAGAAACCCCTTAAGCTCCTCATACCAAGCCCGAGGAGCTTGCTTCAACCCATAAATGGCCTTTCGTAACTTACACACATGATGAGGAAGCTCAGGACTGATGAACCCCGGTGGTTGAGCCAAGTAAACATCCTCAGAAAGATGACCCTGTAGAAAGGCGTTGTTGATATCTAGCTGACGTAAAGGCCACCCCTGAGCTAGAGCCAGAGATAAAACAACACGAACTGTGGTATGTTTAACCACCGGGCTAAAAGTCTCATAGTAGTCAATACCAGGGCGTTGAGTGAAGCCTTTAGCCACAAGCCGAGCCTTGTGACGATCAATGGTGCCATCTGGGTGACGCTTGAGACGAAAGATCCACTTAGAACTGATGACATTCTGATTAGGGCGTGAAGGAACTAGGGACCACGTCTCATTACGAAGGAGAGCGTCATATTCCTCCTGCACGGCAGATCTCCAATTCGGATTTTTGAGAGCTTGGGTTAGATTGGTAGGTTCAGTGTCAATGGATGAAGGAAGATGAGTGTGAAGGTTGAGCTTTTGAATGGGTTTATGAATATTGTCACGAGCTCGAGTACGCATGGGATGTGTGGATAGTGAGGTGGGAGGAGGAGGTGATGGAGGTGCGGGGGGAGGTGGTGGAGGTGGAGGTGGAGGTGGAGGTGGAGGTGGAGGTGGTGGAGGTGGTGGAGGTGGTGAAGGTGGAGGTGAAGGTGGAGGTGGTGGCGGTGGAGGTGGGGGAGGTGGTGGTGTAGGAGGGATCCAGTCCGAGAGGGAGGCTAGAGAGGGGGATGGTTGTGTAGAGGCGGAGGGAGGGGTGGATCGGAAGGGAAGACCGATTCAACAAACTTAACATGCCGCGAGATATACATACGAGAGGTGGTGAGGTCATAACAATAGTACGCATGCTGATTAAGCACATAGCCAAGAAAGACACAAGAACGGGAACGAGGTTCAAGTTTGTTGCTTGTGTAGGGGCGTAGCCAGGGATAGCAGAGGCAGCCAAAGATACGGAGTTTGGAGTAATTAGGTGGCGTGTTAAAGATCAATTCATAGGGGGTATGCATTTTTAAGGTGGGTGTGGGCATACGATTAATAAGATATACCGCGGTAGAAAAGGCAAAGGGCCAGTAGGTGGGGGGTGCGGAAGCATGAGATAAGAGGGCAAGGCCAGTTTCGACAATATGCATGTTTCGACATTCGGATATGCCATTGTGTTCAGGGGTGTGAGGTGGCGTGGTAAAGAAAGAAATACCGTTGGTGGCAAAATAGTCACGTAGAGATATAAATTCACCACCATTGTCAAAGTAAAGTATTTTTATTGCGGTTTCAAAATATTTTTCAACAATTGAGCGGAAGCGGATAAAGGTGTTATGAACATCAGATTTTGTTTGAGTGGATAAAACCAGATATAACGCGTAAAATGATCAACAAAAATTATAAAATATTTGAAGTCATCAACAGAAATAACAGGTGATGTCCACACATCACTAAAAATGATCTCGAGAGGCCGAGACGAAATCAAAGTAGAGTTACCAAATGGTAGTTTGTGACTTTTACTTTTTAAGCAAGCAGAACAATGCGTAAAAGAATTATTACTACACTGTAAACCATAAGTGTTTAAAACAGAGGATAAAATTGGATGAGCCGGATGGCCCAACCGATGCCAATCTTGAGAGGAGGCTTTATTGGAGGCAAAGGCGACAATGGGAGAGTTTGGCCACTCGTACAATCCATTTTTAACCGGACCACGGAGGATGGGCTTGGCTGTCTGAAGGTCCTTCACAACAAATTCGAAGGTAAGAATTCTACCGATAAGTTATTGGCTTTACACAATTATGAGACAGATAGTAAATTACGGGACATACCGGGAACACGAGAGGACATTACGTAAATGAATAGATTTTGTAGGGGTAAGGGGAATTGAAGACATGCCAGTATGAGTAATAGAAAGTCCCTTACCATCACCAACCAGAAGGTCATCAGTGCCAGAGTATGGGGCATGAAGAGACAGGTTCTGCAAGTCCGAAGTCACGTGATGATTCGCTCCACTGTCCATGAGCCAGTTTGGGTCATTTGAATCAGATTGGGCCGCAACATTTGCTTGGGGTCGTGGTGATCGTTGGCCAAAAATATGACTAAGTTGGTTCCCGAACCGAGGACAATTTTCAGCATAATGGCCTTGAACATAACAAAGTTGACACTTACCCAAAAACGGACGACGATGTGAATTTGTGGTCCCATAATTAGGTGAGAGAGAGCTATTCCCACGCCAGTTATTGGAAGTAGAGCCATTATTAGAATAGTGCCCATTATTATAAGTACCTGTACCAGAACTATTTCCATTAACAGCTGCACCAAAATTCCCGTGACCACCGTTGAAAGTTCCACCATTATAGCGAGAGCTGGGCTGGTTGGTGGAGTAACTTGGGCTGGCGTTCCTCCATGGCTGCTGCTGTTGTGAGGCTGAACGGGAGGCATGGGAAGGCGGACGATATGCTGCGTGCGCCGTCGCCGGAGCAAATTGGTGGTCCGCCGGTGCTGAGATAGGCCGAAAGGTGAGAAGCTTCTCATGGAGTTCCTCAAAAGAGACGATCGTGTCTCGAACAGCAATGGCGTGAGCAATTTCAGAGTATTCGGGACCAATATTTCGTAGGACAAGGTGAATGAAGTCATCGTGATCCATGGTCGACCCGAGTAAGGCGAGTTGGTCACACTTTTGTTTCATTGTGTATAGATATTGGTGGACAGAGGCAGTACCACGGTGGTGAGCAGCCATGGATTCTTTGAGTGTGCGGATCCCGGCCCGTGACGGAGTAGCAAAAACGTCCTTTAGAATTTTCCAAGCGGCGGCGGCTGTTTTGGTGCCATACGGGAGAGTGGTCGTTTCGGGTGTGAGGGATGCAATTAGCGGGTTCCTTATTAAATTATCTTGGCGGGTGTGAGTAATGAACGCGGGGTTCGGCGAGGTTGTGCCATTTGCGGTGATGGTTTCCGGCGGGATTGTCTTTGTGCCTTCGACGTAATCAAGAAGACCATTCCCAACAAGTAGTGATTCAATTTGCATGTGCCGGACATAATAATTGTCGTTATCAAGTTTAATAGTGGCTTGTGTGTATAAAGTGTTAAAGGTAACAACCGAGGAGGAGGCCATATTTTCCAAAGTGAGAGGTTTGTGGAGAAGATGAAGAGGGAGAGGGAGGTGGCGGCGGTTGATAAAGAATTTAGGTTTTAGAGAGAATTTTGATCGGTATGCTCTGATACCATAATAGATTTGATTGAAATTATAATTTGATTGATTATTCACAATTGTTCAGTATTACAAATATATAGAAAATACTGTAAATGCTAAGGCTAGAAATAAGACTAGATACATTCCTAGACTCACTCTAACAATAAATACAAAATATATTATTTACAAAATAACATATACAGCTAATATGTTTGTGTTGTCTTTGTTACTGTGAATATCATATATATGAAGTCATTTACTCGGTGGATCTTAGTTCAAGTTCCTGAAACTGTAAGTAGTTAATCATCGTATCTTGCGGGAGGGAAAAGAACATCCCACAATGGAAAGTACAGACTGCTACAGAAGTGCTAAAATTCAAGTGAAACCTCCTCTTCTCGCTTCGCTAGGTTATCTTCAGGATCCAAGTGTTGGAATTGCTGATTCTTCATTGTTGAAATGAAGATTCTTCTGCAATTGCTAGCTAAGCGAGCTGCTTTCGCTTCATCTGTTTCTGTTTCTCGTTCACGAGGACGAGGAGCACAAAATCACAGGGATTTTCCCTTATTTTTGCTCCAACAGTTCGCTCGCCGCATACATTCTGCTTCAGATCCTGATCCTCCGTAATCATTTCACACGTTTCTCATCAATCTTTTAGAAATACTTACTATTACTTATTTACTTATGAATTTGATTTGTTTCTAGTTATTTTGTGTGATTTTTTTGATGTTTTTTTCTGGCTTTGATTAATGCAGATCGTTTGGTATTGCTTTTGACATTGACGGTGTTCTTCTCCGAGGCGAGGTTCCTATTAAATAAAACGTACATTTATTTATGTTCATGCTTAGCTTTATTAATACTGATACCTGAATTTCACTGCAAAATAGTAATTTATTCTCTCTTTTTTATTATACTAAAACCGCTGATTTTTGTTTTTTTGAATTTCGCTATCAGGTGCTTTGAAAGTTCCCTATGTTTTCTTGACCAATGGTGAGTGATTCCTTCAACCTAACTAGTACACGATAAGATTAACGGCTTGGACAATGTTTTCTTTTGTATTATTTCCTTGTCCTTTTTCATGAGTTTTTCCATTACCTTTTGCTGCCTCCCTTTTAAGTTCAAATGGTAAATTGTTGGGTTTAATAATGTAATAGGAGGAGGAGTTCCTGAATCTCAAAGAGCTCAAGATCTGACCGAAAAATTGGGGGTCAAGATTTCACCACTTCAGGTTCTGTTAATGCTACAATCTGACGTGCTTACGTGAGTTCATATTTGTGTTGTAACTTCATTTAAAAAATCAATCTAGCATTAACACAGTACGTATTATTAGTGTTTTAATCATACTATATCAACATATATATGTTACTTGTACAGATACTTGATCATACATGGCATGTGCGGGATCTGCAGGCGGCTCTAGACCACCTCACGAGCATCCTATTCGGCTACCTGCCGATTGTGAGGAAGGTATTTAACTTTCATTTTTTTTTCTAGTGTGAACTTTCTTGTATTCGTTGTATTAACATTCACACGTACAATATAGACTTCATGGATGATGATATAGAGGAAGATCCTGGCCAAGCTCCTTCACAGCAAAAAAAAACAAGGTGAACGTGGGATTGCAAAAGGCTTAAATGTACGGGCTGAGCTTAGAAAGCTAGGGGATCCAAGATCCCGCTTACATGGGATCCAAGATTTCCCAAGGTATGAAAGGCGGTGGGTACAAACTCATCATTGTTAGATTCTGAGATAGGTAGGGTCGTGCGGATCCGATGTCCCCCTAGCACCGAGAAGTGGCGAAAAGTCGACGGGCAGGCCAAAGAGCTAATTTGGCGAGAAATTGAGGTATATTTAACTAAATTTAAGTGCTCAACACTATCGCATTATACATTTCATTCTATTAGTTACCAAACATTTGGTTTTATTGCGTTTTCAGGACACTTTTACACCTGTTTATCGCCCAATAGTGCTAGCAGAAGCTTCAGCTATATTTAGAAAATGGAAGAGTAAGATGGCCACTCAAGTAAACGACTACTTAAAAAAAGGGGGAACTTGGCCTCCTCCCATTTTAGATGAAACCGTCGCAACACAAGCGGATTGGGAGGCGTTTCTCCGATATATTCAATCTGAGAAATTTAAGGTGAACTTTTTATTCTAATATACGTGTTACATTTATTCAATCATTATTTCTTATACATTACTTGAATCTAATCGAAAATCACAATTTATTGCAGAAGCGATCTGAGCAGAACAAAAAAACCCGTGCTAAAAATAAATATACGTGTTCTCAAGGACGGACGTCTATACCCGCTATTCGATGGAAAGATGTAAGTATTACATTTTAAATCCTTATAACTTCTTCCTTTATTTTTTAATTTTCCAAACTAATACTACATATGTATTTTCTAGAAAAATCCACTTGAATATCCTTTGGGAGATGATCCTATCGAGATATGGGCCGCGAAGCATCGGAACTCTGAAGGTCAATTCGTTAATGCAGAAGCGGAGGAGGATTTCGTAAGTGATATACCTTCTATATATATATATATATATAGTGAACATTTTATTCCTCAATTAACTTAATTACAAACGTTTTTTTATATGTTTAGAAGAGGCTGCTTTAGTTCAAGGAAAGGATTGCTCCCGGAAGACGAGCAACTCATGAAGAAGAGGAGCAAATCTTTGCTCAAGCCTTAGGTTCAAGGCGAGATTATTTGATAGGCCTTGGACCCACTCAACCTCGTCAATTGCTCGCTTCGCAGCAGTTTGATGCCTCAACATCGGCATCAACCCAAAGTCGGGACATCAAATTTGAAAAGATAAAAAAGTCCCAAAATCGGTTAAAGAAGAAAAACAAATGGTTAACGGCTTGTTTGAAGGGTTTGTTTGAATCTATCAAAAGTCGCGATCCAACCATACACATGCCGGACATGCCAGAGCCTTCAGATGATGATGATGATAATGATGTTGATGATGATGATGATGATGTTGATATTGATCTTGGTGGTGATCAGTAAGGTTTGTATGCATGTAGTACATTTTTGTAAACAGTAAGGTTTGTATGTATGTTTTTAAACATTATGGTTTTTATGAAACATCGTAATCTGAAAATATTAAAAACACCTTTTGGGACGACAAGCCGTCCCAAAAAACAATTTTTATATATTTTCTGATTTGAAAAAAATTAAATTACAAAATTATACAATGCCTTTTGGGACGACATGTCGTCACAAAAGTTGTTTTATTATTTTTTTCGGTTAATATTATTTAATAATTAAAAATATTAATAAATTGCTTTAGGGACGACATGTATCGTCCCAAAAAATATTTGCCACGTCAGCTGACATGAAAAATCAAAGCCACGTCAGCTGCCACGTCATCACTTGTTTAAAGGGACGACTTGCCATCACAAAAAACGTTTGCCTTGTTTTTTGGGACAAATCTAAAGCGGCGACACTTTTGGGACGACGTGTCGTCCCTAAAAACAACTTTTGCGACGACATGTGGTCTTTAGGGACGACTTTTTGTCGTCCCAAAAAACGAGTTTTCTGGTAGTACGTAGAAACCACCCGGTAATGATATAGTACAAGAGTAAATGATAAAAGACTAACTTATCTAATTGTTTTATTTTTAAATAAATAAACCTAACAGCTATATCCTCTTGGTGTCTGTTTTCAATTTGTTTGCAGCAACCTTATCATCTGCTTTATCCTCTTCCGTGTACTGGGGGATTATTTCTGGAATGCCAACCATTCTGTGGTGTATTTGTGGAAATACCACTTCAGTACAATTTTCACGATTTTGGTTCGCAATTTCCGGGGATTTTTTTTCATGAATGTGCACGATCTTAAGGTACATAAATCACCTATTGGGGTTCCCCTTCCCAATTAGGGTTTAGTTTGGTTCAAGAGTGGTATTTCGACAAAGATCCCACTCTGTACTCTTTTCCAAACAAGCGACGGAGGATGATAACAATTACAACTCCCACAAATCACGTACATGACTAGCGGTTACGGTCTAGTGAAATCTAATTTTGTCCTTAATGAGATAAAAAAGAATCCAAAATTCATTTCTTCATAAAAAAGTCTCTCCTCTTGAGACTTGAGAGTGTTTTCCCTTTTAATGGGGTGTCAATCTTCTTGTTTGAAGCCTGTTGTTTTCTTCCTGATGGTTTAACGCTTGCAGCTTCACCGTCTCCCCTTCCTTATCCTTGCTCTTTTGGTTTCCTTTTCCTTTTTCTCAGCCTTCTGATTGAGGCTAAATCCACCCAACAAAAACAATTTGTAAAGACTCGAAACCGTGGGCAAACTAACTCTCTAACCGGCAGTGTACCGGGTCGATTGCCAGAATAGCTACAGGAGTACGAGGTCGAACCCAAAGGAATCGTGCTTGCAAGTACCAAAGTGAACGTAATGCTTAGTCTAGGTGATCAATCTTTTTAAAGTGCTTGTTTACTACAACGACACTAAGTGATTCTACTTAACGAGTCTAAAGACAAGAAAGAGAGAAGATTAACCTACTAGGTTTTAACGATAAATTAAGGGACATAGCCGAACCATGATCAAAATAGCTAGATCCACCCAAAGGAAAGACGAAACCGGGAGTGTGCAATATAACAAACGAACTCTTGCATTCAATTTCACGGGTGCAAACTCCTAAACCCGGTGTTAGTGTCTGAACAACTCTCTCCTAACACCTTATGTTATGTTAACTACCCTTTCCTAAGGAAAATTCACTAACAAGGCATGTCTTGCACTAGAGCCGCTTAAACGTAAAAACGAGTAACCTCACGTTGAGCTCGATTTAACAACTAAAACGAGACTACACCGCAATCTTAGAACCCTTTTCTCACACCCCTCTCTCTGAACAACTCTCAAGAGTGATGTGTGTGATTTTTGACCTAGGTGATCAATCTAGTCCAAATCCGTTATAACAAGTTCTAAGACGTGAAAAATGCAAGAAACAACAATAAAAAGCACTACCCACTCCCAATTTCATCACCCAAAGGGTGATTTCAAATTTCACATGACCCGGCTATGAAGAGGATTTAGCTACTCATTATACTAGTTAAAATGCAATGGAAGTAGTAAATAAGAGACATAACAAGCATAAGAGAGAAGAAATTCACCATTAATTGCGTAAATTCGAGTTGAGCTCCAAAAAGTACAACAATGGAGATTCACCAAAAAGGAGGTGACTTGTTGTTTGGAATTGAAATCTAAGCTAAGAAATGGAATAATCGAGTTATGTTTATGCTAATTTATGCTAAGAGAATGTGTTACAAACTACTACAAAAATCGAGCAAGAAGGGGGCTAGGGTTTGGAGAAGAGGAGAAGTTCCTCCTTGAAATGGAAGTGAGGGGTATTTATAGTGCAGCAGAAAAAATCGCAGAATTTGGCCCTGGACGCCAGTTGGACGCCCTCTGGACGCCAGTCCACCTGAGAAATGCAAGAAATGGAATCTTGTTCTTGAGTGGACGCTCGTCCAGAATGGCCTTCAGTATTTCCACCATAACTTCACTTCTAGGGATCCAAATGAGATGATTCAAGATGCATTGGAAATCTGATTCACTCTTCTACAACTTTCATAAAGAAAACTTTCCCTGAAAATGCCTCCAAGTGTGACCAAAATGCCCATGAAGTGACTGGTTCTGCTTTGAATCGCTTGGACGCCCGTCCACTGAAGATCTCAACTCTCGAATCAAATTTGGCATTCGGACGCCCGTTTGCACATCCCGGACGCCCGTCCACATCCCCGGACGCTCGTCCACTTTTCCGGACGCTCGTCCACTTGAAGTCTCAACTCTCTCGCATCAAAAAAGGCACCCCGGACGCCGTTCATATTTACGGACGCCACCCGTCCGAACCCAGCTCCAGTTTTTTGCTCATAACTTCACTTCTAGGGCTCCAAATGAGGTGATTCAACATGTGTTGGAAAGCCCTTTCAATCCTATACAACTTTCATTAAGACCACAAGTCCAGAAAATGCCTCAAAGTGTGGCTAAAATGCCCATGAAGTGACTAGTTCCGGTTTCGTCGATGATTCCTCACTCCACTCTTGTGCTACGAACATGTCCCTTTGTCCAAAACATCGCCTTCCGGGTCCTCGAGTCACCTAGACCTTACAATCTCATGAATGAACAAGACACACAAACGATTCCGGAGGGTAAAAGTGCTCAGAATGAGGTTAATATCAATAAAAGGAGGTACTAAACCATCAAAGCGACGGATTTACTCCCCGTTCTATAAACTCACGATATTACCTCAAAGATGGTCTAAATACACCAAGAAACATGCTAAAAGTGGGATAAACAGGGGTAGAAAATGCACCGGAATCACGTAAAGTTGACTCCCATCACCTTCCTTCTTCCTTTTGTTTTCCAATCTCCTTTCCCTTTAATTTGTTAACCGTCTCCTCCATGGAAATTCCTGAAAACGAAGAACTCATATCAAAATTCGGTAAATTCATAGTTACAGATAAAGAAAAGGACATCATTCAGTTGGATGAAGAAGAATCAGATGAGGTTTTAGCAGAATGCTGCTTCAGGACTGTCCTGGCAAAAGTTCTGTCAGATAAACCAGTTAATTTCATTGGAGTAAGAAATGTTGCAGAAAATATATGGTCCTTTGCAACCCCTTTCAATTAAATCCTCCGAGTTAGGATTCAATATCTTCCACTTCATTCTTAATGATGAATCTCAAGTTACGACTTACGAGAGTGATGGCCGGTGCTCCGTGGTACTTTGACAATTACACCTTGGTGGTTAAAAGATGGTTCCCTAGAATTGAGAAGGATGATACAGCCATTAAAAGTTCCCCTTGCTGGATTCAATTATGGAATTTACCAATTACCAATACATCGCCTCTCAGATAAAGTGGCAAAGAAAATAGCATCTCACGCAGGGAAGGTCCTCCAAGTAATTATTCCGGAAACCGGTAGTAAGCTGGGAAGATATGTCAGGTGCTTAGTTGAAATGGAAATGGAAAAACCTCTTCTCAGAGGAGCGAAAATCAACGACGGATTGATTTCAAATATGAGAATTATGGATTGATTTCAAATATGAGAATCTCAATTATTTCTGCTTCTACTGTGGCATCATTGGCCACCTTGATAAATCCTGTTATATATGTGAGGTATGAAGATAACAGAAAAGGCTGTTTGAATTGAAACCCATCCAATATGGTTCATGGTTGCGTGCCCATATTCCCAGGTCTACCGGAATCCGCCGCGCTGCTCCGACACCCAGAATCCCCCTCCAAGATCTCCGTCCAATGGGGAGCAGTTTCAACTGCCTCTCACCCGTTCCAGTACCTCCACCACCCACTCTCGAACCCCACATTCCACACTCTCAAACTTTCAACCGCCAACAACTTCCCAGGAAACTTCCATGACCCAAAAACGTCCTCTTCCCACTACTCTTGAACCTAGTAACTCCAAACTGAGCCCAACCGCATTAACTAATCCTAACCAGCTTCAACATTTCCTCTTGAACGCTGCAACCCAGCCCACCCACGCTCAAATTGTGGCACCTCCAACCAACCAATCTTCCCCTCTTTCCTCACAAGCTCGGCCCTCCTCCTCCCTTCCTCTCCATGATATTTCTAACCTAGCTGAAGTTGAAGTCTAGTATGCCCCATCGCCAAACAAAAACATCTCCTCCCTAGTCCCTAGTGATTCCCCTCAACGATCCACACATAAAAGCAAGAGAATTCCTAAACCGCTTATCCCCAATGCCATTACTCCCCGTCCGAGCATCACCATTGAAGAAACAGTTCTAGGCAAACGAAGAACCGATCAAAAGGAAAATCAAAAACCAATGGAATTTGAGAAACAGGATGGCAAAAAGAATAAAATGGAAATATCAAGGGTGGCGGGTGATGGAGACCACACTACAAAAAACTTATCTTTTAGCGGTGGATTTCGACGGTGGATTTTACATACCGCCGCTAATGGTATGATTTATCAGCGGTTTTTATGATTCCACCGGCAAAACAAGTAAGAGTTCATTGTAGCATTCATTTAGCGGTGGATTAAAAAAATCCACCTCAAAAATTGTTTTTTTGCTGGCCGATTATCATCATCCACCGTTAAAAATGTAATTATAAAATTAGAAAAAATACTTATGATTTGATTTACAATATCCGCCGATAAATGGATACTTTTAACATAAACGACTTTACTTTCTATTGACAAACCAAATAAAAAGATTTCCATTCCATTTCACTCGTAAATGGAAGTCAACCTATCTCGATGTCGCTCTCAACTTCGCCATCAGCTGCACTCGCGTGTTAAGAGAACACAAAATTCATCAGCTTGCAGTTTCGATTCAATCACGAGCGATTCGGTTCCAGTTTCAAAATGGATTCTATTCAATTTCGAGCTCAAGAACAAGAGATGAAGGCGACAATTTTCATACTTTGTGCCCTAATCGTAGAAGCTAAAAAGCATGATGATCAACAAAAACATAAAAAAGTGTGGAACCGCGATCGTGTTTGCGATTCTCGTTTGATCTCTCTATACGGAAATTCCTCTTCTGGTAAATAATTAGTAAACTAGTTCAATGATTTTCTTAAATCGCCTGTATTGAGTCATCTTGTTGAGTTTAGTATTTGAAGTTTTAGTATTTGAGCAGAGATGAAATTTTGTTAGAAATTATGTGTTTTCATCTATATTGTTATTATTCAACATCCTTTTGTTCTTTTTTCTTTCTTTGTCAAGCGCATATCACATGTTCGATGAAATGGCTGAAAGATGTTCGGTTCTTTTCTCTTGTGTATTTTCATTAGTTGAATTTTCATTAGATAGTTAAGTATGTGTTTAAATGATTGGTCGATTGTTGGTGGGCTTTTCTTGGCATTTTTTAATCTGGATTTTAGTTGGCTTTGTTAATTTTTGTTTCGTGACTGGTCCTAGAGCCGGGTAATTACATAGTCTATGTTCATTCTATGTCTTTTGATGACCTGTTTTATAAGTTGCTCGTGTTTTACCTTACACACAGAATTGAGCTCATTTTATTCCAAGTGTTGAGTTAATATATGCCTGAAAGCCTGATGCTTGATTCCCAGTCTCCTTCTACATCCAATTGGGTAGAAGAGTGGAACCAACTTGTTGATCAGATGGCATTCTTAAGCAGAAGCCCAAGTGATTCACAGGCAGATTGATGTTAGAATGAAAAGGGTTCTAGGGTTCTGTAGCATTTTTTTCCACCTTGTTCAATTTGTTAGCTATTAGCCTATCTTAATGTAATGCTTTTTTAATAAAGTGTGGTGAATTTGTAGCTTGATTGAATGACAGCTGAATTTGCAAGGAGGCAAAGAAGTTGCTGATATCTTCTGTATCCTTTATATTTGTAGTCCTTTTAGATCTTTCTGTTGTGCTTGGTCGGTTATATATTTTAAAGTTTTGTGCTTTGATTTGATTTTCTGTTTGATTGATTTATCTTGGTAAATGAAGATTATTTTTGTGCTTTATGCAGATGAGTTCTGTGGTGAATGAGATGGCAAGGGTTCAAGGGCATCTGTCAAATTCCAAGTAAGTGGATCCTTATTGTCTGGAATCTGGATATGAGAAGATTCTTGATTATGGGGTTAAGTCTCTTGGATTGAGTTTGCAAGTTTTCTTGTGTTTGAGAAGGTGCTAAGTAGTTCCCATAACTTGTCAAAGCATATGCATACATCATTCTTCTCCTTTATAGATGTAACTTTATTTAGGAATCTTCTGTCATGTGTAATTTGATGATCCTGAATATCAACTTCCACTACTTTGTTGCAGGATGGCAAAGTTTCACAGCTTGAACATGTTTTTATTCGAGGCAGCAAAGCCATGCTGTGGTCATGTGAGCTAAAGTAAGCCCTTCTCTCTCTACACACCCTTATCCAGCTCTACTTTGTTGTGAGGTACTGTTTCTGTGGTAAGGGTTAATCTTTTAAATGCCCATGTTCTAAAGCAAGGAGCATTTACTGTTTTTGTAGGTAAGTCAAGTACTAGTCTCCAGTCAAAAAAAAAAAAATCAAGCACTAGTCTGCTGAAAATGATGTAACTTGATTACTTGAATATTTGGATATGCTGTTGGAACTTTCAATGTCTATAATAATAAGCTTAGTGAGATGCTTATGAAATTTGATGGCACTTAACAAGCAGTGGTTCAGTAATACAGTACTTAATTATATATGGTGTTAAGGCTTATCTAAACAACAAATTTTGAGAAATAACCAGTGTTGTATAATGACCATGTATTCACTGATTTGAAGATAGACTGATCAGAAATGGGGAAGAAAGGGAGTTGGTTTTCAGCAATGAAGAAAGTCTTGATCCCTGAATCTAGAAAAAGACCAAGAAAAGGTAATGCGTTTTATAATATCAAGCAAAGAGTAAGAAAATCTAATGCTTTTCTTGGGAGATTGAAAGTATTATTGTGAAATTTCCATTTCTAGAAAGCCCGTAAATCGAATGGATGGTTTGGGAGGCAGAATAAGCAGGAACCAGACAATTTGAAGACAGAGCCAACATTAGTACCTTCTACTACAGAGGAGATAGAACTCATTGAGGCCGAGAAGGAGCAGAGCAATTATGCATAGAAATTCGGATGCACGGGAAGCAAGTTCGTCATCAAATACTGTTAGGTACTACTTAAATATGGCCTCTTAGACTAACTAGTTAATGCAATGTACTAAGAAAACTGTTCATTAGTACAACATTGATTCTGATTTCAGGGTACACCTCAAGAAGCCAAGCATATCCCGATTCCTGTAATATTTTTTCCTTTTTTATACTGCAAGCTATTTCTCGTATCAATTCTTTAGTTTTTGGTTTATGCTTGTACTTCGGCATTGTCCATTTCAATGTATATGGTGAGCAGGTATGGATTGTGATGTTGAGAATTTTCATGAATCATCTCAGGGAACTACTGTACGTGTGGAGCTTGGTGATTCAACTACTACATAGCCTTTTTACTAGTTTTTTGGTAATTTGTTTTACATGGTCATTCGTTGCTACTAGCTATGATTATGATGCACCCCTTGATGAATATGGTAGGTGCATCATATTCGATTCCTTACTTCTTATACATAGGGCGGAATTGTTTGTTTCCAAGTATCAAAGTTGCCTATATAACTGTGTTTTTTCAGACTGTTAAGGCAGCCTAAGTGGGGTCACCTGATGTTTCTGTGATGCCTTTAGGAAACTATCAAGAGGTTGTGGCTCTCTTATGTTTATGTTTATGTTTATGTTTATGTGATCTGTCGGATGAAATGTGAAATGTAATCTTCTTTTGTAATTCAGGCTCGTGTTTTCTAATCGAAATCTGGAGCATGTGCTGCATACCTTGAAAATTACAACCAAAATTCCTTTGCCAAGGTGGCTTTTGGTGACATGCATTATAACTTACCCCCTTGGTCTATCAGCATTCTTCCAGATTGCAAGAACACAGTTTATAACACTGCAAGGGTGAGGAAGATCACTCTAAATATTGAAACGTGTTTAAAAATACCCAGGCAGGTTAGTGAGTCCTTTTTACTATTGAATCATATTGCCTCCAACTTCAATCTATGTTTTTCCACTCTCATTCTGCATGCAAAGTAAGAATTTGGGCCTGCTAATACTCATGTTTCAATAATTTGGATTGATTGACAGGTTTTTAAGGGTCCAGAAATGCAATATGAAATGACTGGGCTTACGTAAGTTGAATTGGGTAGTTCTCTGCACTGCACCAGGACATTGTTTCTGTTCTGAAGCTAATGCTTTCCTTGATTGCAGGGGAAGTAGTTTGGTTACATGCTGCATGTACTCACTTTGAATGCCCTGAGGTGAGTGTCAAAGTGGAAACTCTGTACTACCCCTGTTTTCAAAAATAGACCAAGAGGCCTTTTGATGTCCTTCATGTGGTTAATCCTTTGAATTATTAAATATTATAATCCTCTCGTTATCTAGTTCTGGAAGTTTCCTCCACATCAGTCTTTCTCCTGTGTAAATTTTCTTTAGTAGATGAATAGTCCTAGACCATGTAATTATTTGTGTTTTGGAAATAAAATGTGGTGTTTTTGTGTTGAGATTCATGTTAGAATCAATGTTCTTAAATTTTTATTTTATTTTTATTTTTATTTTTATTTCTATTTCTATTTCTATTTCTATTTCTATTTCTTTTTTTATTTTTCTGGATTCGCGGTGGAGTGAAAATCCGCCGCCAAAACCTCTATTTTCCTCTTGTGATGGACTGAGTATTCCTGGCGGAATATTGAGTAATTGCTGGCGGATAATAACCGCCACAAAAAAATCTTAGCGGTGGACCCAAAAATCCGCCAGGAAAAGGCCTAAAACATTTAGCGGCGAAGGCAAATATGGCGGATTTTATACCGCCGCGAAAAATCTTTAACGGCGGATTTTCAGCTTTAGCGGTGGAAAAAATCTGCCGCTAAAAAGCATTTTTTTTGTAGTGCCGGCCCAAAAGGGTCTCCAAAATCCAAATGAAGGCTATGGTGTGGAATTGTCGAGGGGCGGGGAACCCCTTGACATTTTCCCAATTGCGAGAGTTCATCAAAACTCATTCCCCACAAATCATTTGCCTTATTGAAACAATGATTCAAGGAAATAAAGTTCCAGCTTTAGTAAAAAAGGTGGGTTTCAAACATTTCATCTCTATAGATGCAGTTAACACTGGGGGTAGTATGATATTAATGTGGAAAGAAGACTTGTCAATTCTACAAACTCAGCAAACGAGCTTCACTCTAGAGCTGCAAATTTGGGAGCCTCAAATTAACACAAAATGGTGGCTCATTGGCGTATATGCTAGTACCTTAAAAAATGTAAGAAAGGACCAATGGAGTTATCTTATATCTCGAAGTTCTATGTGGGGGTCACATTTTGTGCTGGTGGGGGATTTTAATGATATTCTTAAACCTTCTGAGAAATGGGGTGGTTCGCAAAGAGATGAAGCTTCCTGTACAGATTTCAACAACTTTGTCAATTCTGGTGGTCTAGTGGACTTGGGATTTCAAGGAGACCCTTGGACTTGGCAGAAGATCTATTACGACGGAAGATGCGTAAAAGAACGTCTTGACAGGGCTCTAAGTAATGTTAGCTGGAGAGACACTTTTGAGAAAGCCGAATTACATCATTACTCCAACCATGTTTCTGATCATGCTGTGTTAATCTTGGACACTTGGCCAAAGCCCACAAAGTTTAGAAAGAGGTTCATATTTGACAAAAGGTGGTGCAATAAACCTGGTTTTAAGGAAACAGTGGACAAAGGTTGGCAAAAACAGGTGCATGGCTCCAAAATGTTTGTAGTTCAAGAAAAGCTTAAAAATGTGCGACTCGAATTGAAGAAGTGGAAACAGGGAGCTCAAGGAAATGCAGTAAAAACAATTGAAAGGCTAAAGAAGAGATTGGATGACATCCTGAATAACAATTTGCCAAAAAATATAGAGGAGATCAGGAAGGTCAAATCCGATTTGCAATCGGCCTATAAAGATGAAGAACTGTTTTGGAGTCAGAAAGCTCGAGTTAATTGGCTTAAACATGGCGACAAGAACACAAAATATTTCCATTTGTCAGTCACGAAAAGAAGAAGCAAACTCGCCATCCGAAAACTTAAAGCCATTTCGTCGGGTGTTTGGCTTTCGAATCATGAAGAAATTTTCTCTGAAACCGAACAGTACTTTTCCTCTCTTTTCCAATCCTCCTTTGATCCAACCCACCTCCAAGAAACTCTCCAAGATATCCAACCGGTTATAACCCAAGCTCAAAATTCGGCCCTTACCAGACCTTTGACCGAAAAAGAACTCAAGGATGCCATTTTCTCCATGTCACCCTCTACTGCTCCCGGATATGATGGGATGACGCCCCTCTTCTACCAAAAATTCTTCCATGAAATCAAATCCGACCTCCTCCAAGCGCTCTCTTCCTTCCTTCACTCCGGCCACCTCCTCAAGTCTATCAATCGAACCATCATCACTTTAATCCCCAAATGCGAGGGCCCACAAGATATAACCGCTTTTCGGCCCATGAGCCTTTGTACAGTCTTGTACAAAATCCTCTCTAAAATTCTAGCCAACCGCCTCAAAAAAGTTCTCTCCGCTTGCATTTCTCTAAACCAATCAGCTTTTGTTCCTGGTAGACAAATCCTAGACAATTACATCATTGCCCATGAAAACCTTCATCACATCATCCGAAGCAGCAAATCGAAACACTCCTACTTCGCCCTCAAATTGGACATGGCCAAAGCTTATGATCGGGTTGAATGGCCATTCATAATTGAAATGATGAGAAGATTGGGATTTTCGGACAAATGGACCAGTCTTATTCATGAGTGTTTATCCTCAGTTTCCTATTCTTTTACATCAATGGTGATGTGGCGGGATTTGTTAAGCCATCGCGTGGAATTCGGCAGGGAGACCCTCTTTCCCCGTATCTTTTCTTAATTTGTGCGCAAGGTTTCACTTCACTTTTAAATCAAGAGGAGAGCAAAAATACTTAGTTGGTTTAAAACTTTGTCGTACTAACCCAGTTGTGACTCACCTCTTTTTTGCAGACGACTCTTTATTGTTTTGCAGGGCTGATGCACAGGGAGCGAGAGCAATTCAACAGGTTCTCTTGAAATATAGCAAAGTTTCAGGGCAAGTGGTAAATTTGAATAAATCTTCAATATTTTTTAGCAGAAATACATGTTCTCAGCTGAAAGAAGAGATCATCAGTTATTTTCCGAGCCTAAAGGTTCAACAGCATACTAAATACTTAGGCCTACCTCTTATCTTGGGGAGAAGCAGAAAGCAGGTCTTCGACATGATCAAGGAAAAGGTGGAGAGTAAGCTGAAAGGTTGGAGGGGCAAATTCCTAAGCCAAGGTGGAAAAGAAGTACTCCTCAAAGCAATTATCCAAGCATTGCCGGTGTACGCCATGTCGGTTTTCAGATTCCCAATTCAGCTGTGCAAATTTATCCAATCACTAATGGCCAAATACTGGTGGAATGATCAAGCAGATAAACGTAAACTTCATCCAATTAGCTGGGATAAGTGTATGCAACCCAAAGACCAAGGGGGCCTCAGCTTCAAGGACTTAAAATGTTTTAATCAAGCCCTCCTAGCAAAATACTTGTGGAGAATTCTAACCAACCTGAATCTTCTAGTTTCAAAAATCCTCAAAGGCAAGTACTTTCCTAAATCCTCTATCCTCCAAGCCAAACCGAAACAAGGAGGGTCTTTCATTTGGGCCAGACTCATTTCGGCAATCTCGTTACTCAACCAGGGTACTCATTATAGAGTTGGCACCGGAAACTCAATAGAGATATGGGAACATGCTTGGATACCAAGTAACCCAGCTTTTAAACCCATCACCACAAAACCAGCAGACTGCCCGATAACACATGTTAACCAGCTCATCTCCAATGGCTCGTGGAACACCCAAATCTTAAACCAACTTTTTTCCCAGTAGATGTTGCTAACATTTTGGACATACCAATCTCCATTGGAAATATCAGCGACAGACAAGCGTGGCATTTTACCAACAACGGGATTTATTCCGTAAAATCTAGTTACAAGCTTGCGTTTTCTGAATTAAAGCAGAATCCCACCACAAATAACCCAAACACCTATTCTTCCAGAGGAACCCAGAAAAAAAAAGAATTTAAAAACATCCGGAGGATAAAGCAAACCCTAAAATTGAAAGTATTTTTCTGGAAATGTCTCTCCAATGCGTTGCCAACGGCATCTCTCTTAGCTCAAAGGATACCGGGCTTTGATCCGATCTGCAAAGCATGTGGGTTAGAGAATGAAACTCTGGAACACCTCTTCATAAGCTGCGAAAAGGTAAGGGATATCTGGAAAATAGCCCTAATTTCTTGGGATGACTTCCATCTCCAAAATTTCAACCTTTATGGCTGGTGGCTCAAAGTGAATCACTTAGTGGGACAGAATCAGGGCAAGACAGGATCGGATTAACATTAGCTTTATTTTGGCAGATTTGGAAAGCTCGGAATGAGGGAATTTTCCAAAGCAACCGACTTTCCATCGTGGAAATCCTTAACAAGGCCATGAGCTACTGGAATTCAATGCAAGACTCCCTAATAATTGAAGAGGATAATTCAGGTTTCCCAACTCGAGGAACCCCTGCTGGAATTCCCGTCAATTTTCGACATTTGCCATCGCCGATTTGCTGGGTTGATGCAGCTTGGGATAAATTTTCGAACTCAGGAGGAATTGGCCATGTGGTGATAAAGAATGGTTACATTTTAGAAGCAGAAGGATCCTTCATCTCCAGAGCTCCTTCAGCAATTGTAGTGGAAGCTATGGCTATTAGGAATGTTCTCAGCAAAGCAAAGGAAGAGGGATGGGAACACTTTGTCATTTGTTCGGATGCCCAAGTTCTTGTTAATGCTATCAATCGTTCTGGGCCTACTGGGCTGTGTTTTAGTGTAATTGTGGAAACATTTGCGTTAATGGAAGATTGTGTAGGAGCAAAAGTTATGTTTGTTAGTCGGTCCAAAAACTCAGCTAGTCATGAGGTGGCCCGGTTTGTTTTTTCTTCTAAGAGTGAGTCATTTGGACTTCAGCTTTTCCGCTTTGGCTTCGTCAAGCCGTGAACAATTATGTAATTTAAATGTTATGTCAATGAATTTCTCTTTCACCGTAAAAAAAAAAAAAGGATAAAAAAGAATCCACCGGATGAAATGCCTAATATCACATCCATTTCGTCCTTTTACACATTTGACTATTTTTTTATTAATATATAAATGTTTTTTTTGTTTTTTTGAAGAACAATATATAAAAAATGTTTTGCAACTAAAAAAACATTTTTCAGGTTTTGATATAACATTTTCACATCCATAAACTTTATTATATATTGGTATTTATACTGATGGAATACATGAGTAGTACTCCATCCTGCAAGCGTATCTCGTATCCGATACGTAACTCGCCTTTCGAGTTTGCATCCATCCGATACTCCACGGATACTCAAGATACTCCTTTGGATACGTATTTGGGTCAAATTATAATTTTCAAAAGTTGGATACTTTACCGGATACACGTATCTTGACTATAGATACGCGTATCCGAAAAACATAATCCTTAAAGAATGAATTTGAACCTTAATATGTGTACATGCACACACATAATATATAGGGGAAGGGGCCAGAAGGACAAAAAAAAAATCATAAATGGAGATAGAAGGACAATTATAATTTTATGTGATTAGAAAGGACAAATTTATAATAAATAGACCGAAATACCCATGATTTTTATTTTACACATTAAACATGTAGTAACACTAGATAAAGTGTAGTAACAGCTCATAAACAAGTAGTAACAGTCCATGAAATTGTTGTTTCGTAAGCGGTAGGTCCAAACACTTGGAATATAGAACTCGATATTTTATTGATACACCAAATATTCAACAAATGGGACACTTGAAAAATACAAGAAGAGAGCAACTAGAAAGGGTTTGATGTGGGAGACTCACTTCACAACTTGTGTGTTGTGTTGTTTTCTTGGCCTAAGTTACAACTCCTATTTAAAGGAAAGGTAAGAATATCCTAGAAAAAGTAGTAGATCTTTCTAGAGAAAATGCACACTAGATGTTTCTAGGCAAAGTGTGCATTAGATATTTATCTAAGTATTTTCTAGAATTCTAGACTATTCTCTAAGAAAATAATTTCTAGATTTTTCCCATGTACTAGTTGTAGAATAATCTAGAAGTCATTGACTTCTAACACTCCCCCTCAACGACTTCTTTCTTTTGACGACGAGCTCATTTGCATCCCAAGAGAATTTCTGAATTCCTCGAGCTTGCGTCCGCTTAATCCTTTTGTGAATATATCTGTTAATTGATCTTCAGTCTTCACGTGAATCATCTATATTTCATCTTGACGAACCTTCTCTTGAATAAAGTGGTAGTGCACTTCAATGTGCTTGGTCCTTGCATGAAATACTGGATTCTCTGCTAGTTGTAGTGATGATATATTGTCGCAATGTAAATCCACTGGGTAGTCAACTAGCTGATGTAAGTCTCTCAATAACTGCACAAGCCAAGTGACTTCTTGAGCTGCTACAGCGGCTGCCTGGTACTCTGCCTCGGTAGTTGATAGAGACACGGTAGGTTGTCTTTTGCTACACCTAGATATTACTCCAGAACCAAGGCTGAACACGTAACCGATAGTTGATCGGAGAGTGTCATGATCCCCAGCATAATCAGCGTCACAGTATCCAACGAGTGTACATGGCACTCCTTTCTGGTAGAAAATACCGTAGTCATAAGTTCTTTTGACGTACCTCATAATTTTCTGAACTAACTGCCAATGTGGTTTTCTTGGCCTTTACAAAATCTGCTTGCGATGCCAACTGCAAAGGAAATGTCTGGTCTTGTTAACGTCAAGTATATCAGGCTTCCTACTAGTCGTCGATAACTTGTAGGATCATCCAACTATTTGCTTTCTTTTGAGCTCAACTTGGCATTGACTTCAATTGGTGTTGGTGAAGGCTTGAAGTCTATCATTCCAGACTTCTTTAACAGATCCTTAACATACTTCTGTTAGCAAAGGAACAACCCATCTTTAGTGTACTTGACTTCAAGTCCAAGAAAGTGCTTAAGCTCTCCAAGTTCTTTCATTTGAAACCGGACGGATAAGTTTCTCTTGACTTGTTGAACTTCTTTGTCATCATCTCCAGTGATGATGAGATCATCAACATATACCAACACGACTGTTAATTTGTTATTTTGATGCTTGATGAACAAACTTGAGTCGGACGGAGCCATAGAGAAGCCACTATGAGTCAAGAACTCTGCAATTTTTCCATACCAAGCCCTTGGCGCCTATTTCATTCCATATAACGCCTTTCTTAACTTGCACACGTATTTAGGATGAGTCGTACTCTCGAAGCCTTTTCGTTGCTCTATGTATATGTCTCGATCGATCTCGCCATGTAAGAAGGCGTTCTTCACATCCATCTGCCATAGTTTCCAAGACTTACTAGCTGCTAGTGTTAGTAAAACTCGTACTGTAGTTATCTTCACCACCGGGCTAAACTTCTCATCATAGTATAAGCCATATTGTAGTGAGAAACCTCGAGCAACTAATCGAGCTTTATGTCTTTCTATGGATCCGTCTTGTCGTGTTTTCACCTTGTAAACCCATTTGCAAGATATTGGTTTTACTCTTTCCGGAAGAGGAACAAGTTCCCAAGTCTGGTTTTGTTAAGAGCTTGAATTTCCTCTTTCATTGCCTGGATCCATTCACCCTTTTTAGATGCCTCCTTATAGCTTGAAGGCTCCATAGTTGCAGTATCATCAACTGTCGCAATGTTTGCATACTTAGGATTTGGTTTCCTCTGTCGAGATGATCTCCCAAGTTGTTGTTCATGATGATCAACTTCCTCCATCTCCGGTGTTGGACTTTCGATACTGCTATGTTCCATCTCTTGAGTTGCTGCCGATTTCTCTTGACCATCATCATTTAATTTCAGAGTGCATAACTCTTCTTTAGTCTTTTCTCTTATTTTCTCTTCTAGAACAGGTGAGTCAGGAACGTCCTCATCTTGAGATGACCACCAAGAAGATGCTTCATCGAATACAGCATTTCTTGATACCATACATCGATTCGTTCTTGGGTCACAACACTTCCATCCTTTTCTTTCCTCATCGTATCCCAAGAATATGCATCTGATTGCTTTCTTGTAAAATTTTCTTCGTAGCTCATCTGAGACGAGTACATAACAAACACAGCCAAATACTTTGAAATGACTTACAGTTGGTTTTTCTCTTTTGAGTTTCTGATATGGTGAGATGAATTCAAGCTTTGCTTGTGGTAGCCGAGTGATCACATGGGCTGCAGTCTTCATACATTCTGCCCAAAAATGGGCTAGGACATTCTTTGCATGTATCATACTCCGACATGTCTCAGTTAAATGTCGATTCTTTCTTTCAGCTACCCCGTTTTGTTGCGGCGTTCTCGGACAAGTCAACTGCCGGCGAATATTAATTTGCTTTAGATATTCCGAGAACTCAGTGGATGTATACTCACTGATTGAGGCTAAAATTCACCCTTCAAAAACAATTTATAAAGAGATGAAACCGTGGGCAAACTAACTCTCTAACCGGCAGTGTACCGGGTCGATTGCTAGAATAGCTACAGGAGTACGAGGTCGAACCCAAGGGAAAAGTGTTTGTGAGTACCAAAACGAACGTGTTACTTAGTCTAGGTGATCAATGTTTTTAAAGTGCTTGTTTACTACAAAGACACTAAAGTGATTCTTACTGACGAGTCTAAAGATAGAAAAGAAAGAAAGAAGATTAAACTACTGGGTTTTAAAGATAGATTAAGGGACATAGCCGAACCATGATCAAAATAGTTAGTTTCAACCCTAAGGAGAGACGAAACCGGGAGTGTGCAATATAACTAACGAACTCTTGCATTCAATTTCACGGGTGCAAACTCCTAATCTCGGTGCTAAGGTCTGAACAACTCTCTCCTAACACCTTATGCCAAGTTAACTACCCTACCCTAAAGAAGATTCACTAACAAGACATGTTATGCACTAGAGCCGCTTAAACGTTAAAACGAGTAACCTCACTTAGGGCTCGGGCTTAACAACTAAGCCGAGTCTACGCCGTGATCTTAGAACCCCTTTTCCCACGTCCCTCTATCTGAACAACTCTTTAGAGTGATGTGTGTGATTTTGACCTAGGTGATCAATCTAGCCCAAATCTGTTATAACAAGTTCTAGGACGTGAAACATGCAAGATACAACAATAAAAAGCACTACACACTCCCAATTTCATCACCCAAAGGGTGATTTCACTAAATTTCACTTGATTCGACTATGAGAAGGGTTTAGCTACTCATTATACTAGTTAAAACATAGAAGAAACTGTAAATTAAAGACATAACAAGTAAAAGAAAGAAGAAATATACCATTAATTTGCAGAAATTTGAGATTAGATCCAAAAAGTATAAAATAGAAAACTAATTAAAAGATGGTCTCTTAGTGTTTGGAATATAAATCTGAGCTAAGAAATGGAAAGATTAAGCTAAAATAGTGTTGATGTAAGCTAAGAGAATGTATTCTAAGCTATTACAAAATTCGAGCTAAGAAATGAGTAGAGTTTTGCTAAGAGAATAATTGTTTTTCAAGAAAAAGTCTAAGGGGGTATTTATAGGTGAGGGAAAAATCTGCAGAAAATAGCCTCAAACGCACGTTTGGGAGGCTGAGACTGGCGTTTATCTTCTTCAAACGCACGTTTGGATGAATGCAAACACGCGTTTCGCTTCATTTCTGGGCAGGATCTCGGCTGATCTTCATCTGGAACGCGCATTTAGAAGGTTCAAACGCGTGTTTGGAGAACTTGGAACGCGCGTTTAAGGTAGTTTCAAACGCGCGTTTGGAGGGGTTGAACTCTGAATCAACTGATGACTTCTGAAACGCACGTTTGGGGGTTCAAACGCGCGTTTGAACCCCTGTTGCCCCAAAACTTCACTTCTCTTCCTCTTTGATCTCTCCTCTTGCCTCGATCATGCCTTTTGCCACAAATCATCACCTCTCGGGTCCTCGAGACACTAATACCCTACAACATCATAAATGACCAAAAACATCCAAACAATTCCGGAGGGTAAAAGTGCTCGGGAATGGGGTTAATATCAATAAAAAGGGGTAATAATCCATCAAAGTAACGGATTCACTCCCCGTGCCATGAGCTCACGATAACACCCCGAAAACGGTCTAAATCACCCAAAAATGTGCTGAAAATGTGGTAAACGGGGATAAACAATGCACCGGAGTCACGTAAAGTTGACTCCCATCACTCACCTCCATTATCTATACGTAGACAACGTACTCTTTGAGGAAGGTCTGCTTCTACTTTACATTTGAATTCCTTGAACTTCTCCAAAGCTTGGGATTTCTCCTTCATGAAATCCACCCACATATATCTTGAGAAATCGTCAATGAAGGTGATCATATACTTTGCTCCTCCAATTGACTGTTGCTTTACTGGTCCAAAAAAATCTCTCATTTGCTCGGTATTTAGACTCTTTAAATGAGAGCTGATGTGCTTTTCCATATTGGCATCCGGCGCAAACCGTGTCTTTCCGACACTCCAACTTAGGAAGTCCTTTGAGCATAGACTCATTCATCATGACCTTAAGTCTCTTAAAACTGACACGTCCCAGATGTGCATGCCATAGATCAGCTGTGTCATTTTTCATGGTCTTCTCTACATATGCTGCTTCAGCAGTCAATACATATACTCACCCCTTCTTTCCACCTTCTCGGATTAGAGTCCCAACGACTCTACGATAACGATAAACCTTCATATCTTGTGGACTAAACAATACATAATTTCCTTCAACTTGTCTCTTCTTGAATCTACAATCTCTTGCAAAATGTCCCTTTCTGCCACAATTGAAGCAAGCATTTTGTTGCTTGTGAAAGTGTTTGTCTCCTCCTTGAGGTCTATCATTACTTTTCTTATTATCATGTCTCTTCTCTTCAGCTCCCCTTCTTTGGTAACTCTGTTCCACGTCCCTTTGTTGCTCTTCACCATCTTGTCTTTTAAATCCCTTATTATTATATCTGTTTGACTTTCCTCTTGCTTGACTTGCATATAGTGCCTCTTCTTCCGATTTTATCACTGCGCCTGCCATTTGCTTAGCCAGCAACTCCTGGTCCGCTAATAAATTTTCCAGCTCATCAATGGTTGGTTGTGTGGCCCAACCTTGTATTGCCGTTGTGAAACTACGATACTCAAGTTTTAAACCGTGTATCAATATTCTTCTCATCCAAGACTCACCAATTTTGGACTCTGGATCTAATTCGGAAATCTCATAACACAAAGATTATACCTTGGTGAAATAATCTCTGATTGATAGATTTCCTTAGGTGAGCGACATCAACTCATTCTCTAGTATTTGCAGGCACGAAATGTTCTTCCTCGAAAAACAACTAGCCAACGTGTCCCATGCTTCCTTCGGCGTGGTGGCTTTCCGGATATGCTCAATCATCTCATCTTCGATCGATGTCTTTATAGCAAACATGGATTTCGCGTCTTTCACCTTCCATTTACGCAAGACCGTTGCATCTGTTGAAGCGGGCGGCATTGCATCACTTCCGGTGACATACTCCAATAAATCTTGGCTCTCCAGGTAAGACACCATACACGATTGACATGTGCTATAATTATGATTATTTAATTTTTTATTATTACTCACCGAAAAATCCGCCATCGTGACTTAGTTTTGTTGCACTGTCAAACACCAAGTAAGCTAGGTCCCAGACCAAACTGCTCCACAGTCCCGGACTGCGCACGAACAAAAAACCTTGATTGATTCTTCTCAACTAGTGAATAATATCCTCCAACCGTTTATTTCGGCAGAGTGACGACGTCGTTGGTCCCCAACCAAATATCACCACCACCAAAAAAAAACCTTTCTCTGATACCACTTGTTGTGTCGTAAGCGGTGGGTCCAAACACTTGGAATATAGAACAGGGGCGGAACCACCTTTGTAATGGGGTGGTCTCAAGCCCACCCCAAATTTTGAATTTTTTTTTAGTAGTAGTGTTAATATTAGTATGTTATGTGTCTTTTTCTTGATGTTACCAAGACCAAGACCACCCCGAAATTTCTATATACCAAGACCACCCCGAAATTTTTACACCAAGACCACCCCGAAATTTTTTCCTGGTTCTGCCACTGATATAGAACTCGATATTTTATTCATACACCAAATATACAACAAATGGGACTTTTGAAAAATACAAGAAGAGAGCAACTAGAAAGTGTTTGATGTGGGAGACTCACACCACAACTTGTGTGTGTTGTGTTGTTTTTTTGGCCTAAGTTACAACTCCTATTTATAGGAAAGGTAAGAATATCCTAGAAAAAGTAGTAGATCATTCTAGAGAAAATGCACACTAGATGTTTCTAGGCAAAGTGTGCATTAGATATTTATCTAAGTATTTTCTAGAATTCTAGACTATTATCTAAGGAAATAATTTCTAGATTTTTCCCAGGTACTAGTTGTAGAATAATCTAGAAGTCATTGACTTCTAACAGAAATGTAGTAACATCCAATAAACAAGTAGTAACAGCAAAAAAAAACAAGTAGTAACAACCAAAAAATATAGTAACAGCCAATAAATAAGTAATAACAGCCCATAAAATATATGAAATTACAAAAAAATGTAGTAACGTTTAAAAAAAAGTAGTAACAACCTATAATATACATGTAGTAAAACCAAAAAAATATAGTAACAATGATACGTTTCTCCTTCTCCTCCCCAAATCCTAATGCCCATGGCTTGTAAATGGAAGAGGTAACCAAGGGATTAAAAGGCTATTGGCATGAACATACGAGAGGCTAAATGAGAGCAGCCGGCAGAGCCGGAAGAGGACCGGCCTAGTTGAATTAGCGGCGGTGGCGGAGGACGGTTCCGGCCAGAGAAGGAGGTTCTGGAGGCGGCTCAGATTGACCCCTAGGCTGAAGCTGAAATTACGCCGCTCCTCTTTGAATAAGTTTCTCATCAAAATCCGCAACGGCTACGTTCGTATGATGATGAAACTGGCCAACTCACGGTTGCTCAACGCCGGTGGGCAATGGACCACCGCGGACGCTGCCGTTGGATTCGGATCCCGGCCGATTAAAGAGTACAACGAGAAAATGGTGCTGAGGCCGTAGCAGGGGAAGTGGCGGCTGCGGAGTTTTTTTGTGGTTTGAGATGTGGTTGAGTCTAGATGAGGGAGAGATAAGAATTGGAAAAAGGGTATATTGGTAAGTTTATATAGGTTTAGTCCTAATTAATAATCATTTTATGTAGGGTATATATATATATATATATATATATATATATATATATATATATATATATATATATATGATATGCTTACCGTATATATATATATATATCACTATTTTTAGTATATTGTTTATACCTAGTTAATATATAGGTAATATATATATATATACCCGCTCCTCAATTTATATATATATATATATATCGTATATATTTATATATATGTACGGTATATATATATATATATATATATATAATATATATATATATATATATATATATATATATATATATGTATATATATATAGTCATTTTATTTTAATTATTTACAGTTTAGTCCTTATATTTTTATTATTTACAAATACACCCCGTATCCGTAACCTATATTTTCGTAAAAACATGTTTCTGCATATCTCGTATCCGCGTATCCTGTATCCACATATCCATATCTGTGCATCCTAGATGAGTACGATAAAATTTATGAAACAATTAACAAAACGAAACAAATCGAACAAAACGAAAATCTATCGGAGCCTAGTGCTGTCAACATAACCGATCAGATGGAAAAAATACAAAGAAAAAAAAACTGCATAAAGCAGCTCATATATAGCTTTAACTTGGATCAACGCAAACTTTGGTCACTCCTGGGTAGGATCAAGAACAATTCCAGTGAAAAGGATAAATTTGGTCTTCTCTTCCCTTATCATAAACATAAATGGATGATCCGCAATAAACTTCGTCTTCTTCTGCGGTGCGGAAGCACCAATACGACCAGCAAAAGTTACAGCTGCAGCTGTAGCTTCGGTGCCTTTTTCATCTACGTCAATAAACGATTTTTGAACTATTTTTGATATTTGAATCTGTCCATTTACCATCTCTTGTAACCCATCAGAAAACGGTGACATCAAACCCATTTTTTGCATAGTTTCCTTCCCTTCGGATGTATAGTAACTAAACTTGAATTTGGGTATGCGAAATATGTCATATTTACCCCATTTGTTGAGTTTGAAATCCTGTCGTAAAAAACATGGATCTGAAGCAGCTTTATCCAACAAATTCTGCAAACCAAACTTGTCGTCCGGAAGAAAGATATACATAGAAAACATATTCCCATTCTTCCCCTTTTTATAAGGGATACTTACGACTTTAAAACCATCAAATGATCTACTAGAATATTTATCACAACCGGTCATAAAAGGAACTTTTTCTTGCGTTCTGTTCATAAGGTAAAAGGGTCGGTCCATTGTGAGTCTAGGTTTAAAGCCATCCTCCCATAAGCCTTTGAAGTAGAGAGCATTCCCAAGAAGAATTTCTACATCATCCTTCAAATCATCGTGTGTAAGAATTTCTGTGATGAGCCCTTTGGTTGATTTTTTAGCCCATTCATTGGCTTCTTCAACCACTTCATCTGCCTAGCCGATAAAACAAATACTCAGATCTCAATATCTACTTTAAATTAAAAAAAACCAGAGAAAAACAAAACAATAATATAAACCCTATCGAGTTTGGTAACAATTATCGATAAATTAATGATACTTTTTGGGAATATTGAAAAAAGACGTTTTATTAGTCTTCAGCATGAAACTGAAAAAGAGCACGTGTGGAGACAGCGCATAAATATTTCCCCAGCCTCTTCGACCATCAACACAGTAAACAGTGGCGGATCTACATACAACCAAGGGGGGCAACTGCCACCCCTTGATCCAAAAAAAATGCACTAATATATGTACTATGCATATAGTTTGCCCCCCTTGATTTTTGTTTATTTCCCCCTCTTCCGAGATCCTATGCCCGCCCCTACCGTAAATCCCCTCTTGCAAATTTCAAAGCCAAAAAGAACAAGTTCCGAAAATCATAGGCATTAGTATTGGACCATCAACAGTGTAATCAATGGAACATCAAAGAAACAAAAAAAAGCATAACACTCGGTATAAAAACTAATAATTGACATACCTTATTTACAAAATCTGCGCTTTTGATATGTGCCTTGTAAATTTTTCGTGCCAAATCTTGATAAGAAGATTTGAGACTACCATATTGCTGATCAAACCATATCCCATTCGAACATTGAATCACCGGTCCACTACCGTTGGATGTGAAGCCCATCATCTTCATTGAATTCGAGTGAAGCTCTTCGATATCTCTGCACTGGAGAAACTTAAGCATCTCCTCCAACGTATCTCCGCTTGCTCCTTCGGCAATCATGTACAGGATTAAATTGTAAGACAGCGGAGAGAACACCAAATTCTGGGTCTGGTTTTTCTTGAGAGAATCGATAAGAAGGTTTAAGCTAAATTGACTGCAAAAATCCATTCTTTGTGTTTCGGAAAATTTTAGGGTTTGATCCGTGCATGTATATGATGGAATTTTCAGACTGCAATCCATTCGTTGTGGTGATTTTTTCACACTTGACTGACTGCAATCCATTCTTTGTGATAGAATTTTCAGACTGCAATCCATTCTTTGTGATAGAATTTTCAGACTGCAATCCATTCTTTGTGATGGAATTTTCAGACCTAACTGACTGCAATCCGTTCTTTGGGATGGAATTTTCAGACTTAATTGACTGCAAAAAGCCATTGTTTTTGTTTTGGAATGTTTTAGGGTTTGAGGGGTGAATGTATATGATGGAATTTTGTTCGAGCCGTGTATACATACAGTATATGATTTGGGTAGGATACGTAATCCCCTAGTAATCCATATGTATATGATTTTGCGGTATTAAATTATAAGATTTTTATTAAAATTTGTTTTAGATTTGAGTCGGCCAATTGAAGTCCTTTCGTATGACAATTTTTCTATAAATTTTCCAATTTTCTTGGCAAACGAGTAATTAATTTGATACTATATATTTATTATTATACAAAAAAATAGATGATATCGTTAAAGAATCGAACTCGAGCCGCACTTGAGCAGCTCATCATAATTAACGAGCCGAACTCAAGCAATACAATGCTTGACTCGACATATACGCGAGCCTTATCGAACATTTTTATATTATATTGAAATATACAACATTTTTCATTATTATATTGCTGGACTTAATATTTTATATATGTATCTTAGCATCTGTACCATTTTTCTGAGCTGCTCGAGCTCTAGTTTTAAAGTGCTCAATTTTTTTTCGAGTATAATCGAGCCGAACTCGAGAATGTTTAATCATTCTTTATTTAGACATCTCATTTGATTATTTTTCAACGTTATTTTCAAGGTCATTTTGGTAAAAAAACACATAAAGAGTGGAACAGTAAAACATTGGATTTGAGGTTAGTTCGCAGAAAACAATGGATTTGGGGTTATAAACAGTAGATTTGTCATTATCACCTAATTTACATTTCCATTGTCGTGATTCCTATTTCCCCTCTCTTTTTTGTCCTTTTAAATTACTCCCCTTTTTTTTAACTGTCAATCTTTCACATTTCAGAATTTATTTTGTTTTTATTTATTTGTCATTACAAACAAATTTTGTACAATTTTCTTATTGAGGATAATTTTGTTATTTTACCTCCGACACATTAATCAGTTTCTAAATCTGTGTAATTCTTACGACAGATAAAAAACGGAGGGAGTAAGAAATAAAAAGTAAAAAAATTGATGAAAGGGTTAAAGAAAATTCGTCACATGACAACAATCGTTATCGCCGTCGGACGGTGGAGTTTATCGAGGTTGGTGGCGGACTCACGGTAGTGATATGAAAGCAATAAACGAGAGAAAGAGAGATGCAAAGTGCTCATGGAAATAAATGCGCAAAAGTTGTTCTATATCTTCATTAATGTCATAGTGGGGTATTTATAGGGAAAGGATAAAGCGTAAAAGACTACTCGTGCTAGCGGTGTCGATGCCCGACGGATGGCGATTGACCCCGCATTCTATCTAAGCTTATGAACTTTCCATTAGCGGCGGAGTTTCTCATATAAATGGGCCCGCCGTGCGCGGGGCGGCCCCTTATCTTGAAGATGCCGGCGGGATGGCCAAGTAGTTGGCGACGTAGCGCGGTCATGTACGGGGAAAGAGTTTGACTTATGTCTTCCGACGAGTTGACCGGGGATAATGGGACCGTGTCAGGTTCCGTATCATCAATGGCCCCCTACTCTGCGGCGGAAAATCGTTCCGGCGTAGAGTAGTATTCTGGTCGAGGAGTCTTTGTTGACGAACACTCTTGGAAGACAAAAGTTGAGCGGACTCATGATTAGGGACACAAACTAGTAGAGCCTCATCAAAACCTCTCTTAAGAAAAACCCAGTGGGAAAAAATCTTAAGCAAGGGAAAAGAGTACTCTCTGTTTGTATCGAAATCTCAAGACCGCTCCTTAGAGGTGAGGCGGGGTTGCGACATGAAGTTGACGCAACATTACCCGCGAGCGCATCGTGAAATTGACGCTATACGAAAGGCCGCCAATCACTACCGGCGGGTTTCCTCCTCCTAGTACACGTTAGTGGTGATGCGGAGTCGACATCGCGCTTGATAGTTCGCAGTCAGTCGCAAGCGACAAGGGAACTGACCTACCCGGCCGCCCCTTTATCAGATATAGGAAGCGATCTTCTCTCATCTTGGATCTCAGCTTGCGGACTCGGTGATTGTAAGGGGCCCAATTCAGGTGAAAGACGCTTTGCCATTCTTCCCAGATAGCGTCGACCATGGCCCCCTGGCAGTTTCCACTCCGAATTAGACGCACGAATTTTTTAAATAGTCGCTCGGGCGGTCCGCGGATCCGATCGCCGATGAATACCTCGATCCTCCTATGAGCTCGTAAGATTATTCGGATTCACGTATCTCGGCTTCCTCTTCACGCTCTAACTCCGCAATCTCGGGCGGCGGGAAGGCGGCGGCGGTATCGAGATTCTCGTTCCGTTTCTACCCGTGGTATTGAGATTGGGGGTTGTTCTCCCACTGATGGGTTGTGGAGAAAATGCAAGCCGGATTCCAGGTGCTCGTTGCCTTTGTACTCCTCCATAAACTCGTATTCATCATTATCTGACTGAGACATTCTTGTTTTTCTGGGATTTTGTAAGGAAGAAACGAGTGACTCAAATGGGAGAGTAAGCATTTGTGGAGAAGGTAGTAACATGGCTGGCTTTTATAGAGGGAGGTGGCGTGTTTGGCATGGATTACCATAATGGTAGGCAGACAGAGCGACGGCTATCTGAAGAGACAGTCATAATGACCGGCGTAATGATGGTTATCTGAGAGGTTTACCGTCATTATGAGCATTCGAAGGGACGGTTATTTATGGTGGGTAATCATGGGCTATTTTTCGTCCGGAATAGTCCCTAGTCAAAGTAGCCCTATCAAACGCGGCTAAAACTCGGGAAGACCACCAATGATGGCTTTTGAACCGTTCCATCCGTTTGGGATACCACGACGGTTTGTGGACGCGGCGGGGAGATGTGATGACACCTGCGGACGGCGATTTGAGGTGCACAGCATAGAGCGATCCAGCTATGCCGCGAGGAGCTGTTCTGGTCGCTGCGACTGCGGCTTGAGAGCTTGCAATGTAAATCATCCGTGCTCGTTGGTCGACCGAGGTCGACATGTTGAGGTGCACGAGATAGAGCGATCCGGATATGCCGCGAGGAGCGTTGCGGTCGCTGCGCGCGCGGCTTCGAGAGCTTGCGATGTAAATCGTCCGTGCTCGTGGGTCCGGCCGAGGTCGACATGTTGAGGTGCACAAAGCATAGAGCGATCCGGATATGCCGCGAGAGAGCTTGCAGTCGGCCGCGGCGCGGCTTGAGAGCTTGCGATGTAAATCGTCCGTGCTCGTGGGTCCGGCCGAGGTCGACATGTTGAGGTGCACGGCATAGAGCGATCCGAGATATGCCGCGAGGAGCTGTTTCCGGTCGGCGCCGCGCGCGGCTTGAGAGCTTGCGATGTAAATCGTCCGTGCTCGTGGGTCCGGCCGAGGTCGACATGTTGAGGTGCACGCGTAGAGCGATCCGGATATGCCGTGAGGAGCTGATTCGGTCGGCGTTGCGCGATCGCGGCTTGAGAGCTTGCGATGTAAATCGTCCGTGCTCGTCGGTCGACCGAGGTCGACATGTTGAGTTTACGGGATTTAATCATTTTTCGCGATCCCGGGCGAGATGGCGAAGTCATTTGTGTTGGCGAAAGCGCAAGCGTACAAGCGAGCTATTGCGGTGGCGTGCAACGTGGAGCAATATAAACGGGCTGCGCGAAACGCGCGTATCATTAAATGTGGCGTCCTTTCGGTTCGACAAGGTGACGTTTCGCCGTAGGTCGTGACGGCTGGTGATGATGGCGTTTCGTTTTTTACACAAACTTCAAATTTCAAAGCGTCGTGTCCAATTCCGAAACTTTTTGGTTTCCCGCGCAAACCCGAACCGTCGGATGAAGACAATCACGGCCGTTGGTTGGTTGAGTGCTTGTCTATTTAAGGGGGCGTTGCCCCTCCTTTTTCCACCTTTACGAAAACCTTTTCCAAAATTTTCAGGCTGATCGAAATCCTTTCTACCAAGCCAAAAATCAAGAGCATCTTGTGGTGATTTGGAACCAAGTTTCCGAATTCGAGGCCGAATTTGTGTTTGAACTTCATCGCGGTGAGCCCTTTACAGCGATCGGAGTGATCATCTTTGTCCTCCCAATTTTCTGCCATCCAGATCATAAAGGTACCATCTTTATCCGATCTAACACTGGGTTTTTCTTTGTTGATCGTCATTTTGTGGTTGATTCCTGGCCTGTATAGACCCTAAGTACGCTTTTTGTCCCGTAGATATTCGGATTTTTGAGGTTTTTTAACCGGTGACAGGATCCGTATGCCTAAACCCTTCTTTTGTGAATTTGAAGCCTTCGGGGATTAGGGAGCAATTTTCAATTTTTCCGTGTAGTATTTCTTTATGACCCCGTTGCCCCCCTGTCTTTGTTGGCGTGCGCGGAAATGGGGGGGGGGGGGGGCGGTGTCGACCCGAACGAAGCGTTGATCCACCTCTCTTCATTTTGCAGCATGTCGCACAGCGGGGACGACAGCGATCAAGAAGAATTTGATTATGGTGATGGCGGGGCCGAGGAAAGGGCCGGCGGCGAGGTTTCTCCTTCCCGTTATGATGAAGAGGACTCACGCCTCGAGACTGGCGAGGCCCAAAGGCTCCTTATAACGAGGGGCACTCAGCTGCTTTCTGAATCCTTGCAGCACTTAGCTCCCAGGGAATAGGTTTTCGTCAGGTAGTTAGGATGGCAAGCCTGGATGTGGGATATCCGGCATCTTCGTGGTGTTCCGATCAATGAGGTTATCGCCGTCGGACGGTGGAGTTTATCGAGGTTGGTGGCGGACTCACGGTAGTGATATGAAAGCAATAAACGAGAGAAAGAGAGATGCAACAGTGCTCATGGAAATAAATGCGCAAAAGTTGTTCTATATTTTCATTAATATCATAGTGGGGGTATTTATAGGGAAAGGATAAAGCTGTAAAAGACTACTCGTGCTAGCGGTGTCGATGCCCGACAGATGGCAGTTGATCCCGCATTCTATCTAAACTTATGAACTTTCCATTAAGCGGCGGAGTTTCTCATATAAATGGGCCCGCCGTCGCGGGGCGGCCCCCTTATCGAAGATGCGGCGGGATGGCCAAGTAGTTGGCGACGTAGCACGGTCATGTACGGGGAAAGAGTTTGACTTATGTCTTCCGACGAGTTGACCGGGGATAATGGGACCGTGTCAGGTTCCGTATCATCAGCGAGTGATAGATTTACTCTATTAAATCTTCACCAATTTTACAGCAGTATCATCTCACCATATATTTTTTACTTGTAAAAAATATTAGAATAGTTTAAAACAATCACATTCACAAGATTATTTTGGGTGTAAATGTGATGTAAATTTGAGGGAATAACTATATCATTACCCATGTGGATATTATTTGTAATATTACGGAGAATGGAATTTTTTTAATTTTTTATTCAACAAGGGGAATCGATTCTTGATCACATTATACTCGTCAATGAAACGAACACAGCGGAAGGTGGTGCTAAGGGGCGGATGTACATGTATTGGGTTGGGCCCAACCATGCATTGAGATCCGGAATTTTTTTTCGTATCTATACGTTTTAATGTTTCACTGTTGAAATTCACCCAGTGAATCTTCCCAGTAAATCCTAAAACTCAGTGAATATCGACAGTGAATTTCGTACAATAGTGAATTTCGAGAGCGAATTTTCTAAATCACGTCGGAATATGTTGAATGTGGTATTAAAATAAATAGAATGAAAAAATAAAAATTTTGGTGAAAGAATTTTTAAATTTGGAGTTATAGATTGAAAGATATGAGTATTTAAAAAAGATGAATAAGAGAGAAAGTGTGTTGGAATTATATCTATAAAGATGGAATAATGCATAAGTACGATGAAACAGCAACAAAACGAGAAACGAAACGAAAAACACCTAGGATTGCAATTAAGCTTTGTTGACACAACGTAAACCATGAAATAATAAGATGCAGTGTAGGATGGGGAAAAATATAATATATAAAAAAACAAAAACAAAAAACTGCAAATTAACTTTGGTCACTGCAGTGTAGGATCAAGAACAACACCGGAGAAAAGGATAAATTTGGTCTTCTCTTCCTTTATCATAAACATAAATGGATGATCTGCAATAAACTCCGTCATCTTCCTCTGTTGAGGAGGCCCAACACACTCGTCCATTCCACCACAAGCAAAAGTTACAGCTGCAGCTTCTGTGCTTTTTTCATCTACGTCAATAAAGGACTTCGAACTATTTTTGATATTCGAATCTTCTCATTTACCATCTCTTGTAAACGGGACAAAATGGGCTTGCAAGTGAGAGATAAAAAAGTGAGAAATCTGCCAAAAAGAAAAGAAAAAAAAAAAGTGAAAAAGAGAAGAAATAATAAAGGTAGTGAGGGAAGCGAGCTCGTAGCAAAAAGGGCACGACCCTCGCATAAAAATAGAAACAAACGAGGATAATGAGTAAAACTCGGTCCCAAGTCCGCCCAGCCAAAGTAAGGTTTCATGTTGATTGCCTAAGTCTGAAAGCAAGAGGAGCGAGTATGCACACTAGCAAGTTGAGGTTGTGGGGTCGCTATAACTTGATTCTTTTCACATATACACTATCCCAAAAGATTCATCACATGACACATTGATGCATTGGTGAGTATTGATTAATGGAAAGCTTATGGATTGTCGCATGTTGCATGCTATGCCTAAAATCTTGACTGAATGTGTTATAATTGATGGGGATTTCTCTTGGAGGTACATTCCGCCTTGATACTCTGCTCGAGGACGAGCATAAGGCTAGTGGGGGTAGTTGATGATGCTCAAAATGATACACCTTACGACATCAACATTTCACCAATTCTAAGCTAGAAGTAGTAGTTTTTGACCATTCATATGAGCCATTTGAGTTGAATGTCATAAGTCGGGTTCATGATTAGGGTAATTTGCATTTAACGTTTATTATCCCCCATTCGATATTATTTCATGAATTATTGGACCATTCTAGGGTTCACTTCATGTCCATTAACATTTTATGACTATACGTTTCTAGCCTAACTTATCTATGTTACATCCGTACTCAAGGGCACTGCGCACATCCGGTTAGGGATATACCTTGCAACATATTGGTGGATCACACCAATAACCACGGAGGAAAGCCCGAGGGTGCACATGTTTCAGCGAAGTCCCTCCGTAGTTAGGGTCTTGTAAAACTACGGAGTTATCCGCCTTCAAGAAAGCACACACATCGCGATATTGTCTAGTGCCTATCCAAGAGTGACATGATGTTTAATCTTTTACTAGTTAGGTATGTATTTTATTTAACGGTTAACTACCCACCTAAGTGTTTTCAAATAATCTCCCTCATATATACTACTCTCTTCCTAGACCACTGGGCATAAACATGGCCTAACAATTACACAGACATTGATGAATACTAACTCATCAAAGCACAAGCCTCTCACGCTCTTCCGACGGATCAGAACTTCAACTCCTTTTAAGAGTACATTCGGTGCCGAAACTAAACGAATCAGAAACTCAATCCTAGCTTGTTTATGTTTATACAATGTTATTAGATCATAAATCAAGGTTTAAAACTCAACACATAGCTTAAACACCATTTTCCCCAAAACTGGGTCCAATGCGTGCACATTGGTTGGAATGCGTGTGCATTCACTGACCAGAAACTTGCTGGAGTTTCTATCTAACCAATGTGTGCGCATTGCCTGCAATGCGTGCCCATTGCACGAGTTGTGATCAATCATGAACAACCTGAATCAACAATGCGTGCACATTCTGATGAATGCGTGCGCGATGAATGCGTGCGCATTGGACCTGTAACTAGAAGACTCATACAACCAGAACCACGAATGTGTGTGCATTTGACCTGCAGAAACCAAACCAGCATATCCTGTAATAGGAATGTGTGCGCATACTATTCTGCCTAAAAAACCCTAAACTCGATTTTCAGCAAGTTAACGATTTCTAATCCATTTTCAAAATAATTAGCATCGAAATAACCTCAGAAAAACACAGAAAAACATATCTTTATCAAGCCATCACATCTATGATCCTTAATCAACGAAAAGACACGATTTCTAGTATCTAAACGTCTTAAAACATTATTCTAAGCTTTATAAACAATAATCAAAATCATAAGAAGAGTCTCTTACGTGTTTGCAAGCAATCCAAAACCAAAATCTGGAAAAGACTGCAGCACCTCCACAAACTTGATATCCAACCGATGCCCTCTTCACGATGGTTCCAAATCTCTACTCTGATCTAAAAATGGTTTGGTAATGCTTTAGAATTTTGAAGAACTCTCTAGCCTCTTTCTTTTGCTCTCAAGGGACGCAGAGAGCGTAGGGGAAATTTTCTGAATAGTTTTTTTTTAGGTTATAGGAATAACTGAGTGTATCTTTCCTTTTAAATACCTATTCCCAATTATTTTCCTTTTCCCTAATTACCCTTAATTACCATTAATCAGAATTTTCCTTAAATATATATATACAAAATTTCGAAGTATTATACATATATTTCTCTTACAAACTTAACTCCAATAGAAGAAAGGAAATAATAATATTTCGTTCTCGCAAAATGACACGTCTGCCCTTTCCCGAAAATCGGAATATTACACCTTCAACGTATGAAGACCGCTCAAGATAGACAGAGAAGTTGGGCTGATGTTCGCAGAAGACCGCTAGAGTTTGATGCCGGTGAAGGAGTTTACCTCCGAGATTCATCAATGAATGGGGTTAAACGGTTTGGACAAAAGAGGAAGTTAAGTCCAAGATACGTGGGACCGTTCAAGATCATTAAGAAAGTTGGACCTTTAGCATACAAGCTTAAGTTACCGGATCCAATGTCAAGAGTTCACAACGTATTCCATGTTTCAATGTTGAAGAAGTGTTTGACAAAGACGGATGTGGAAGCTACAGTTGATCTGTAAGTTCTTCAAGACAACCTTGTATATGATGAGAAACCGATCCAGATTTTAGACCGAAGAGAAAAGAGGATCAAGAGAAGATTGATTCCATGGGTTCAGGAGAAAAGGAGCAATCATTCACCAAATGAAGCAACTTGGGAAGTTGAAGACGACATTATTAGTGAATTCCCCGAACTTTTAGATTTACCAAGTGCGTTTCTGTTTCGAAGACGAAACTCCACTTAAGAGGGAGGAATGTAATATTCAAAAATTCGGAAAAGTGCAGACGTGTCATTTTGCGGAAACGAAATATTATTTTATTAATAGTTGGATTTAAAAGTAATATATATGAATATATTTCAAATATATTTATGTATATATTAATGGTAATTTGTTGTGTAGAGGTAAAGGGAAATTAATTATAATTAATTGGGTATTAATTGTAATTAATGTAGTGTCAGAAAAATCAGATTTCCTTAGCATGTCCGAACTCTGCAAGTTTGAGAGAAAAGGGAGAGACAAACTACTTCTTCAAAATTCTAAGTTAATTCTTGGTGGTTTTCAGATTCGAGTAGACCGTTGACATGGTGAGAAGACGAGGATCGTTTTTTTACTAAAATCTTAAAGTTTTAACAAGGTATGAAAATAGACCTAATCTTGGATTCATCACGGTTTGATCATGTTTGGTTGAATATGGTTGTGTAAATCGTAGTTCTAAATAGTTAGAAACCTTGATCCTAATTAGTTCATGAATTGGTTATGGATCAAATATGTTTTTGTTGGAGTGTGAGGAAGTGCCGCAGATTTCCTTTGATGTTTGCTTTGATCAAGTAAGAAGATCTTCTCTGTTGCTTTTAATTTTAGTTTGATAAAGTTAGAGTTGTGTTTTGTTGCGGTATGATGTTGGAAATCATGACTAGATGTTGTGGTATAATTAAGTGTTGCTATACCATGTCAAGTTGTGTATTTTCTAATGTTTTGTTGCTTAATCTGGTGTTACACATGTTTAGAATTGGGTAGAAATTGAAAGAGTGCAGAAAACTGAATTTTGGGGGTTACTGCGCTCAATGCGCACGCACAGGGGTTAATGTGTGTGCATTGATGAATCAGAATGTGTGCTTTTTGGTTCATAGCCTCAATGCGTGTGCATTAGGAGTCATGCGCGTGAATTGGCCAAGGCAGAAGGTGGACAGGGATTCAAAGATGTTTGTGTGCGCGCATATGGATACAATGCGTGCGCATCGTCAGAATAGTGGCATCCTGGGTATTTCTGGATGCTCAATGCATGCGCATTGGGCCAGGTTGTAGTGTTTAGCTTGTTTTAAACCCCGAGACCAGTTTTGAGTGTTGTTTCTTGATCTAATAACATTAAATGAACATGAACAAGATTAAGCTTTTGATGCATTTAGTTCCGGCACCGAATGGATTCTTTATAAGAGATGAAGTTCGGGACCATCGGAAGAGTATGCTAGGCTTGTGCTTTGATGAATTAGTATTCATCAATGTCTGTGTACGTGCTTAGGCTGTTGTGTCTAAAGTCTAAGTGAGGGAGTAGGGCTTTCAAGTGAGTTTTACCTTGAAAATACTTAGGTTATTAGTTAATCAATAATAAACTACATAGGTGTGTAGTAAAAGACTAAACATAATATCATTTTTAGTAAGGAACCAGTTCATATCGCAATGTGTGGGCGGTCAGATAAAATGAATAACTCAACTGGCCTATAAATAGCTAAATGGTAAGGGGACTTCACCGAATGTGTACACTATCGGGTCTAGTTCCATGGCTACCGGTGTGATCCACTGATAGGTTGCAAACGATACCTCGTGGTGGGTAGCATCATGCGTAGTGCCCTTGAATGCCGATGTAACAAACTTGAGCTAAGCTAGAAAGAAATAGGCACGACATGTTGATTAGAATGAGGTGAACCCTAGAGTTGTGTTGGATATATAAAGATAAATTAATAATTAAGTACACCTCTCTTTATGAAACTTATTTAACGCAATAGCTTATGTTTCTTGCTAAGTACCTTTGTGCTTACCTCAAATACGTGTTTATTTGTGTTTGAGGTTGAGAAGATGAACAGTTTGATCAGAATTTCGACGAGGACTTCGAGGATGATATATGATCATGATTACTATGTTCTGCTAATTTTCCTTTATTACTTCAAATTATGTTCTAGACTATGTTGTAATTTCCTTTAAAGACATGTTGCACTTTCTATTGGAATTGTTGTAAGATAACCTTGTTGTTTTTCTTTTAAGACATCGTACTGTTGTAAGATTGGTTTATCATTGTTGTGAGATATCCCTTCTATCTTTAGTTGGTTGCTTTCCATTCTTGTACTTCAAAAAAAAAATACACCCGAGTCATTTAGTTTCCACTAATGCTAAACTCTATACGACGTAGTAGAGGCTTACACATTATATGGAATTTATTTCATATTATACGTGCCGGACGTTTTTTCCGGATATAGACTCGGTGTCCGGAAACGGAACGTTACATATTATCTTTTACGTGGTCACTTTGTTTTTAACGGCAATAAAGATTTTTTTTTATGTGAATTCTCTAACACGATGCTAGAGAAGGATAGTAAATGCATAATAGAACTTCAAACAACACAACATACTACTAAACTACATGTTGCAAAAGTGATTCAAATATGCCTAACTGGGAGCGTCTATCGGATACGACTTCCATTTATTCTAATCTAAAGCAAGCTTGTCACATCAAGTGTTAATCCACACAAAGATGATTGTTTGCATTTCAACAAATATGTCCACCACTAATGCGGATTTTGAGTTGAAAATGAGATTATTCCTTATTTTCCAAATACTCCAACATGTTACTTTCCTCGTAGCATCCCTAATATTGGAGAATTTGTTTTGCTTTACATGCAAAGGAGTGTTGTGATGTAGCAAACGCCAATCCGGAAATGAAGTAAACTAAGTTAGCCACCAAGATGAAAATTTCTCCCAAATCTTAGTAGGAAAGGGGCAACGAAAAAACAAATGATTTTCATCTTCCATATCCAAGGAGCAAGATGGGAAAAACGGAGGTGCTGTTAAGTTTCGGGATTTTCTTGGGCAGAGTTTAGGTGGCTCGATCACCCGATCTCGCCAATTTCCGTCACTTGTTTTGCCAAAGCTAGTTCTTCGGAGTGATATGTTTATCTCTTTCATTTCTGTCTTGTTAGGTTTTACGTCAACTAAGCTAGTTCTTAGAAGATTTATATTGTCTTTGACAAGTTTATCTCTTTCATTTCTGTCTTGTTAGGTTTTACGTCAGCTATATGTTTGCCTAGCTATATTAAAAGAAAAGGTAATGTTTCACATGTGAAAGGTAATATTTCACAAGGTGCGGGTTATATCACACGTTTTGATAATGCATATGTACAATAAAATTAATGGAATGCCTAAGTACAATAAAATAAATTAAAACGGCAACAAAACGGATAAAAACGAAACGAAAACCATATACGATTGCAGTCAGGAACGTATCCAGGGTTTGTCTTAATCCAGTCTACCCGACCATATAATTAAATATAATACATTAAACTCATCCGATCACCAAAATCTGGTTCCGTTCCTGATTGCAGTTAAGCTTTGTTGACACAACCTAAACCATGAAATAATAAGATGCAGTATCATCATCCATTTGCCTTATAAGTTGGAAAAAAAATACAAAAAAACAAAAACAAAAAACTGCATAAAACAGTTCATAGCTTTTAACTTTGATCCATGCAAACTTTGGTCACTCTACTGTAGGATCAAGAACAACCCCGGTGAAAAGGACAAATTTGGTCTTCTCTTCCCTTATCATAAACATAAATGGATGATCCGCAATAAACTCCGTCTTCTTCCTCTTTAGACGAGGCCCAGCACGATCCATTTCACAACAAGCAAAAGTTACAGCTGCAGCTTCAGTGCCTTTCTCATCCACGTCAATAAAGGACTTCTGAACAATTTTTGATATTCGAATCTGCCCATTTACCATCTCTTTTAACCCATCTGAAAATGGTGACCTCAAACCCATTTTCTGCATAATTTCCTTCCCTTCGGATGTGTAGTAACTAAACTTGAATTTGGGTATCCAAAATATGTCATAACGACGACCCCATTTGTATAGTTTGAAATCTTGTCGTAAAAAGCCTGAATTTGAAGCAGCTTTATCCAACAAACGATGCAAACCAAGTCTATCGTCCGGAAGAAATATATACATAGAGAACATATTGCCGTTAGCCCCTGTTTGATAAGGGATACTTACGACTTTGAAACCATCAAATGATCCGCTAGAATATTTATCGCACCCGGTCATAAAAGGAACTTCTTTTTGCGTTCTGTTCATAAGGTAAAAGGGTCGGTCAATTGTCCATCTAGGTTCGAAGCCATCTTCCCAAAAACCTTTAAAGTAGAGAGCATTCCCGAGAAGAATTTTTACACCACCCAAACCACCGCGTTTAAGAACTTCAGTGATCAACCCTTTGGTTGATTCTTTAGCCCATGCATTGGCATCATCAACCACTTCATCTGCCTATATATATAATTCATGTTTTTAAATAAAATATATTAATATGCTTACAAATCATGAGGAGACACATTCAGCAGAGGATTAAACAAACATCCAGTGTTCAATCTCAGCTTCAAATACAAATCAGAGACAAACAAAACAATTAAATAGACAATTTATTGGGAAATACATAACAATCTCCTATCACCAAAGATTTATAAAGAGTTTGGCACCAATTAACCATAAATAAATATGTGTTTTTTTTCCAATAAATTAACACCAAAACTTTTTTTTTTTAAACTGACAACAGAAAGAAGAAAAACATGAAGACCAGCAAAATTTATCGAGCAGAAAAAACAGTTAAAAAAATAAAAAATAAATAACAGAACGCTTATTTAATATACCTTGTTTTCAAAATCTGCCCTTTTGATATGTGCCTTGTAAATTTTTTGAGCCAAATCTTTATAAGAGGATTTGAGAGCATATTGCTGATCAAACCATATTCCATTCAAACACTGAATCACCGGCCCTGCAGAATCATTGTTACCGTCGGATGCAAAGCCCATCATCTTCAAAGAATTCGAGTCAACATCTTTTATTTCACCGCCGCAGTGAAGAAACCGAAGCATCTCCTCCAACGTATCTCCGGTTGCTCCTCCGGCAATCAGGTTCAGGATTACATTATAAGACAGCGGAGAGAACACCAAATTTTGGGTCTGGTTTTTCTTGAGGTTTTTCTTGAGGAGGTTCAAGCTTAATTGACTGCAAAAATCCATTCTTTGTTTTTGGAATTTTTTAGGTTTAAACCGTGTATATATATTACAACTAACGATATGATTGAAGGTAATAAATTAATATATATATGATTGATATGTATATGTACATGATTGCGGTAATAAATTAATGAATCAATTATTAATGTTTGTTTTAGAAATTTTTTTTTTTTTTTTTTGGAATAAAGTTTGTTTTAGATTTGAGTCGGCCAATACAGTTATGTGTGTCCACACCCACGCCCATCCGACACCCACCCCCACACACCACACACCCGACACTCACCTACACCCCCATTACCCCACACCAACACCCCCACCCACCCTACACCCACCCTCCACACACCCACACCCACATACACACTCACGAAACAAATTCTAATATCGATATAATAAGTGTTACCAAACGATCTAATCAATTTCACTTAGACTTAAAATATTCGATTACTTAATTTATTCGAGAATTAAGACTTCGATTTCGACTTCAGATTTCAGTTTTCAGTTTTAACAAACGGCCCCTTATATGTGTACCTTTTCCTCAACAAAAAAAAAAAAAAAAAAAAAAAAAAAAAAAGTTATATGTGTACCTATTTGTGCAACCGAGTAATTTGATACTATAAATGTTATATTATAAAATAAATCGAGGATATTGTTAAGTAAAAAAAATCTATCATATATTGAGGATTTGTTGCCTAAAAAAAAAACAACTATTGTTCTCTCTCCCGAAGAAGAAAAATATATATCGTAAATAACACATTAAGTTTTTTTGTGGATAAAATTTGTAATTATAAAACCCATTACCTCTTTGTGAGGATATTTAAGTCCTTCCGAAATATTTTTCCGTTTTTCTTTTCTTTTATTTTTTCTTGAGAACCAAGATGCTTAAACCAGCCGAGATCTTAGGAAAGCTTATTATAAGAGGGACTAAGGTTAGCCCGAGGCATCATCAATTTGTGTTTTTCAAGTTTTCATAAAAAAATTGCCCGCTTTCTCGGACTCTGCTCCCGAGACCGCATCCCACACTTAGCTTTACGGATGTTCGGTTGATTCAATCTGGGTTCGTTCTGTAGATCACATCAGTGATTTGAAGCAGTTTCGATTCCAGATGCAAGTTTAAGGTTGGGCTCGTCTTGTGAAGGTTATCATCATAGTATAATCACTACAAGAAAATGTGTTTAAAGGGACAAACTTTAAAGGGACGACATTGTCGTCCCTTTAAACATCTTTGTTGGGACGACAATGTCGTCCCTTTAACTGAATTCAAACAGAGTCAAAGTTTTGGTTAGTTTTTTTGGCGGGAAACTTTAATGGGACGACAATGTCGTCCTAAAAAACAAAATATTACTCACACCGTGCTAGCTTGAATTTCCACGTGGACAGAACAATTTAAAGGGACGACAATGTCGTCCCATTAAACCCTTTTCAGATAAAAATATGTTAAATGCAAAAATATATAAGATTTTTTGTTTGTAGGGACGACAAATGTCGTCCCTTTAAAGAACATTAAATATTTTTCAATAAATAATATGTGTATAATTGAAATTATAAAATTTTGTGTTTGTAGGGACGACAAATGTCGTCCCTTTAAAGTAATTAAATGTTTTTGAAATATTAAACGTTATGTTAATAAATAAAAACAATTTTTTTAATATACATATTGTAATAAGCGTTGCGTTAAAATATAAAAATACATTCTTTTTTTTTATAAAAATTCATTTATCTAACGATAATATACAAGTAATTATGATAGTACTATCTACTATAGATCGTCAGTTCGTTATCGAGCGATTGATTTGAATCTCAGGGTTCGTTAACGACCGATTAATCTCAATCCCGAGATCTGAAATCGATTTAGCGATTTCAAACCGATATATTTCCTTACACATCATTTTGATAGTACTATCTGCTATAGATCGTCAGTTCGTTATCGAGCGATTGATTTGAATCTTGGGGTTCGTTAACGACCGATTGATCTCAATCCCGAGATTCGAAATCGATTAAGCGATTTCAAACCGATATCTTTCATTACAGATCATTCTGATAGTACTATCTACTATAGATCGTCAGTTCGTTATCGAGCGATTGATTTGAATCATGGGGTTCGTTAATGAGCGATTGATCTCAATCCCGAGATCCGAAATCGATTAAGCGATTTCAAACCGATAATTTTCCTTACAGATCATTCTGATAGTACTATCTACTATAGATCGTCAGTTCGTTATCGAGTGATTGATTTGAATCATGGGGTTCGTTAATGACCGATTGATCTCAATCCCGAGATCCGAAATCGATTATGCGATTTCAAACCAATATCTTTCCATACATATCATTCTGATAGTACTATCTACTATAGATCGTTAGTTCGTTATCGAGCGATTGATTTGAATCTCGGGGTTCATTAACGACCGATTGATCTCAATCCCGAGATCCGAAATCGATTAAGCGATTTCAAACCGATATCTTTCCTTATAGATCATTCTGATAGTACTATCTACTATAGATCGTCAGTTCGTTATCGAGCGATTGATTTGAATCTCGGGGTTCGTTAACGACCTATTGATCTCAATCCCGAGATCCGGAATCGATTAAGCGATTTCAAACCGATATCTTTCCTTACAGATCATTCTGATAGTACTATCTACTATAGATCGTCAGTTCGTTATCGAGCGATTGATTTGAATCACGGGGTTCGTTAATGAGCGATTGATCTCAGTCCCGAGATCCGAAATCGATTAAGCGATTTCAAACCGATATCTTTCCTTACAGATCATTCTGATAGTACTATCTACTATAGATCGTCAATTTGTTATTGAGCGATTGATTTGAATCACGGGGTTCGTTAATGACCGATTGATCTCAATCCCGAGATCCGAAATTGATTAAGCGATTTCAAACCGATATATTTCCTTACATATCATTCTGATAGAACTATCTACTATAGATCGTTAGTTCGTTATCGAGCGATTGCTTTGAATCTCGGTGTTCGTTAACGACGATTGATCTCAATCCCGAGATCCGAAATCGATTAAGCGATTTCTAACTGATATCTTTCCTTACAGATCATTCAGATAGTACTATCTACTATAGATCGTCAGTTCGTTATCGAGCGATTGATTTGAATCTCGGGGTTCGTTAACGACCTATTGATCTCAATCCCGAGATCCGGAATCGATTAAGTGATTTCAAACCGATATCTTTCCTTACAGATCATTCTGATAGTACTATCTACTATAGATCGTTTGTTCGTTATCGAGCGATTGATTTGAATCTCGGGGTTCGTTAACGAGTGATTGATCTTAATCCCGAGATCCGGAATCGATTAAGTGATTTCAAACCGATATCTTTCCTTACAGATCATTCTGATAGTACTATCTATTATAGATCGTCATTTCGTTATCGAGCGATTGATTTGAATCTCGGGGTTCGTTAACGACCTATTGTTCTCAATCCCGAGATCCGGAATAGATTAAGTGATTTCAAACCTATATCTTTCCTTACAGATCATTCTGATAGTACTATCTACTATAGATCGTTAGTTCGTTATCGAGCGATTGATTTGAATCTCGGGGTTCGTTAACGAGCGATTGATCTCAATCCCGAGATCTGAAATCGTTTAAGCGATTTCAAACCTTTTTATATAATTTTATTAATTTATATAATATGTAATGTGTATACTTTTATTGAGTAGTGATTTAAAACCCGAGGCTCGTTAATTAATTTTATTGAGTAGTGATTTAATTAATTTTATTGAGTATATAATTTTATTGAGTAGTGATTTAAAATCCGAGGCTCGTTAATTTATTTTATTGAGTAGTGATTTAAAACCCGAGGCTCGTTAATTAGTCGATTACTGATTTCAAACCCACGGATAGTTAGTTTTAAAAATAAAAAAAATACTTTAATGGGACGACAATGTCGTCCCAAAAAATGACTGTCGTCCCATTAAAGATTCAACCTAAATTAAATCAGGTCCTCTTCTTCTTCTTCTTCATTTCGACAGCCGCACCTCCACCTAAAGATTCAAACAAAAAACCGGCGATTTAACCACCCGCCCTCCACCGGCAGCCGCACCTCCACCTGGTTCAACCACCCGCCCCTTCCCTTTCCCTCCCATTCGCCCCTCATTATGAATTTGCCCCAATAAAAAAAGGGAAGCACTTCAACCGTCTCCATTCTTCAGGCCAGCCATTCTTCAGGCCGCCCGCCGCCGCCGCTTCAGCCGGTTCAGTCCTTTTTCCAGCCAGGCTTCCAACAATCTTCCAGACAGGTAATAATTCCATTCCATTTATCCTAAATTCTTTTAGTTTTAATTTTAGTTTAGACTTTAGATTTGAGCATTGAATTGAGTTTATTTGTTGTGTTGATATACTTGTGTTACCTTAATTTTTACACCCTGTGGTTGTAGCTGTGGTGCGGTTGTGCTGCCAATGTGATAGAAAAAATTTGTAGTTGATTGTTTATTTTTATTTTTATTTTCTTAACAGATTACTTGATATATGGTTATATGGACCGTTTTCTTAATAAACGAAGTCGGGATGGTGAATTTGAGGAAATTGTTACTGAGTTTGAGTACAAGTATATGAGTAATATTGTGAGTACATAGGATTCGATGAGGTAGTTTGACTTGGTTGAAATTGGCTTTTAGTTGTGACCAAAGTGAGTATGGTGACATTGATGATAGTGTATGAGTAGTGAGTGTGTAGTGAGTGAGGCTTGATGGTGAGATTAATTGATGCTTATGGTGAGATTTGTCCATCTTGATTGTTTGTCGTGCATAAGGGTGCTGTTCCTACCCAAAATGGTATTGAAAATGGCTCTGTTTCAGAGACCATTGTTATTGAAAATATTGATCACACTTACACTTAGAGTGAAAGTTTTTTAAGTGTTAAAAGTCTTTGTTTCCTTGTTTGAAACATCTTAGTCACTACTACAAAATAGGATATAGGTCACACTTAAGATAAGATAACAATCACAGTTTCAATAAAACCGAGACAACAAAAATATATGTATCACACTTACAACTTTCTATCACACTTATTGAAAAACTGAGATAAGTTATATTAATCAATCTCATTTTTAAAGCGTGACTTAATTGATATGATTTTTAAACGTCACGATTATTGGAAAACCGAGATAAATTATTTCAATCAATCTCATTTTTAAATTGTGATTGAATTGATATAATATTTCTATCACAGTTTCTAAAAAGCGAGATAAATTATATCAATCAATCTCACAAACAGTGATAGAATTGATATGATATTTTTGTCACAGTTATTCAAAAAACGAGATAAATTATACCCATCAATCACACTTTTAATACGTGACTAAATTGGTCGATATTTTTGTCACGGTTATTGAAAAAGTGAGATAAATTATATCAATTAATCTCATTTTTAAGCGTAATTTGAATTCATGATATTTTTGTCACAACTATAGAAAAAGTGAGACAAATTATATCCACTAATAAGAAAAGAGATATAGATCACACTTATCTAAAGATAAGGATCACACTTTTAAAAAACCGAGACAAGTAAAATGTATATTTATCACACTTAATTTTTTTATCACAGTTATTAGGTGTGAAAAAAAAATGATCACACTTTTTTAGGTTGATTGAAATAATAATAGATCTCGGCTTTTAAGTGTGATAACAACTACTAAAATAGATCACAGTTTTTAAATGTGTTGATATTATAATCGATCTCGGTTTTTAGGTATGATAACAACTATAATAGATCACGGTTTTTAAGTGTGATAACAACTAAAATAAATCACAGTTTTTAAATGTGTTGAATTATAATAGATCTCGGTTTTTAAGTGTGATAACAACTAAAATAGATCACAGTTTTTATTATCACGGTTTTTAAAAAAACTGAGACAAGAACATCAATCAATCACGGTTTTTAACTGTGATTAAAATAATATGATATTTTATAATGATATTTTAGATTAGTGTGGTCGAAAATGATAATAAAGTAAGCATCGGCCCTGCGGTAATTAGTGTGGTTCCTTAATCCAGAGTATCCGGGTTCGAGTCCCAGTGGCAACAAAAAATATGTGTGCGTTTATTTTGATTTTGAAAAAAAAAGATGATCACACTTTTTTAGGTGTGATTGAAATTATAATATATCTCGGTTTTTAAGTGTGATAATAACTGCTAAAATAAATCACAGTTTTTAAATGTGTTGAAATTATAATAGATCACATTTTTTTAGGTGTGATTGAAATTATAATATATCTCGGTTTTTAAGTGTGATAACAACTACTAAAATAGATTACAGTTTTAAAATGTGTTGAAATTATAATAGATTTCGGTTTTTAAGAGTGATAACAACTATAATAGATCACGGTTTTTAAGTGTGATAACAACTAAAATAGATCACAGTTTTTAAATGTGTTGAAATTATAGTAGATCTCGGTTTTTAAGTGTGATAACAACTAAAATATATCATAATATTTATTATCACAGTTTCTAGAAAAAATGAGACAAAAACATCAATCAATCACAGTTTTTTACTGTGATTAAAATAATATAGTATTTTATAATGAGATCTTAGTTAAGTGTGGTCGAAAATTAGAAGAAAGAAAGCATCGGCCTAATGGTAAATAGTGCGGCTCGTTAATCTAGAGTATCCAGGTTCGAGTCTCGACAAAGACAAAAATATATGTGTGCTTATATATTGTTTTTGAAAAAAACACTTTTATTGGTGTGATTTAAATTATAATAGATCATGGTTTTTAAGTGTGATAACAACTAAAATAGATCACGGTTTTTAAATGTGTTTTAATTGTAATAGATCTCGGTTTTTAAGTGTGATAACAACTATAATAGATCACGGTTTTTAAGTATGATAAGAACTATAATTGATCACAGTTTTTAAATGTGATGAAGTTATAATAGATTACGGTTTTTAAGTGTGATACCAACTATAATAGATCACGGTTTCTAAGTGTGATAACTATTATAATAGGTCACAGTTTGTAACTGTGATTGGATTAAACTACTTTATGTCACACCTCAATATGCCACACTATGAAAGCCATGACTAATGTGAATATATCACGCTTAAAAACCGTGATCTTTATGCTTTTTTGTAGTAGTGAGTGTATAAAACGTGTGAGTGACTAGTATATGTGTGTGATTGACTTGAAATTTTATTTCGTCAAGTAGTAGTGTATTAAGTAGTGTATGAATCTTGGCCATGTATATGTGTCGGAAAAGTGTTGAAGAACATGATGATATGTCTAGCATGATGATGAAGAACATAATCTAGTATTGAATAACATTGAAGAACTATGAGTGATAAGTGTTAAAGACTTAGTTTTATGAAATAGTATTAGTTTTTAATGGAAAAAAGTATACTATATTAAGTGAGAACATCCCTTGAAATGGTATTAACACCTAACACATATGGTACTAACTTTTTCTTGTGCCTTAAGTGAGATACTAACTTTTTCTTGTGCCTTAATGAAAAAAAGTATACTAATGAAACTAAGTATACTATATTAGTATGAGAACATCCCTTGAAATGGTATTAACACCTAACACATATGGAACTAGACATGACCTTGTGCCTTAAGTGAGATACTAACTTTTTCTTATGCCTTAATGAAAAAAAGTATATTAATGAAACTAAGTATACTATATTAGTATGATAACATCCCTTGAAATACTAACTTAAGTTGTTGTGGTATGTCAAGTTATTGTGTATCAGTGATTTCAAATGGAACTAGGCAAGTCATGGTTGTATACTGACAGAATGAAACCCGAGTTTGCTAAAGGGTTGAGTGAATTCATTGAATACGCATGGCAATTTCTTAACGATGAAGGTAAGATTCGTTGCCCATGCAAAAAGTGTTTCAACATTGGTTTCGAAACTTTGGAGGACGTGGATGATCACTGTTTCTTTTGGGGATGGGCACCTGGGTATACAACATGGTTTCACCACGGTGAAGACGGTGTATCCCGTAAACAGGCACGAACAACTCAATTGGTAGTTGAATCCGGAGACGAAATGGCTCCAGTTATAAATGATTTCCTTGGTAGAGCCTCAGAAGAAGAAGTTTTACTAACAGAGGAGGATGACAACATTGATGAACTCCTCTCCAAATTGCACGAACATGTTTATCCGTGATGCAAAAGCTCATCCGCCTTGAAGTTCTTAGCGGATTTAATGCATATAAAAGTGTTGTATAAGTGGCCAAATGAAAGCTTCGACGTTCTTTTAGCGAAACTGAAGTTTTGCCAGAAGGGTCAAATTTACCCGATTCATTCTACAAGGCAAAAACTCTTCTGAACAAATTGGGTCTGGGGTATGAAAAGATCGATGCTTGCTTGTACAACTGTTGCATTTACTATAAGGAGACTGCTGACTTACAATCATGTCTAGTGTGCAAAACGAGCCGGTATAAGGAGTCTAAAGGAAAAAAGGTAGCTCAGAAAGTGCTACGTTATTTTCCATTAAAGCATCGTTTGAGACGTTTGTATGCTTCCCGTCACACATCTCAGGCAATGACATGGCATAAGACGGGGCGTTCTACAGATGAGGATGTGATGAGGCATCCAACCGATGGTAAAGAATGGAAAGAATTCGACGAGCAACAACCAGACTTCGCTATCGAACCTAGAAATGTACGTCTCGGTCGGCTGCGATGGTTTTTGCCCGTTTGGTACTACGAGTCAAACATACGGCATGTGGCTTTGTTCTAACACAAGTGTTGAATCCAACACCATGGGTTTGCAACAATGAAGCTGTATAAACACATGTGTTTACTTATCCTAGGACCAGAATCCCCATGCAAGGACTTGGACGTTTATTTGAGGCCATTGATTGATGAGTTGGAAGAATTGTGGTCACAAGGGGTAGTTGTGCTTGATGCTGCTACAAATACTACCTTCAGAATGCGTGTTGCAGTTATGTTTACGGTTAACGATTTTCCCGCTCGTAGTTATCTCTCAGGTTGGACTGGTCAAGGATATAAAGCATGTCTAACTTGCAACGACGATACACCTTCGGTACGGTTAGATAGTAAGACTGGATACGTTGGACATCGTAGATGGCTGCGGGCGGACCACCCGATGCGAAAGAATAAGGGGTTTAACGGTAAAATCGAAACATTAATCCCTCCAGTTGAGAAAACCACGGAGGAAATTCTTCAACAAATTAGTAACCTACCCGAATGTTTTCCGGGGAAACACAAAGAGTACGGTGGTAAAGTTCATAAGCGTCCAGAATCTTGTTTGAGTTGGAATAAAAACACCATACTAAATAGATTGCCTTATTGGATGCCGAAAAAACTAAAGTACAATCTAGATGTTATGCACATTGACAAGAAGGTGTGTGATAGCTTATTGTCTACGATATTGAATATTGATGGTAAGACCAAAGACACTATAAAGGCACGTAAGGATCTAGCAAACATGAAAGTGAGAAAGGAACTACATGTGATTAAACAAGGCAATAAGACCTTAAAACCGCGTGCTTTGTTCACGTTGGCACCAGTAGATCGGACCAAATTCTACGATTTCTTAACAAATGTTCAGTTTCCCGATGGTTTTGCAGGAAACCTCAGAAAGAATTTGAGTGGTAAAGACAAATTTAGTGGCCTAAAATCTCATGATTTTCATATCATACTCCAGAGACTTTTACCAGTTGAGGTACAAAAATTCTTGAGAAAGGAAATTTTTGATACTATCATTGATTTAAGCGATTTTTTCAGATTGATTTGTGCGTGCACGTTGAGGGTTAGTGATTTAGAGAATGCAAAAGAGAAGGTTTTGGAAATCTTGTGTAAACCAGAAACGTTTTTCCCATCGGCATTCTTTGATATTTTGATACATGTGATAATGCACTTGCCTGAAGAAGCGATTAGGGGTGGACCTGTTCATTTGAGATGGATGTATCCGATTGAACGTTTTCTAGGTATGTTAAAGAGGTATATTAGAAATCGGGCCAGGCCGGAAGGATCCATCGCAGAGGCATACGTGGCTAACGAGACCTTGATGTTTTGATCGTTGTATTTTTCGGGAAATGAGACAAAGTTCAATAGGCCCGAAAGGAACTGGGTTGAGAACGAAGATACAATCAAGAACCGTATATCAGTATTCAAGACTCCTTTTCGATCAATGGGATCGATGAAATGCTTGACATTCAATAATAATTTGAGAGAGAAGGTTCAGTGGTATGTCTTTCAAAACTGCCATGAGATCGATGAATACCTCATGTAAGTGAGCAATCCAAACTTAATTCTTTTGTTTTTTATAATTCCATTAAAGCTAACTAGTTTTCTACACATGGAGCAGTGAACATCGTACACAACTGTCAAGTTATTGCACGAGACAGAACCTGGACAAAGTGCACCGTCAAGAATTTCCGATTGGTTTAATTCGAAGGTACAAAATAAAGCTTCATACACTTATTGTGCACTTTTATGAGCGTTACATAAATACTTATGTATGGTACATTATGCGGATGATTGTATTGAGTAAACAAAACCCATCGAGACTTGAATGACCAATTGTTAACCCTTTCCACCGGATCTTTTTCAACGGTCAAATCCTATCAGAGTTGTGTGATGAACGGTGTCAGATTCAATGCACAAAATCGGGATCGCACACGCACAACTCAAAACAGTAGGGTTGCTGTCAAAGGGACCGAAGGCACTACATGGTATGGAGTCTTAGAAGACATATACGTAAGCTATCCAAATGATAACACTGTTGTTCTTTTCAAATGTACATGGTTCGATACTAGTCCAGCCAAGAAGGGTGTCCGTGTATATAAGAATACAACAAGTATACGCACTAAAAACACCTGGTGCGAACATGATCCATTTATTCTTGCTTCACAAACAGAACAAGTGTTCTACATAGATGATTTGTATAACGGATGTGACTGGAAAGTTGTTGAGCATTTTCAACACCGTCATATCGTAGACGCACCAAATATTAATGGTGATGTGGTTGTTGATGATTTGGTAATCGACGAAACAACCCACGGAAATTTCCGACTTGTTGTTGAACTGCCACCGATGGAACCGTTCTACATGAGTGCAAATGATGTAGAAACAGATGTTGATGAAAACGATGAAAACGATCAAAATGAAAAGGATGACAATAACGAATATGCTTCAACGGATTGCGATGATGATAATAACTGTGTAGATGATGACATATACGACTCGATCCCACCAAACTATGCAAGTGATGATGAATGATGCTATAAATATAATATTCTTTTAGTAAGTTCATTCAAATATACTTGAATTTAAAAATTATATAATACTAGTGCTTTACTTATACTACATCAACATAAATGTGTTCTTTATATCAATTTTTTATTATATTCAAATATTTGATCATATAGGTGAATGGCTTGCGCGGGATCGGCAGGTGGTTCTCAACCACCGCACGAGCATCCATTTAGGCTACCGGGCCAATGCGAGGACGGTAATTACTTAACTTTCATTTTTTTTTCTAGTATGATTATTCTTATTTCGTTGAATTAACATTGACACCGATACTACGGATCATATAGCGAGATAATGAGTATGAGGAATTCATACCATCACCTCCATCCCCGAAAAGAAGCGGGGTGAACGTGGACCGCAAAAGGTATCACCGTCCAAGCCCTCAAGAGAAAGTTAGGGGGCTTGATTCCTCTTATATGGGATCCTAGATTTCCTAATGTTCAAAAGGAATTGGGAAGATACGCGAAGGATTTTGAGTCTGAGACAGGGAAAGTCGTGAGGTCCCATGTTCCCTGTTACACCCCGACCTAGCGAAAGGTGGAAGACCGACTTAAAGATTTAATTTGGGAAGAACTTCGGGTACTTAGCTAATCAAATTGTTAACACTTTCAAATTGTAAGAGTCAAACATATTAATTTAGAAACCAATCGTTTCATTTCTTGTGTTTTCAGGCATCGTTCCAACCCCTTGAGCCTATTCACCGCGCTGCCGTGCTTAAAAGCGCTGGTACTTCATTCAGAAAATGGAAGGCTTGTCTAAGGAAGGCTGTAGATGAACACAACAACAAGGGGTTGCCAGGGCCTTCACTACTAAAAAAATACCTGTTTGCTACACTTTTGTTTGCCACGCTCCAGCAAAACAGCGCCGCAAAAAGTTACCTTTTGCGTCCTTTTTACGAGCGACGCAAAAGGTACCTTTACTGCAATTTTTTGATAAAACAGTGACGCGAAAACAAGTTTTTTGCGACGCTCATAAAAAGTGACGCTACAGGTTACTTTTTTGCGGCGCTTATTTTATGGCGTGGCAAGCTATATAGCAAAAAGGTATTTTTTTTTGTAGTCTTGTCCCCGACCCAGGGATGTGTTTCCACAGCAACAATAGGAAGTGTTTCTCTGCCACCTTAGTACTGCTGCTTTTAAGGTAAAGCTTTTATTCCATTACATGTGTTACGTAGATTCGATTATTATTACTTGTTCGCTTATATATAATACAAAAGTACTATTTTTTTGCAGACTAAATCTGATCAGAATAAGAAGAATCGCGCCGGGAGTAAATATGTAGGCCGCCAAGGACGAACGCCTATGGCCGTAGTTCGATGGGATAAGTTAAGAAGGGTAAGTATTAGGAAATAAATCCCTATGACTTCATTTTTTTGAATTTTCATAACTAATACTTATGTTTTTTTCAAGGGTAATGTGAGTCTGAGTGAAGATTCTTTGGGGTAGGATCCTATCCATGTATGGGCGAGCAAGCATAAAAATGCTGACGGTTCGTTTCTCAACAGTGATGCGGAGGCTGCTTATGTAAGTGATATACGATGTATATATTTCAATTCAATACGTTCACATTTTTCTTATCTTAACTGCCAACGATATATGTTGTGTTTAGAGGAGGCTAGAGGATTGGCGTAATATGATTGCACCAGGTCGACCGATGACTTTTGAAGATGAGGAGGCAATCTTTCAGGGAGCCTTAGGAACAAGGCGAGATTATTTGATTGGCCTTGGCCCTACGCAATCTTCCTCCATATCCAATTCATCACAATCGGCCCAGTCTTCAGCATCGTCATCTTCTTACCACCAAGGATGCAATATGCAGATTGAAGAACTTAGAAAGTCTCATGATCAGTTGGTGAAGTTAACCAAAAAACAAGAGAAGAGAAACAAAAAACAATGGGCTCTTCTCAAATTGTTGATGACTAATCTTAAGGCTAAGGAACCGGATATGCAAATAGAGGTCAGCTCATCATCTTCCGATGAAGATGAAGACGATTCTGAAGATGATTCTTGATCGGCCTTTTCTAAGTGTCCAATCTCACCGGCAGTGTACCGGGTCAACTGTAGCCTAGAATTGGTGAGTCAAGGTCGTATCCCACAGGGAATCTGGTCGAGTACCAAAGTCGGTCTCGTCCCTAGTTCAGGCCAACACAACTATTGAACGTGGTGATTTGTCAGATCACCGGTTCTACAAACTAAATATGCACAAAATGAAGATTTAAAACTATATAAAAGAGATAGCCGAGCTATGATCCAATCTACTACTATCGAGCCCTAACTCGTAACCAGAAGTGATTTCGATATACTCTAATGTTCTTGGCATTGTTAAAGGATGTCATCTCCTATTTCCGAAACTAAGCGCCAATTTCAACAACCTAGTTTCCTATGTCGAATTCAACAGTCCGCTGACCGGATTTAACTGACTCAACACGGTCTACGCTCTATGAGACGCTCGACAAGTCGATATAAAACCTCACAACGAAACCGAGTCTGAACAACTCAGTCGGTTTTACACAGTGATCCTAGAACCCCTTTTCCCGTATCCTCTCGCAAAATACATATGTAAAGAAGACGCGTGAAATACGATTATTGAGTCGCGAGTTCAATAAAAGTCATTTACGAATAAGTTCTAGAACGATAACAACACCGAGAATCTAACAATCATCACATCAAAATCATTCCAATCAACAAGCTAGAGGTTCGATTTCGAAGGCTATCACATATCTCGGCTATAAAATGATTACCTACTCATTATACTAAGCAAAATATAAGGAAACAACAACAAAAGTTAACAAAGATAAAGATCGGAAGCAAGGAGAAATTGAAATTACCGAATCGAGAGACGAAGAACACCGGAAGAAAAACGAAATCCAAACTGAAATTTCAATAGCTAGTAGCACCGATCTTCGGATTACAACAACATAAAACTAATCTAAGCTAAAACTATATACAAATCTAATCTAAGCTAAGAAAAGGTGAAGAAAAACGCTGAAAATGCTGAAAAAATCGATCTAAAAAAGGAGAGAATCGATCTAGATCAAATGGGGGGGTATTTATAGTGTTTTTGCAGATCTGGACGCTAGGCGTGCGCCTAGAAAACCTTAGGCGCACGCCTAGCTCACTGAAATCACGTACTGAAACATTTGGCCTTCTTAGGCGCGCGCCTGGCTGACACACCCTCAGTAAATAGGCCATAACATTGTGTGTATACCTCCAAATCGAGTGATTCAAAATGCGTTGGAAAGCTAATGAAATTGTCTACAACTTTCATGAAGATGTCCAGCCCAGAAAATGCCGTTAAGGTGGATAAAAATGCAGATCAATGGAAGTTATGGTTGTAGTACCACCGCGTTTTGATCCGTTTGAACGTTTAAGCTTCGGGCACACGTTCCAATCCTCGTATCTCGCCTTCCGGACATCTCAAACACCTAAGTCCTGTACAAAATCACAACAAATACCACACATAATCCCTACAGGACACTAGGGTGACCGAGAATGTATAGTAAATTACACCGAAAAAGACCGAGAATCCCGGACTTTACGTCCTAGGTCCCGAAATGATAACCAAGGTGTAAATACATCAAAATACAACTAAATGTCTCAGAAACATATAAAACGAGGTATAAACGGGGTATAATTACATAGTAAATGATACCAAATTTGACTCTCATCAACTATCCCCTACTTAGCGTTTGCTCGCCCTCGAGCAAAAATGAGCGATTCAAAAATAAAGATGGAGTCAACATTGCAATCATACATCTAGTTTATAAGAATTGAAATGGTAAAACACAAGTAAATGACATAAATGCATAAGATTTAAGTTCTACCTTGTATCGAGAAAAGAATGTGTGTGTGTGTTTAGCTTCTTTAAAATTTATCACCAATGACCGGTTTAGATTATAGACGTACAATGTACCGAGGTTACACAATAGGCTTATACTTCATAAACATCTCCACTAATCGAGGTCAATCGAAGTCTAGTACGGTCGAGCAGGACTTGAAGGGTTATATCGTTAGGCTAGGTCCGGGGCTAACGAAAGGATATTTACGATAAAAAAGAAAAAAGAAGGTGCAAAAGAGCTTTAACCAAGTCAAATATACACACGAAACTCGGTATCAACTTTGTCTTCAATTTTCCGAGTATTTACAACTTCGGAATCCAAACCCAACCTCAACTTCATAATATACAATACTACACAACACTTTAGTCCACTTTTCGGACTTAACAAACTATAAATATGTACATTTACCACTTATGTTTCTTTTCTTTTATTTTCTTTTTCTTTTTTTTTCTTCTCCTTATATACATCAAAATTCCGAACAAAACCGAAACCGACACATTGTTACACTCCTCGTTCCGAAATAACTCGTAAATCACGACTCCATACCATTACTTACGTCTCAACAATACCTCGCAACATCGTAAAAATGTGCGGAACAAACAAGCTCAATTGCAAGGTAGTCAAGGATATGTAGACCGAAATAATGTTAGGGACATCAATTTTCACGGGTTAGTAACACGAAAGGCTAGTTCGGGTGGCGGTCTAACCACCCTACAAAAGGCTTAGAGGGGTAACAGTGGATTAATTGTTTAGGTTGGCCTTTGGCTCTGATCGGGTCAAAATAAATGCCAAAATCGTCATCCCGTACCTAACCACGATGACCTTTCTATTTCGCCTCGAAGTTACTAATATAAGTTCTAGGTAACCGGGTCATTAATAACTACCATAATCGTTCACTAGTCAAGGTGATTCATGAAGTCAAAGCTAACGTGATAGGACTATTCCATTCTCAATACAAGATCCCAACTCAAATGAAATGCATTCAAATAATCACTATATGCTTAACAAAACAATACTAAAGGCTCAATGTATCACAAACAATGTCAAAGGCATCAAAATTTCTAAAAACGACCCATTTTACACTAAAGGAATAACAATCACTAAGTATAACTCGTTCCACATGAAACCGAAACATTGAAGCTAAACCAACCACCCCCTACTTTAAAACCAAACACGAATGATAAGGGTAGAAAACTTAGCTTACAACCGGAAAAAGGCGCGAGTACGATCATGTGGCATCCGCAAATGTCCTCCAAGGGTACCTGTACTTATAAAATATACACAACCAACACCAAAGGTGTACAAGTATGGAGTATAACACAATGAAACTACCCGGATTACCATAACTCATCAAAACCAAAAACGCCACACTAACCCCCAAAACACACTTCCTCGGGTTATATTACAACAAAACTTACCCGAAGTATCAAAATAGAAACTAAAGAAACACAGTGAAGCACGAGGGGAAAGAAAAAGCAATAAAAACACATTCTGAGTTTTTAGTCCTCAGCTCGACTTTCTACCCCCAACTATGTCAAGGATAGCTATACCAAAGGAGAGCAAACCGTTGCTTCTCCCTAGCAAAATCATAGGAATTGAGCACCCCTTGAAAATGAAACAAAAGAAATATGGGGCTCAATCCCCACCACCATGAATGGTTCGATGAATCCGTTGCACAGAACAACGAATTCACTTTCCCCGAACTAAAACATATCCCAACTAATAACGACTCAAGCACCAAGTATGAACATTTAGGCTTAACTTCAACAACAAACTCAATAGGGTGCACCCCTATAGGTATAACAGTAGTGCTAGAAGAGAAAGGAATAGATGATTCAATAATATCAGGATTCATACCCTCTTCGTAGCATTCCTCAGGGGTGACTTCAAGCAAAGACTCACGTTCTCTCCTCTCAAACTCCTCAAACAGTTGTTGCACTTTAAGCTCCAAGTTTCGTATGGCTGTTTGCATTGCAGTCTGGCCATCTCGAAACTCTCTATGGTGCTCTTGGACCACTTTACTCAACTCTTCAACAGTTTGCTCAAGTGCCATCCGTTGCTCCGTTGAGGTCTCTGATTCCGGAGGTGGAGAAGTATCGAGTTGTTGATCAAAGTAACTCGGGGCATTATCCCACTCATTTCCATAAGATGCGGCGTATGGGTTGAAGCGATAAAATGGTTGTGTTTGGTAACCCATAGCACCGTAATTGTAATATCCGAATGGGTAAGGATAGGAGCCGTAATTGTAGTATGGATTCATTATACGCAAAAAGGGAAACAACTCGAACACAATCACGGCAACATGTCACTACCACTACCGAAGTAAATGGTGTGACACTTCAACAACAACAAAATAAAACAAACTATACATAAATAAAAAAAAATAAATAAGAAAAACGACCTAATCCTAAGAACTTAACTAACTTACAAGATATCAACCCGATTCCCCGGCAACGGCGCCAGAAAACTTGATCGGCCTTTTCTAAGTGTCCAATCTCACCGGCAGTGTACCGGGTCAACTGTAGCCTAGAATTGGTGAGTCAAGGTCGTATCCCACAGGGAATCTGGTCGAGTACCAAAGTCGGTCTCGTCCCTAGTTCAGGCCAACACAACTATTGAACGTGGTGATTTGTCAGATCACCGGTTCTACAAACTAAATATGCACAAAATGAAGATTTAAAACTATATAAAAGAGATAGCCGAGCTATGATCCAATCTACTACTATCGAGCCCTAACTCGTAACCAGAAGTGATTTCGATATACTCTAATGTTCTTGGCATTGTTAAAGGATGTCGTCTCCTATTTCCGAAACTAAGCGCCAATTTCAACAACCTAGTTTCCTATGTCGAATTCAACGAGTCCGCCGACCGGATTTAAGCGACTCAACACGGTCTACGCTCTATGAGACGCTCGACAAGTCGATATAAAACCTCACAACGAAAGCGAGTCCGAACAACTCGGTCGGTTTTACACAAGTGATCCTAGAACCCCTTTTCCCGTATCCTCTCTTAAAATACATATGTAAAGAAGACGCGTGAAATACGATTATTGAGTCGCGAGTTCAATAAAAGTCATTTACGAATAAGTTCTAGAACGATAACAACACCGAGAATCTAACAATCAACACATCAAAATCATTCCAATCAACAAGCTAGAGGTTCGATTTCGAAGGCTATCACATATCTCGGCTATAAAATGATTACCTACTCATTATACTAAGAAAAATATAAAGAAACAACAACAAAAGTTAACAAAGATAAAGATCGGAAGCAAGGAGAAATTGAAATTACCGAATCGAGACGAAGAACACCGGAAGAAAAACGAAATCCAAACTGAAATTTCAATAGCTAGTAGCACCGATCTTCGGATTACAACAACATAAAACTAATCTAAGCTAAAACTATATACAAATCTAATCTAAGCTAAGAAAAGGTGAAGAAAAACGCTGAAAATGCTGAAAAAATCGATCTAAAAAAGGAGAGAATCGATCTAGATCAAATGGGGGGGTATTTATAGTGTTTTTGCAGATCTGACTGTTAGGCGTGCGCCTAGAAAACCTTAGGCGCACGCCTAGCTCACTGAAATCACGTACTGAAACATTTGGCCTTCTTAGGCGCGCGCCTGGCTGACACACCCTCAGTAAATAGGCCATAACATTGTGTGTAGACCTCAAAATCGAGTGATTCAAAATGCGTTGGAAAGATAATGAAATTGTCTACAACTTTCATGCAGATGTCCAGCCCAGAAAATGCCGTTAAGGTGGATAAAAATGCAGATCAATGGAAGGTATGGTTGTAGTACCACCGCGTTTTGATCCGTTTGAACGTTTAAGCTTCGGGCACACGTTCCAATCCTCGTATCTCGCCTTCCGGACATCTCAAACACCTAAGTCCTGTACAAAATCACAACAAATACCACACATAATCCCTACAGGACACTAGGGTGACCGAGAATGTATAGTAAATTACACCGAAAAAGACCGAGAATCCCGGACTTTACGTCCTAGGTCCCGAAATGATAACCAAGGTGTAAATACATCAAAATACAACTAAATGTCTCAGAAACATATAAAACGAGGTATAAACGGGGTATAATTACATAGTAAATGATACCAAATTTGACTCTCATCAATTCTCAAGTTGATCTTGACGATGATGCGTAGACATTGTAGACGAAACTATTCTTACTTTTGGAAACATTACACAACTTTGTATTTTACGTAACATTTTTTGTTTATGCATTATTTTTTTATGAATCCCCGTTTATAAATACATATGTTATTGATTTTGGAAAAAATAGGATTGGATTGATTTAATAGCATGGGAGGCTAACGATGCTAAATAACACACCACCGGAATAACAGGGTCACGTGTAATCTAAGGGTGAGCTGTAAAGGAATCGAATAGCTGTAACTTGTTGGAAAGATAGTGTTTTTGGGTGTCTTAGGGCTGAGTCCAAGAATGTATCTTGGATTGCCTACGTATCCTGTGTGAAAGTCCAGGAATCAAGCCTTACGTAGTTCCTGGAATGATGTATTTATAGGCACATGTCCTTGTTCTGCCCTAAACTTGGGGCGGTTTGGTTTATTGACGTAAATACCCTTAAATGGGCCATGCCTCCTTGCCCAAGTAACCTGTTGGATGTGGGCCCAGGAGCCTACGCTAAAGTACGTGGTATCGACTCGAAGGGAATCGATGTGGAGGTTCGAGTTCGGACACTTGGTGAATTTCCTCTGAGCCGCGGCCCATTACGGGTACGTCTCGTACTGACTCGATGTGGGTGACTAACACAGACTCTTCCACATGCCAGCTGGACCAATCAGATAATTCCACGTGGAGGAGTGAATCCCCGTATCATCATAAGCCCCCCAGATCGGAGGGAAGCTCATCTCGAGTGCTTAGCTCGGGTCTGGAAATTTGAATAATCTTTTCGACACGTGGTCTTCTATAGGCGGGAACACAGCTGTCCCTCCTAGCCGATTTAGGCTGTCGTAGGGTGACGTCATGCTGTCAGCATTAATTGGTGCCGGAAACGAAGCGTCTCTTATTGGGCCGCGTGGAGATTTGGCCCTTGATTCTCGCGCTTACACTTTTATAACTGCCCAAAATGTGTCCTTTCAAATCATTTGCAAGATTCACACGCATATAAGGAGTCCAAACCACAGAGGCCTCTCACTTGCTATTACAGCTTCTACAAATCTCAGTTTCCGCCTAAAATCTCAAGTAAGCCCTAGTTTACTCAAGTTTTCCTTCTTATTTCTGTTTCTTGCATCTTTTTCCCAAGTCCATGTCTAGTAGCGATAGCGATTCACAAAATAGAGAGGAGGTTGTCGAAGTTGAAGAAGAATCAACAGAGCAAACAGTTTCTGAGCATCCAACCATCTCTGGTGAAAAGGCCGCCGGAGAAGAAGAAGGAGAAGAAGGAGTAGAAGAGGAATCGCCCTCTCGACCTGCGGCCAGACGTCAAACTAGGATGAGGGGCCAAGGGCCGTACGGGTGCATCTCCAATCTGACCCCGGAAAAAGCTAAAAACATCTGTATACTATACGGCATCCCATACTCCTCTGACAACATTAAAGTATCACACGGCCAATTCCAGTTTGGCTGTGACCCTCCTCCAGGATTCTGCGCCATATACGAGGCGCAACTGAAAGAGGGGTTGAGGTTTCCCTTCGACCCGTGTCTGATCGAGGTTCTTCGACACTATAAGACCAGCGTTCCACAACTTGCTCCAAATAGCGTTAGGAGCGTTATGGGATTCGCGCTAGCGTGTCGAATCTTCAAGGTCGAATTCTCGGTTCGGTTGTTCCGTCAATACTATGCCATCCAAAGTCTGCAAGATGCGGGATGGTATACTTTCCAGAAGCGTCCTCTCATGTCGGAATTAGTGAGGAAGGTGACTTCATCTCAGAGGGAGTGGAAACCTCAGTTTTTCTTTATCCGACACGGGCTGGTGGACATCGATGTCTGCACTTGGTATAACAGGCCCCAGAAATGGCATGACAGGCTTGGTCCCGATACCCCTGACGGATGTGGGGCTATCAAGATCGCTCACCCCGACATCGCTACTCGAAACCTGCATTCACTGTATCCCTATGCTAATATCGAGACAGCTGGTTCGGGCGCCTATCTCGAACTTGATGAAGATGTTCGCGTTTTATGTAGGACTTTTATTCGTTCTGTCGAACTGCAATTCTTGAGTATCTTGTACTTTCTCTGTGTTTATTTCGTATTGATCGTATTCTGACGTTGGTTTTTCTCTGCACGCAGTGGAATTTTTCTCGAAGATGGATGCTTTGGGCAAAATGCCCGACCCAAAGAAAACCGATCCCAAGAAGATTCAGGAGATCGTCGGGATCAAGTCGAAGACACCGGCATCGGGTGCCACATCTGCAGGGCAGAGGGGCTCGTCTCGATCTTCTACTCCTATATCCACATCCGAGATCCTGAGAGGTCAACCTGACGAGGCAAGGGTGACGGAGCAGACAGAAAGGGACCTCGTTTCGAGGAAGCGCCAGAAAACCATGGAGGTGCGGCATGGGTTCGGGAAGGAGACCCGTAACCTTGCTCCACCAAACTCCACCGATCCGATTCCTGAGACGAGTGTGGCAGAGATGGAGGCCATGTCTCCGGAGGAGCTACACGACCTTATAATGAAGAGTCATCGAGTTATGAGTCTTCTTTTATTTTTTTTGTAGTTTCGTGATTTTTGTCTGTCTTCGATGTTAATAATATTCCTTATTGCAGACTCGACTCGCCACCAAAGTAGCTTTGGATAGAATCGAGTCTCCATCGGCAGCTCTGGAGGAGCAGAAGGAGACTATCACAAAACTGACCTCGGAGATCGAGAAGCTGAAGGCCAAGGCCAATAAGTTGGATGATCATCGCCTGAAGCTGGAATCCGATCTGTCTAAGGCTCAGAAGGTTATATCCGAGAGAGATGTCGAGTTAGCGGCGGTGAAGTCAGAGCTGGCGCAGGTGAAGTCGGAGCTTGAGGGGACCAAAGCCGAACTGGCGGAAGCAGTCAAGGCTCGTATCAACGTCCAGTCCCTCCTCGATGATTTAACGACTCAAGCGGAAACTGCCAAGGGGGATTTCTTGGCCTCGAAGGAGCTTGAAGACGACCTGACATTGCTTATGACCCAGGGCATGAAAGGGGGGTTTACCATGGCCATTGACCAAGTCAAAGAGGTCGATCCGAACTTTGACGTGTGTCATTTCGAAACCCTACCTATATGATCCAGAGGCCATTCCTCGTTACGCTCGGTACTTCAATGAGTTCAAAACCGGCATCTCCTTATATGAGAAGTACGTGACTCCCTCCCTGGACGATGGTGGCACGGAAAACATCGAGTCTGGGGAACAAGCCGACCCCAACGCTTCGACCTCGAACCAGCCTGCCGCCTGATGTTGTTTCCTCTTTGTTTCTTTAAGTAACTCGATTCAATTTGGTTGTAATAACTTGTATGATTTTATTTGTCTGAACTTGTATTTCGTCAACTCGATCCTGTAAACTCCGACATTTCAATTTGCGTTTTGATTTGAATCTATGCTTTTCATTGAATGTTTTTGTTTCTTATTGATCGTTTGTTCAGGGTGTAGTTCTTTTGAACTTAATTCCCTCGAAAATGTTGCCTTACGGGGTGTAGTCCTTCGGACTTAATTCCCCTCTGGCCCTTCGAAGTGTAGTAGGAGTACATGACTCGTAGTACACTTGAGTATGAGTCGACCTAGCTTTGTGCTGCCTTATCGGCTTGACTTGGCTTTGTGGTCGGAGCTCGATTCGACTATCTGCCTTGTCAGGCTTATAAGGACATCGAATTTAGTAGTCCATACTCGACTGTCGCACATCGGGGTGTTTATGATCTAGTCGAGTTAGGGATCCATCGTGGGATCATCCGACTGCTTAGCATCGTGGCTTACTGGCATGTCGGAAGTGATATTAGCATTGTCAGTGACTTGGCTTTTTTCACTATTTTCGTTTTAACTCCACCGTATCGTCGGATCGTAGGTCGGAAGTGATATAAGCATTGTCGGTGACTTGGCTTTATTCACCGTGCTGTGCCGACTTGATCGTGTCGAAGAACTGTCATGACGGTCGATTTTGCGCTTTTTCTTCTTCCCTCCTTTTCTTTTTTATACGATCTTACAAACATAACGTAATTAAAAAAGAAAGTGTGTTGAATAAAAGGCATCGAAATATAATGTCATATGATCTATTACAATTGATAAAGGTAGAACTTAAAAAGTCATGAGATGACAGATAATATTTAGACAAAATATTTTCTTTAAACATAATATTTTCTAAGGTTGGTGGCATGCCAAGTTCGAGGCACTGTGCTTCCATCCGACCAGCCCAACTGATACGACCCTTTAGGATGCACCTTTAAGACTTTATACGGACCTTCCCAATTCGGCTCGAGCTTGCCTATTGGGTCCTGCTTGCTGGCTTCATTTTTCCTCAATACGAGGTCTCCTACTTGGAAGTATTTGTATTTCACCCTCGCGTTGTAATACTGTGAAATCTTTCTTTTATAACTGGCCATTCGATATGCCGCCATCTCTCTCTTCTCTTCGACGTTGTCTTTTTCTTCCTTTAGATCGGCAGCATTAGTTTCGACGTTGTAAGCTAAAACCCGAGGTGACGCTAGTCCGATCTCTGCAGGTATCACTGCTTCGCATCCATAGGCCATGGCAAAAGGAGTCTCTTGGGTAGGCTGAATTGGGTCTTTGTTCGATATGACCACGGTATCGGGTAGCGATTTGCCCAATCTCGACCTTCGTCTTCCAACCGCTTCTTTAACCCAAACTTGATTTGCTCTGTTTGTACGCTCGACTGTCCATTGGACCGAGGTCGGGCCACCGATGTCGTTCGTGTTCGATCTTGAATTCGTCAACCAATCCCGCACTCTATCATCAAGAAGCTGAGTCCCGTTGTCCGAGATCAGATACTTTGGAATCCCAAACCTGCACAAAATATTCTCCCATAGAAAATTTTTAATGGTCTGAGCCCTGATGTCAGTAAGAGCTTTGGCCTCGACCCATTTAGTAAAATAATCAACCGCAACGACCACATATTTGAAATTTCCCGGAGCTCGAGGTAGAGGCCCGACTATGTCGACCCCCCACTCGTCAAACGGCCATACCGACTCGATGGCATTCATCTCTCGTGCCTGCTGATGAGTCACCACGTCATGCACCTGGCAAGCCCTGCAACTCATAACTAATCGATTGGCATCATTTTGCATAGATGGCCAGAAATAGCCTGCTAGCTTGCATTTTCTTGCCAACATCCGAGCTCCGCAATGGTTGCCACAAACTCCTCGATGTATTTCTTCGAGAAGATAAGCCCCCTCGTCTTCCGATGCGCATCGCATCCATGGTGTTACAAACGACTTTCGATAAAGCACATAGTCGAACAGAGCGTACCTGGAGGCTTGAAGCCGGATTTTCCTGGCCTGAGATTTATCGGATGGGAGAATTCCGTCTTTCAAGAATAACGCGATCGGATCCATCCATGTCGATCCCTGAACCACTGGTTGCACATCTACTTCGTTATAGCTTCGCTCTGCTAACATTTCTACCAGAACTTTTCTTTTCGATCTGAAATTTGACGCGAGTTTAGATAGCGCATCGGCCCGTTTATTTTCACTTCGGGGTACCTGTTCGACACGAACTGTCTTGAACTTCGACATCAATCCCTGAACCACTCTCAGATAATTCTTCATAGATTCTTCCTTGGCCTCATAATCGCCTCGAATGTGATTCACTACGAGCTGAGAGTCACTGTATACTAGGAGGTTCTCGACCCCCAACTTCAATGCCAGCTTTAAACCCGTGATCATTGCCTCATACTCGGCTTCGTTATTTGTAGCCTTGAACTCGAATCGTAACGCATAAGGGAACTCTTCTCCCTTAGGACTGACCAATAACAGACCAGCCCCAGCTCCTTCTCTACTCGAGGCACCATCAACATGGATAGTCCACTGCTCATCTGATGACTGCTTATCCTGTTCCAACTGAATTGACAATCCTTCTGCTATGAAGTCTGCCAGAGCTTGACCCTTAATGGCTGTGCGAGGTAGAAACTCGATATCATACTCAGCTAGCTCGACCACCCATTTGGCCAACCGACCCGATGTCTCGGGCTTCGCCAAAATCTGTTTCAAAGGCTGGTTGGTGACTACTGAGATGGGGTGTGCTTGAAAATAGGGTTTCAGTTTCCTCGATGCATGAACTAGACTTAATGCCAATTTTTCAGCTGGTGTGTATCTGGTCTCTGGTCCATGCAATGCCCTGCTTACGAAATACAATGGGGTCTGTCCCTGGTGTCCATCTCGAACTAATACGGCACTCACTGCCTCTTCACAGATTGCTAGATAAACCAGGAGTTTCTCTCCTTCTTGAGGTGAAGACAGTGTCGGTAAATCTGACAGATACTCCTTCAAATCATCGAATGCTTTTTGGCACTTCTCGTCCCACTGGAATGGACTCGCTTTCTTTAATATCTTGAAGAATGGTAGGGCCCTTTGTGCTGATATCGACAAGAAACGATCGAGGGCCGCCATCCGACCTGTCAAACATTGCACTTCCTTTACGTAACGAGGCGCAGGCATGCTCTTCAGGGCCTCGATTTTATCCGGATTAGCTCTAATCCCATCTCTCGATATCATATACCTTAGAAACTTTCCCGATCGAACTCCAAACGTGCATTTCTTCGGATTGAGCTTCATGTTCGCGGCCCGTAGCACCTCGAAGACCTCTCTGACATCGATAAGAAACTGTCCCATGGACCTGCTCTTGATCAATAAATCATCCACGTAAACCTCCATGTTTCGACCTATCGCCCTTGAAAATTTTGTTGACCGCCCGGCGATAGGTAGCTCCTGCATTCTTGAGCCCAAACGGCATCGTCACGAAGCAAAACGTGCCAATCTCTGTGATAAAAGCGGTTTTTTCTGAGTCTTGGGGGTCCATAAAGATCTGATAATACCCCCTGTACGCATCAAGAAACCCGAATACCTCGAAGCCTAGTGTCGAGTCGACTAATTGGTCGATCTTTGGTAGCGGGTAAGAATCCTTGGGGCATGCTTTGTTAAGATCTGTAAAGTCGACGCACATTCGCCAGGTTTGATCTGGCTTTTTAACCAACACTGGATTGGCTAACCAATCCGGATAAAATACTTCTTTCACGATCCCAGCAATTAACAACTTGTCAACTTCTTTCTTTACGGCTTCCTTCCTCTCAGGAGTGAGGTTTCTCTTTTTTTGCCGTATCGGCCTCTTTTTGGGATCGACGTTGAGTCGATGTACTGCTATGTCCGCTGATAGGCCAGGCATGTCATTTGCCTTCCACGCAAAAACGTCTCGAAACTCAACTAGGAGATCGATCAAGGCTCTCATATCGGGGTGTGGCATCCACTTCCCGATCTGGACCCCTTGACCTTCTTTCTCTTTCCATACTTGAACTTCCTCTATCGGGTCGGCGGAGACCCAGCTCCGATCTTCCTCTTCCTCAGGTATCAATTCCTCAACTAGCACCTGCCCAACTCCTTTTCCTTTAATCGTAACCGGACTACAATTCCTGGCTACCTCGACGTCCCCTTTGACTTCATGGGTACCGTACCGGGTGGGGAACTTCATCTTGTTGTGGAATGTCGAGATGATGGCTCTGAGATCATATAAAGGCGGTCGACCTAATATCGCGTTATACCCTGAAGGGGCCTTAACTACGACATAGGTCATTTCTATTGTCCGCCCTTTCTCTCCGTCTCCAACTGTAGTCAACAAACTGATCGACCCGACAAGGTGGATAGCCTGCCCTGTAAACCCAAACAAAGGGGTAGATAATGGAATGATGTCTTCATCTTTCAACCTCATGGCTTTGAAAGCGGAATAGTAGAGGATATTAACGGCGCTCCCACTGTCGATACAAACTCTCTTTATTCGACCTCGGCTTATCACCGCCTCGATCACCAATCCCTCGCTATGACTGTGGGAACTCGGAATGTCATCCTTGGGCCCATAACCCACCTCCGTCGTAAATCTGAGCTTCTTTACTTCCCTCGATCTGTCCGATGAGTGCCGACTGGATCGAGGTCGATCCGACTCGTGCTCTGCAACAATTGTATTAACGTCATACCCGACGCGATTATCCCAATGAGGATCTCGGTTCTGAACTCCCTGATGGTCATCACGCCGATTGTCACTGTATGTCGGGTCGGGTGACCTTTCTCGACGATTCCGATTGTCCCGACGCGGAGATCGGTCCTTCTTTCCATTATAAGTTTTTCTTTTGTACTCTCGATGGCCCTTTGGCTCGTCTTTCTCTGTCCTGTCAATCACTTCATCCAATCGACCCTCTTGAATACAGGCGTCGATATCCCTCTTCAAATCAAAGCATTCCTCTGTGTCATGCCCCACGTCTCTGTGGTAGTCACAATACTTGTGGGTATTTTTTCTTTTCTCCGGGTCCTTGGACATCGGCTTAGGTGTCCGGGCAATGTTCTTTTTGATCATAATCACTAATACCTCACCCCGTGATCGGTTGAGGGGTATAAAATCTCGATCTTTCAAATTCCCTTTCTTTCCAAGCCGATCCGATATCAGGGCTGTCAGTCGATCAAACACGTTGGTCTTGCTTTCTTCATTCCGACCCCTAGGCTGACCCTTGGTCTGGCTTCGGGAGTCGTTCCTCGAATTGAGGCCAAGTGAAATGGTGTGCAAGCGCACTGCCTCTTCACCTTGGCAAAACTTATGGACTATGTTCACACATTCGTCCATATCATGCGGCATCTTCTTAGACAATTTGTCATACAACTTCATATTTCGTAGACCTCCAACGAAAGCATTAACTTGCAATGCATCACTGGCATTATGCACTTTCATGGCCTCGAGATTGAAGCGCCTCATAAAATCAATAGTGGATTCTCCTTTCTCCTGCTTGATGTTCATAAGGTGGGTAGCACTAAGGTGGAACTTCTTGTTCCCGATAAAAGCGTCTCTAAACTTCTGTCCCAACTGTAAAAAGCTTGAAATTGACCCGGGCCGTAGCTTATGAAACCACTCCCGGGCTCGACCTGTGAGCAACGTGTCGAAAGCTCGACACTTCATGGCGTCATTGGCGTTTCTCAATCTCATCAAAGATATGTATCGATATAGATGATCCTCTGGGTCTGTAGTACCGTCATAAGGTTCCATCTTGGGTGGTTTGAATGTCTCAGGCATCGTGTATATCTCAATCTCGGGACTGAATGGCGATTCGAGCCATTCTGTGACCTGTTCCTTGCCGACGATGCGGTTAAACTCATTTCGAATGCTGTCCTCGACCTGCTGCTGATGTTTTTCTTGCTCAGGACGTTTACGGGCGTTAGTCGCGCTGATTTCAATTGCGCCTTCCTCACACTCTTCTTGAGGATCGATATGCCTCTTCCCCCTGGCATTATCAGCCTCCTTACGACCCAAAGGATCCAACAGGCGTTCTTCCTGTGGATTACAGATTCCTTTACCTATGAAGGCCGACGCCACCACCCTTTTCAGGGCGTCTTCATCTAAAGACGCCAAGTGATTGGCCATGTCTTGCAGCTGCGGGGGAAGTTGGGGCCTGGGTGGATCGGCCACTGCAGGTCTGGATCCAGTGGGGACTTCTTGAATCTGAGATGGAACCCCTGCTGGATCTATGTCCGTCTGTTCTTCGACCTGCGGGTTCTTGCCGTTCGCCGGTTTCTTCCTTACTTGTGGTGCCATGCGACTTCTTTACCAACTCACCGGTAGAAGGCCCAAATAACGATGCTAAATAACACACCACCGGAATAACAGGGTCACGTGTAATCTAAGGGTGAGCTGTAAAGGAATCGAATAGCTGTAACTTGTTGGAAAGATAGTGTTTTTGGGTGTCTTAGGGCTGAGTCCAAGAATGTATCTTGGATTGCCTATGTATCCTGTGTGAAGTCCAGGAATCAAGCCTTACGTAGTTCCTGGAATGATGTATTTATAGGCACATGTCCTTCTTCTGCCCTAAACTTGGGGCGGTTTGGTTTATTGACGTAAATACCCTTAAATGGGCCATGCCTCCTTGCCCAAGTAACCTGTTGGATGTGGGCCCGGGAGCCTACGCTAAAGTACGTGGTATCGACTCGAAGGGAATCGATGTGGAGGTTCGAGTTCGGACACTTGGTGAATTTCCTCGAGCCGCGGCCCATTACTGAGGTACGTCTCGTACCGACTCGATGTGGGTGACTAACACAGACTCTTCCACATGCCAGCTGGACCAATCAGATAATTCCACGTGGAGGAGTGAATCCCCGTATCATCAGAGGCCATGCAAAAATAAAAAAAATATTTAAAAAAAAATATTTATTTAAAGGGACGACATATGTCGTCCCAACAAACATTTTATAAAAAAAATAAATTTTGTTCCTATTAAATTTTATTATGAAAATTTAATATATAATCTTTTAAGGGAAGACATTGTCATGCCAACAAACATTTTATAAAAAAAAATTTGATTGTATTAAATTTTATTATGAAAATTAAATGTATCATCTTTTAAGGGACGACAGTGTCGTCCCAAAAAACATTTTTATAAAATAATTAATTTTTTTCCCTGATAATAAATTTTTTTGGAAATTAAATAAGTCATGTTTATAGGGACGACAGTGTCGTCCCTTCAAATAATGTCATGTAAGGACGTTGAATTTTCTTAGAAAATTTCGTGCCAAGTCAGCCTTATTTTAAAGGGACGATTTTGTCGTCCCTTCAAACATGTCTGTTGTTTAAAGAGACAAAGTTGAAGGGACGGCTTTAAAGGGACGACGTGTCGTCCTTTTAAACATTTATTGGGACGACATTGCCTTTAAAGGGACGACAAAATGTCGTCCCTTTAAACCAGTTTTCTTGTAGTGGTAGCTCGTTGTTTTCGTAAGTTTTAATATTGTTTAAGTCGGAGATCGTAGTTTTGATGTTAGGGTTTACCATTTGTTCGTATATTCGCAAGATTTCGAAGGATAGTCATAGTTGTTCGTTGTTTGGTTCGTAGACTCGGCTTGTCTATATTCTTATAAAAAAAGATTCATATTTGTTTTACCGCTTCACCACTTTATATTTCACACCACACCTAAAAACTAAAACCTACATTTGCACCACATTGATTTTCAAACATTTTAATTCTATATTTACACCACATTATCTACCTTCACACCACACATTTAAACTATTTCCACACCAATTATCCATTATTACGAATTAGTCCCTCAATTTCACCTACCTTATATCCCACACCCATACCTACACACTCCATAACTTCCCTAAAAAGTATCTTCTTCCTCATAAAACCCATTTTCACATACACTTCATCTTCATAAATAGTCATCCTCATCATCATTATATTCATCACCCACAAAATCCTAAATCATTATATCCATCTCCCTTCATCATCACAAAACCATCATCTCCATAAATATTTCATCTTCATCATCATAAAACCTTTAAACCCCACTCAATCTTCAAACAAAATCACCATCTTCGTAATCTTCATCATCATAAACCGTCAAACCCACACTATTTTCATAATCTTCATCTATTTTTTCTTCAATAATCATCTCTACACCAAATTCATCAAACCATACGAAAAAAAGAACTTGTTTTTGGAGGTTGTACGCCAAGGTTCAACGGATGAAGGAGTGGAATCGAAAACCCCAAATGGAGATATTGGGGTTTCAAGTAAAATTAATGAGAAGGTACTTTTAAAATCAATCTACTATTGTGTGTTGTTTTCGTGAAATCGACATGTAAAAATTCTATAATGTACATGAAATTAGTATATTGTACTCTTATTTTGGGTTTGGTGATTCAATGTTACAAACGTTCCAGCCTTTTAGTTCGCCATATGCAAACAACCTTAACAGAGTCGTTTTTAGGCTAAAACTACTTTTCTAAGGTCGACTTAAGCAGAATCAACCTCATGGGGGTCTATTATCATACATTCAACCTTGGCACTGTCGAATCTTGAACATCGTTTCGACTAGGACATAATCGAATGTATGTGCATCCGTGCATGGCATTTTTTTTCGAGTGACAATCGACTTTGGTGATGAATATCCATATTTTTAACTTCTAACTTGGTGTTTTTGATGCATTAGGTTGTTGGTGAAGACTCTCGAACAATGCAACAAGACGACATCATTCGAGATCTGCCATATTTAGATGACGACAATGCAACAAGACCACATCTTTGTTCGAACACGTCGATGCACAAGGAGGAAAAGTTGAAAAGGAAAAATCCAGGCGAAAGAAGAGAATAAAACAGGAAGAGGACAAAAACAAACAATGAGGTGGTGTGTGGCGATATATTCATCAAAAGTGGAGGAAGGTATGATGAGTGTTGAGCCTTCAATGCTTAGGAAATCTTTACCCGATCCATTTCAAGAATTCGCTAAGTATATCATTCATGTTTTAAATAGGTGATGGTAATTGTGGATATCGAGTTGTTGTTGTGGAAGTCGGTTTGAGTGAGAATGAGTGGCCTAAGATTAGGCTTGAGTTGTTTCAAGAACTTAAAGGAAATTTGAAGGGAATCAATTTTAGAGGGAAAGAATGATGCTCCCCTAAGTTTTGGATGAAGACGGCGCCAATGAAATGGGTTATAGCTGAAAAATACAATGCTCTTGTGACTTTGTTTTGTCCGGATTCTAAAGGCGACACTGTAACGTGCTTTCCGACCAAAAAGAATCCGCAAACCCCTCATCCTTTGCATATTTCTTTTTTGTACAAGAATAAACACTACTTGTGTGTTTTCATGAATGATGATTGTCCACTACCTCCTATCATCAATCCGTGGAAGGAAGAAGCTCCCAAGGTGTCAGAAGACGAAAGCAATGCATGGCTACAATTATTTGGGGAAAGGATTGACAAGAGAACACGATTGTTATATCCTAGTGGTTGCTCCGCAACTGAAGTGGCCATCATAGATTGATGGATAAGGTATTGGGGCCTTAAAAATGTTCATTTTTGCTAAACACTATATTTTACTCCGACGTCTCGCTGAACAATGTTGTTGTCGGAAGTTTATAACTATTTTTGTCGGACGTAAGTTTATCAATATTGACTTTAGTATTTGACGAATATTGCGATAAAGATATAGATACTATGTAGATGTTCTTGTTTTTTTCTTTATTCTGCTTTCACCTATGTTCAATGAAAAGTGGGTTTTGCTTCCCATCACAAATCATGTTGAACTGCTTTGGTTTTCAACCTTGGAGACCCAAAATAATTTATTTTTCTTTTTTTGCAAACCAAAATGGTAAGTCCAAGATCGTAGTGTGTATTGAGGAGGACAAACGATATTCGGAGGTTGCTTGTATGTTGATTTATGGCTTTATCAACTTGTTAGAAAATGGGAAACTTTTTGTGGATGTGTACTCCTTATTTTCTTGAATCTCTTACCCCCTGTAAAAACTTTGATACGACCTTACGGGAACTCGATTCCCCTTGATACTTAAATACAATATGTAATCGTTATGATTATTAGTTTGATGACCCAATCGGGTTCAAAACGAATTAAAAAATGTTTCGGCAAGATACTACTCTGCCAAAGTCATTTCTAGGGAGATACGACCTTAAGGGAAGTTGATTCTCCTTGATTTGATCCTAGCAAGGTCGTTTATCCTTAATTCGACCCTAGCAAGGTCGTTTCATCTAGCGTCGACCTTAGAAAGCTCGAATCAGTTAGATGCAACCCCTAGAATATCTCCTCCCATTAACTTCCTTCCTCTTTTCCAAATCGACCCCTTGATTCTCGGTTCTCTGATAACCGATTTGTAAACGTTTCCTTTCCTTTTACATCCCCCGATTATCAGCTTCGCTTTGACGATTCTTTGATTCTCTGTAATCACTTCTTTCCCAAATCGTTCTGATTCTCGATTCGATCTTGATGAATCCCTTCCTCTGAGCAACCGAAATCATGATATCCGGTGGTGCTGAGTCCTCATCCCACATGTACCCTGATTCGCGGATTCTCTGGAAGGCTTAGAGGCGTCATACTCTACTGAGGCCGATGACTCAATCTCTGGAGGACAATGATGTCGTATTAACAAAAAGATTGAGTCTTGACAACGGTTCAATGGTTCCCGCGCGCAATATCTGGTCCCAAATCGTGATTTCCGGCGTTTCCTTTTTTTTCTTTCAGGGAAGTGTTTCTAAGAGAAATTGGAAAATCAGGCCCTTTTAACCTCTGACATTTATTTTTAGGTCGGACAGATTCTGACATTATTTTTCAGGTTCACCGTCCAAATTTGGATGAAATCGTCCAAATTCAGTCAAAACCCTCCAAATTTGGATGAAATTCGTCCAAATATATTGAATGTACAAAATGGACGAAAACCGTCCGAATTTTGGATGCACCGTCCATATTGGGGCGAACACCGTCCATTTTTGGACGGTGCATCCAACATTTGGACAGTTTACGTCCATTTTATCAAAAAGTCTAAAACCGTCCCAAATTGGACGGTTTCATATGGCCTCTCCGTCCAAACAGAGGACGCACCGTCCAAATATGGACGGATTCATCCAATTTGGACGGAAACGTCCAATTTCAAACCTTTATCAGTCCCTCTTCCTCATTTCCAGCCGTTTTAAGCAAAACCTCTGGAAAAAGCAGAAAAGCAGCCATATTTGGACGATTTACAGCATTTCAATCCTTCCATTTCTCAGATCAAATTTGGACGATTACAATGGCTAATCCTTCGTCTTCTCAGAGTCAAGAAGCACCTAATGTGAGTGTTTATGGTTTTTTTATTTTTTTTTACAGTTTTTTCCAATTCCGTTTTCATTTCCTTTTTTGTTTATTGTTATTCAAAAGATGTTGGGTAATCATACATACGATTTGAATTCATATCCTATTTGATTTTGTTATTTGATTCGAATTAATCCTATTAAATTTCGTTATTTGATTATGACAGGATTGTTACGGTTTATGTCACCATGAATATCATGTTATTTGTTCGATTGGGATTCAACGGTGTTATAGGGTTTAGGGTTTAGATTCAAATTCATATATTGTATGATTATATGTATGTTTGATAAGGTGATTTTAGAAATCGAAATGATATGTATGAATCTTATAATTCGAATGGATATGTATGAAAATTAGTAATATGTAATTAATAGCTTAGGGTTTATGTATGTATGTTCATGTAAAATTCGAAAATTCATGTATAATTTAGAGATCGTCATGTTTCATGTTCAATAGTGTGTTATTTTATTGTTGAGTTTGAATACAATTCATGTATGGTATGATTAAATGTATGATGGGGCATTTAGAAGTAATTTATGATAGTGTAAGAATATGTATGGTAGTGTTATAATTTTTTATTTGATGTTCTAGTGTAATTTATGATAGTATAATGTTAGATTCTATGATAGTAGTATTGCTAATTATTTAAATTTGACAATGAGTATGACTGATCACGGGGAGTATAAATGCCCTTGAAATTATCGGTAACAAGAATGTGATTTAAAAATTGAAACAAACGACAAATTAATGTCGTTTGAAAATACAAGAACGAATATCTCGGCGAATTCCATGGTACGCCTCGGCACGATGAGGTTCTTAGAATTGCATGCTTTCCCTAGGGTGTTTTCGATTCCTTCGATCCGATGTGTCATGCCTAATCTCCGGGCTTTGTATTGGGGCTCTGGAAGGTAGCTCGTAGAAAATTTCATTAGGTCCGCTCAACGGAGAGCATCTTTTCCTGTCTCCAGCAGCCTGGTAAATCCTCAGCCGGAAGTGAGGCACCCCTTAGATTGAAAATATAAGTTATGTTCTGCCGGCTCCGTCCGGCATCCTTTCTCCCTCGTCATCATCAAGTACTCTATGACGTTGGTAAAAACACTACTCTCTTCTTCTCTTACCCCCCTCTAACGTTACAACACAACACAACACCACAACACAACAACACAAAACAACGATGTTCCGAAAAACAAAAAGAAAAGATGATAAGACATTTACGTGTATATATATATATATATATATATATATATATATATATATATATATATATATATATATATTTATTTATTTATTTATTTATTTATTTATTTATATGTGTGTGTGTGTGTGTATATATATATATATATATATATATATATATATATATATATATATATATATATATATATATATTTTTGTGTATGTGTGTGTGTGTGTATATATAAATATATAAATATATATAAATACTCACACGTACAAATCCTATTTACTATTTTTTGGAAACAATAATTTACTTTATATAGATATATGTATATAAAGTGAATTAAATACAAATCGTATTTACTATTTTTCTGAAAATAATCTTATTTATTACTTTATATATATATATATATATATATATATATATATATATATATATATATATATATATATATATATATATATTATTTGGTTTTGCCACGTGTCATGAGGCGAAGGGGGTAGGCCGTAGGCGTGACGTAGCCGCTCATGACCTTTCATTTTCATCTTCTTCTGTGTATTTACATAAATTTAATTCAAATAATTATTTTTTTCAAAAAAAAAAAAACTTTTGATATGTTGTTCAGTGAAGAATTCTAAGAATGTTTGTAGTTGAAAGTTAAGGCAAATTCGTTGTAAATTAATTTATAAAAATTATTTACCATTTTCCTCTCTATGTATTTTCCTTAACTATTCACCGTTGACCAAGTCAACATTTTGATTCAGACCTCCGATCGAAGATCCGTCCGGTTCATTCGTTCCAAATGGGGGGTAATTGCAAGACCTTAGTCGCTTGCACTAACGTCGCTTGGTCTTGCGTGCCTGGGGACTTGAATCACCCTGATCCAACGGTTAGTCTGAGAGAAAATCGAGTTTGAAGTTTCAATGAACAGTGTGTTGTCAACAGTCAAATTTACAGTCAAATTTCTCTCTCAACAATGACTCGTTCCATCACTATTGTACTTCAGTAAAAGGTAATAATGATGAGGAAATTGATGAATATTTTTCTTACTCCATTTTCTGAGAAAAGCACTTTATTTGTCATTTTTCAATTTCCTCATCATTATTTTCTTCACATGATATGCACTATTCATCATCTTCTCCACCAGCAACGAATAGTCTCCCCCACCTGCTATGATATGGGTATATGATTAACTTAAAAAGCGGGGGCTTTTATTATACAATCTATAACTGCAGCCGCCGGCTCAGTGTTGGAGTACTGTCAATCACATATACACCCAGATAATCATTTTCAGGGATAATTGTGTTAAATCAATTATTGATTAAGGATTATATGACAGATCCACTAGAAAACTTTGACCATGGTTCATCTCTCTCACCTGTAATGATTAAGGTCTAACTTAACATTAATGGACATGGGTTAATGACTAACTTAACATTAATGGTCATGGGTTAATGACTGAATTAACATTAAGGGATATGGGTTAATGACTAACTTAACATTTAGGTTTCAGGGGGAGTGTACACGGCATAGTTCATCATCTCCCCCACTGCAGCCGAGCGGCCGTTCATCCGGGCTACCCACTCAAAACGCAAAAATAATGAATAGTATTTCTCAACTTCTTTACTACTTAGTTTTGTTGGGGACTTGGGGACATTTATAGTCCCTCACAATTTGAGAAAATTAATCTGGGCCTTACACGTGGCAAAACCAAATAATATTACAGGTTTTGCCCGCCACGTGTCATGAGGCGAAGGGGGTAGGCCGTAGGCGTGACGTAGCCGCTCATGACCTTTCTTTTTCATCTTCTTCTGTGTATTTACATAAATTTAATTCAAATAATTATTTTTTTCAAAAAAAAAAAACTTTTGATATGTTGTTCAGTGAAGAATTCTAAGAATGTTTGTAGTTGAAAGTTAAGGCAAATTCGTTGTAAATTAATTTATAAAAATTATTTACCATTTTCCTCTCTATGTATTTTCCTTAACTATTCACCGTTGACCAAGTCAACATTTTGATTCCGACCTCCGATCGAAGATCCGTCCGGTTCATTCGTTCCAAATGGGAGGTAATTGCAAGACCTTAGTCGCTTGCACTAACGTCGCCTGGTCTTGCGTGCCTGGGGACTTGAAATCACCCTGATCCAACGGTTAGTCTGAGAGAAAATCGAGTTTGAAGTTTCAATGAACAAGTGTGTTGTCAACGATCAAATTTACAATCAAATTTCTCTCTCAACAATGACTCGTTCCATCACTATTGTACTTCAGTAAAAGGTAATAATGATGAGGAAATTGATGAATATTTTTCTTACTCCATTTTCTGAGAAAAGCACTTTATTTGTCCTTTTTCAATTTCCTCATCATTATTTTCTTCACATGATATGCACTATTCATCATCTTCTCCACCAAAGAACGAATAGTCTCCCCCCCTTTCGCTATGATATGGGTATATGATTAACTTAAAAAGCCGGGGGCTTTTATTATACAATCTATAAGCTGCAGCCGCCGGCTCGGTGTTAGATCTTGTCAATCACATATACACCCGGATAATCATTTTCGGGGATAATTGTGTTAAATCAATTATTGATTAAGGATTATATGACAGATCCACTAGAACACTTTGACCATGGTTCATCTCTCTCACCCGTAATGATTAAGGTCTAACTTAACATTAATGGACATGGGTTAATGACTAACTTAACATTAATGGTCATGGGTTAATGACCGAATTAACATTAAGGGATATGGGTTAATGACTAACTTAACATTTAGGTTTCAGGGGGAGTGTACACGGCATAGTTCATCATCTCCCCCACCTGCAGGCCGAGCAGCCGTTCATCTGGGCTACCCAGCTCAAAACGCAAAAATAATGAATAGTATTTCTCAACTTCTTTACTACTTAGTTTTGTTGGGGACTTGGGGACATTTATAGTCCCTCACAATTTGAGAAAATTAATCTGGGCCTTACACGTGGCAAAACCAAATAATATTACGAGGTTTTGCCCGCCACGTGTCGCGAGGCGAAGGGGGTAGGCCGTAGGCGTGACGTAGCCGCTCATGACCTTTCTTTTTCATCTTCTTCTGTGTATTTACATAAATTTAATTCAAATAATTATTTTTTTCAAAAAAAAAAAAACTTTTGATATGTTGTTCGATGAAGAATTCTAAGAATGTTTGTAGTTGAAAGTTAAGGCAAATTCGTTGTAAATTAATTTATAAAAATTATTTACCATTTTCCTCTCTATGTATTTTCCTTAACTATTCACCGTTGACCAAGTCAACATTTTGATTCCGACCTCCGATCGAAGATCCGTCCGGTTCATTCGTTCCAAATGGGGGGTAATTGCAAGACCTTAGTCGCTTGCACTAACGTCGCTGGTCTTGCGTGCACGGGGACTTGAAATCACCCTGATCCAACGGTTAGTCTGAGAGAAAATCGAGTTTGAAGTTTCAATGAACAGTGTGTTGTCAACAGTCAAATTTACAGTCAAATTTCTCTCTCAACAATGACTCGTTCCATCACTATTGTGCTTCAGTAAAAGATAATATTGATGAGGAAATTGATGAATATTTTTCTTACTCCATTTTCTGAGAAAAGCACTTTATTTGTCCTTTTTCAATTTCCTCATCATTATTTTCTTCACATGATATGCACTATTCATCATCTTCTCCACCAGCAACGAATAGTCTCCCCCACCTGCTATGATATGGGTATATGATTAACTTAAAAAGCGGGGGGCTTTTATTATACAATCTATAACTGCAGCCGCCGGCTCGGTGTTAGATCTTGTCAATCACATATACACCCAGATAATCATTTTCAGGGATAATTGTGTTAAATCAATTATTGATTAAGGATTATATGACAGATCCACTAGAACACTTTGACCATGGTTCATCTCTCTCACCTGTAATGATTAAGGTCTAACTTAACATTAATGGACATGGGTTAATGACTAACTTAACATTAATGGTCATGGGTTAATGACTGAATTAACATTAAGGGATATGGGTTAATGACTAACTTAACATTTAGGTTTCGGGGGAGTGTACACGGCATAGTTCATCATCTCCCCCACTGCAAAGCCGAGCAACCGTTCATCCGGGCTACCCAAACTCAAAACGCAAAAATAATGAATAGTATTTCTCAACTTCTTTACTACTTAGTTTTGTTGGGGACTTGGGGACATTTATAGTCCCTCACAATTTGAGAAAATTAATGCGGGCCTTACACGTGGCAAAACCAAATAATATTACGGGTTTTGCCCGCCACGTGTCATGAGGCGAAGGGGGTAGGCCGTAGGCGTGACGTAGCCGCTCATGACCTTTCTTTTTCATCTTCTTTCGTGTATTTACATAAATTTAATTCAAATAATTATTTTTTTCAAAAAAAAAAAAAAAAAAACTTTTGATATGTTGTTCGGTGAAGAATTCTAAGAATGTTTGTAGTTGAAAGTTAAGGCAAATTCGTTGTAAATTAATTTATAAAAATTATTTACCATTTTCCTCTCTATGTATTTTCCTTAACTATTCACCGTTGACCAAGTCAACATTTTGATTCCGACCTCCGATCGAAGATCCGTCCGGTTCATTCGTTCCAAATGGGGGGTAATTGCAAGACCTTAGCCGCTTGCACTAACGTCGCTTGGTCTTGCGTGCCTGGGGACTTGAAATCACCCTGATCCAACGGTTAGTCTGAGAGAAAATCGAGTTTGAAGTTTCAATGAACAGTGTTTTGTCAACAGTCAAATTTACAGTCAAATTTCTCTCTCAACAATGACTCGTTCCATCACTATTGTACTTCAGTAAAAGGTAATAATGATGAGGAAATTGAAAAAGAACAAATAAAGTGCTTTTCTCAGAAAATGCAGCCGTTCATCTGGGCTACCCAGCTCAAAACGCAAAAATAATGAATAGTATTTCTCAACTTCTTTACTACTTAGTTTTGTTGGGGACTTGGGGACATTTATAGTCCCTCACAATTTGAGAAAATTAATCTGGGCCTTACACGTGGCAAAACCAAATAATATTACGGGTTTTGCCCGCCACGTGTCAGCGAGGCGAAGGGGGTAGGCCGTAGGCGTGACGTAGCCGCTCATTACCTTTCTTTTTCATCTTCTTTCGTGTATTTACATAAATTTAATTCAAATAATTATTTTTTTCAAAAAAAAAAAAACTTTTGATATGTTGTTCGGTGAAGAATTCTAAGAATGTTTGTAGTTGAAAGTTAAGGCAAATTCGTTGTAAATTAATTTATAAAAATTATTTACCATTTTCCTCTCTATGTATTTTCCTTAACTATTCACCGTTGACCAAGTCAACATTTTGATTCCGACCTCCGATCGAAGATCCGTCCGGTTCATTCGTTCCAAATGGGGGTAATTGCAAGACCTTAGTCGCTTGCACTAACGTCGCCTGGTCTTGCGTGCCTGGGGACTTGAAATCACCCTGATCCAACGGTTAGTCTGAGAGAAAATCGAGTTTGAAGTTTCAATGAACAGTGTGTTGTCAACAGTCAAATTTACAGTCAAATTTCTCTCTCAACAATGACTCGTTCCATCACTATTGTCCTTCAGTAAAAGGTAATAATGATGAGGAAATTGATGAATATTTTTCTTACTCCATTTTCTGAGAAAAGCACTTTATTTGTCCTTTTTCAATTTCCTCATCATTATTTTCTTCACATGATATGCACTATTCATCATCTTCTCCACCAGCAACGAATAGTCTCCCCCACCTGCTATGATATGGGTATATGATTAACTTAAAAAGCCGGGGGCTTTTATTATACAATCTATAACCGGCCGCCGGCTCGGTGTTGAGTATCTTGTCAATCACATATACACCCGGATAATCATTTTCGGGGATAATTGTGTTAAATCAATTATTGATTAAGGATTATATGACAGATCCACTAGAACACTTTGACCATGGTTCATCTCTCTCACCTGTAATGATTAAGGTCTAACTTAACATTAATGGACATGGGTTAATGACTAACTTAACATTAATGGTCATGGGTTAATGACTGAATTAACATTAAGGGATATGGGTTAATGACTAACTTAACATTTAGGTTTCAGGGGGAGTGTACACGGCATAGTTCATCATCTCCCCCACCTGCAGGCCGAGCAGCCGTTCATCTGGGCTACCCAGCTCAAAACGCAAAAATAATGAATAGTATTTCTCAACTTCTTTACTACTTAGTTTTGTTGGGGACTTGGGGACATTTATAGTCCCTCACAATTTGAGAAAATTAATCTGGGCCTTACACGTGGCAAAACCAAATAATATTACGGGTTTTGCCCGCCACGTGTCATGAGGCGAAGGGGTAGGCCGTAGGCGTGACGTAGCCGCTCATGACCTTTCTTTTTCATCTTCTTCTGTGTATTTACATAAATTTAATTCAAATAATTATTTTTTTCAAAAAAAAAAAAAACTTTTGATATGTTGTTCAGTGAAGAATTCTAAGAATGTTTGTAGTTGAAAGTTAAGGCAAATTCGTTGTAAATTAATTTATAAAAATTATTTACCATTTTCCTCTCTATGTATTTTCCTTAACTATTCACCGTTGACCAAGTCAACATTTTGATTCCGACCTCCGATCGAAGATCCGTCCGGTTCATTCGTTCCAAATGGGGGGTAATTGCAAGACCTTAGTCGCTTGCACTAACGTCGCTTGGTCTTGCGTGCCTGGGGACTTGAAATCACCCTGATCCAACGGTTAGTCTGAGAGAAAATCGAGTTTGAAGTTTCAATGAACAAGTGTTTTGTCAACGGTCAAATTTACGGTCAAATTTCTCTCTCAACAATGACTCGTTCCATCACTATTGTACTTCGGTAAAAGGTAATAATGATGAGGAAATTGAAAAAGAACAAATAAAGTGCTTTTCTCGAGAAAATGCGGCCGTTCATCCGGGCTACCCACAAATTTCAAAACGCAAAAATAATGAATAGTATTTCTCAACTTCTTTACTACTTAGTTTTGTTGGGGACTTGGGGACATTTATAGTCCCTCACAATTTGAGAAAATTAATCGGGCCTTACACGTGGCAAAACCAAATAATATTACGGGTTTTGCCCGCCACGTGTCATGAGGCGAAGGGGGTAGGCCGTAGGCGTGACGTAGCCGCTCATGACCTTTCTTTTTCATCTTCTTCTCGTGTATTTACATAAATTTAATTCAAATAATTATTTTTTTTAAAAAAAAAACTTTTGATATGTTGTTCGAGTGAAGAATTCTAAGAATGTTTGTAGTTGAAAGTTAAGGCTAATTCGTTGTAAATTAATTTATAAAAATTATTTACCATTTTCCTCTCTCGTGTATTTTCCTTAACTATTCACCGTTGACCAAGTCAACATTTCGATTCCGACCTCCGATCGAAGATCCGTCCGGTTCATTCGTTCCAAATGGGGGGTAATTGCAAGACCTTAGTCGCTTGCACTAACGTCGCTTGGTCTTGCGTGCGTGGGGACCTGAAATCACCATGATCCGACGGTTGGTCTGAGAGAAAATCCAATTTCAATTTTCATGAACAGTGTGTTGTCAACAGTCAAATTTACAGTCAAATGTCTCTCTCAACAATGACTCGTTCCATCACTATTGTACTTCAGTAAAAGGTAATAATGATGAGGAAATTGAAAAACGACAAATAAAGTGCTTTTCTCAGAAAATGGAGTAAGAAAAACTTTTGATATGTTGTTCAGTGAAGAATTCTAAGAATGTTTGTAGTTGAAAGTTAAGGCAAATTCGTTGTAAATTAATTTATAAAAATTATTTACCATTTTCCTCTCTATGTATTTTCCTTAACTATTCACCGTTGACCAAGTCAACATTTTGATTCCGACCTCCGATCGAAGATCCGTCCGGTTCATTCGTTCCAAATGGGGGGTAATTGCAAGACCTTAGTCGCTTGCACTAACGTCGCTTGGTTTTGCGTGCCTGGGGACTTGAAATCACCCTGATCCAACGGTTAGTCTGAGAGAAAATCGAGTTTGAAATTTCAATGAACAGTGTGTTGTCAACAGTCAAATTTACAGTCAAATTTCTCTCTCAACAATGACTCGTTCCATCACTATTGTACTTCAGTAAAAGGTAATAATGATGATGAAATTGATGAATATTTTTCTTACTCCATTTTCTGAGAAAAGCACTTTATTTGTCCTTTTTCAATTTCCTCATCATTATTTTCTTCACATGATATGCACTATTCATCATCTTCTCCACCAAAGAACGAATAGTCTCCCCACCTCGCTATGATATGGGTATATGATTAACTTAAAAAGCGGGGGGCTTTTATTATACAATCTATAGCTTGCGGCCGTCGGCTCGGTGTTGGAGTATCTTGTCAATCACATATACACCCGGATAATCATTTTCGGGGATAATTGTGTTAAATCAATTATTGATTAAGGATTATATGACAGATCCACTAGAACACTTTGACCATGGTTCATCTCTCTCACTGTAATGATTAAGGTCTAACTTAACATTAATGGACATGGGTTAATGACTAACTTAACATTAATGGTCATGGGTTAATGATCGAATTAACATTAAGGGATATGGGTTAATGACTAACTTAACATTTAGGTTTCGGGGGAGTGTACACGGCATAGTTCATCATCTCCCCCACTGCGGCCGAGCGACCGTTCATCCGGGCTACCCGGCTCAAAACGCAAAAATAATGAATAGTATTTCTCAACTTCTTTACTACTTAGTTTTGTTGGGGACTTGGGGACATTTATAGTCCCTCACAATTTGAGAAAATTAATCAAGGCCTTACACGTGGCAAAACCAAATAATATTACAGGTTTTGCCCGCCACGTGTCATGAGGCGAAGGGGGTAGGCCGTAGGCGTGACGTAGCCGCTCATGACCTTTCTTTTTCATCTTCTTCTGTGTATTTACATAAATTTAATTCAAATAATTATTTTTTTCAAAAAAAAAAAACTTTTGATATGTTGTTCAGTGAAGAATTCTAAGAATGTTTGTAGTTGAAAGTTAAGGCAAATTCGTTGTAAATTAATTTATAAAAATTATTTACCATTTTCCTCTCTATGTATTTTCCTTAACTATTCACCGTTGACCAAGTCAACATTTTGATTCCGACCTCCGATCGAAGATCCGTCCGGTTCATTCGTTCCAAATGGGGGGTAATTGCAAGACCTTAGTCGCTTGCACTAACGTCGCTTGGTCTTGCGTGCACAGGGACTTGAAATCACCACGATCCAACGGTTAGTCGAGAGAAAATCGAGTTTGAAGTTTCAATGAACAAAGTGTGTTGTCAACAGTCAAATTTCTCTCTCAACAATGACTCGTTCCATCACTATTGTACTTCAGTAAAAGGTAATAATGATGAGGAAATTGAAAAAGGACAAATAAAGTGCTTTTCTCAGAAAATGGAGTAAGAAAAATACTTTTTCAATTTCCTTATCATTATTACCTTTTACTGAAGTACAATAGTGATGGAACGAGTCATTGTTGAGAGAGAAATTTGACTGTAAATTTGACTGTTGACAACACACTGTTCATTGAAACTTCAAACTCGATTTTCTCTCAGACTAACCGTTGGATCAGGGTGATTTCAAGTCCCCAAGCACGCAAGACCAAGCGACTAAGGTCTTGCAATTACCCCCCATTTGGAACGAATGAACCGGACGGATCTTCGATCGGAGGTCGGAATCAAAATGTTGACTTGGTCAACGGTGAATAGTTAAGGAAAATACATAGAGAGGAAAATGGTAAATAATTTTTATAAATTAATTTACAACGAATTTGCCTTAACTTTCAACTACAAACATTCTTAGAATTCTTCACCGAACAACATATCAAAAGTTTTTTTTTTTTTGAAAAAAATAATTATTTGAATTAAATTTATGTAAATACACGAAGAAGATGAAAAAGAAAGGTAATGAGCGGCTACGTCACGCCTACGGCCTACCCCCTTCGCCTCATGACACGTGGCGGGCAAAACCCGTAATATTATTTGGTTTTGCCACGTGTAAGGCCAGCATTAATTTTCTCAAATTGTGAGGGACTATAAATGTCCCCAAGTCCCCAACAAAACTAAGTAGTAAAGAAGTTGAGAAATACTATTCATTATTTTTGCGTTTTGAGCCGGGTAGCCTGCATGAACGGTCGCTCGGCCCGCAGTGGGGAGATGATGAACTATGCCGTGTACACTCCCCCGAAACCTAAATGTTAAGTTAGTCATTAACCCATATCCCTTAATGTTAATTCAGTCATTAACCCATGACCATTAATGTTAAGTTAGTCATTAACCCATGTCCATTAATGTTAAGTTAGACCTTAATCATTACAGTGAGAGAGATGAACCATGGTCAAAGTGTTCTAGTGGATCCGTCATATAATCCTTAATCAATAATTGATTTAACACAATTATCCCTGAAAATGATTATCTGGGTGTATATGTGATTGACAGTACTCCAACACTGAGCCGGCGGCCGCAGTTATAGATTGTATAATAAAAGCCCCCGCTTTTTAAGTTAATCATATACCCATATCATAGCGAGTGGGGAGACTATTCGTTCTTTGGTGGAGAAGATGATGAATAGTGCATATTGATGAATAGTCTCCCCCACTCGCTATGATGCGGGTATATGATTAACTTAAAAAGCGGGGGCTTTTATTATACAATCTATAAATGCAGCCGCCGCCTCAGTGTTGGAGTACTGTCAATCACATATATACCCAGATAATCATTTTCAGGGATAATTGTGTTAAATCAATTATTGATTAAGGATTATATGACAGATCCACTAGAACACATTGACCATTGTTCATCTCTCTCACTCACGTAATGATTAAGGTCTAACTTAACATTAATGGACATGGGTTAATGACTAACTTAACATTAATGTCATGGGTTAATGACTAAATTAACATTAAGGGATGTGGGTTAATGACTAACTTAACATTTAGGTTTCGGGGGAGTGTACGGGACATAGTTCATCATCACCTCCACTGCGGGCTTAGCAACTTCATTTGGGCTATCCAGCTCAAAACGCAAAATTAATGAATAGTATTTCTCAACTTCTTTACTACTTAGTTTTGTTGGGGACTTGGGGACATTTATAGTCCCTCCCAATTTGAGAAAATTAATGCGGGCCTTACACGTGGCAAAACCATATAATATTACAAGAGGTTTTGCCCGCCACGTGTCATGAGGCGAAGGGGGTAGGCCGTAGGCGTGACGTAGCCGCTAGTGATCTTTCTTTTTCATCTTCTTCTGTGTATTTACATAAATTTAATTCAAATAATTATTTTTTTCAAAAAAAAAACTTTTGATATGTTGTTCAGTGAAGAATTATAAGAATGTTTGTAGTTGAAAGTTAAGGCTAATTCGTTGTAAATTAATTTATAAAAATTATTTACCATTTTCCTCTCTGTGTATTTTCCTTAACTATTCACCGTTGACCAAGTCATCATTTTGATTCCGACCTCCGATCGAAGATCCGTCCGGTTCATTCGTTCCAAATGGGGGGTAATTGCAAGACCTTAGTCGCATGCACTAACGTCGCTTGGTCTTGCGTGCACAGGGACTTGAAATCACCACGATCCAACGGTTAGTCTGAGAGAAAATCCAATTTCAATTTTCATGAACAGTGTGTTGTCAACAGTCAAATTTACAGTCAAATGTCCCTCTCAACAATGACTCGTTCCATCACTATTGTACAACAGTAAAGGTAATAATGATGATTAATATTTTTCTTACTCCATTTTCTGAGAAAAGCACTTTATTTGTCCTTTTTCAATTTCCTCATCATTATTACCTTTCTTGTTGTACAATAGTGATGGAACGAGTCATTGTTGAGAGGGACATTTGATGTAAATTTGTAAAATTTTATTAAATTTGATTTGTTGACAACACTTGTTCATAAAAATTGAAATTGGATTTTCTCTCGGACTAACCGTTGGATCATGGTGATTTCAAGTCCCCGAGCACGCAAGACCAAGCGACGTTAGTGCAAGCGACTAAGGTCTTGCAATTACCCCCCATTTGGAACGAATGAACCGGACGGATCTTCGATCGGAGGTCGGAATCAAAATGTTGACTTGGTCAACGGTGAATAGTTAAGGAAAATACACAGAGAGGAAAATGGTAAATAATTTTTATAAATTAATTTACAACGAATTAGCCTTAACTTTCAACTACAAACATTCTTATAATTCTTCACTGAACAACATATCAAAAGTTTTTTTTTTGAAAAAAATAATTATTTGAATTAAATTTATGTAAATACACGGAAGAAGATGAAAAAGAAAGATCATGAGCGGCTACGTCACGCCTACGGCCTACCCCCTTCGCCTCATGACACGTGGCGGGCAAAACCTCTTGTAATATTATATGGTTTTGCCACGTGTAAGGCCCAGATTAATTTTCTCAAATTGGGAGGGACTATAAATGTCCCCAAGTCCCCAACAAAACTAAGTAGTAAAGAAGTTGAGAAATACTATTCATTAATTTCGCGTTTTGAGCTGGATAGCCCAGATGAAGTTGCTAAGCCTGCAGGTGGAGGTGATGATGAACTATGTCCTGTACACTCCCCCCTGAAACCTAAATGTTAAGTTAGTCATTAACCCACATCCCTTAATGTTAATTTAGTCATTAACCCATGACATTAATGTTAAGTTAGTCATTAACCCATGTCCATTAATGTTAAGTTAGACCTTAATCATTACAGGTGAGAGAGATGAACAATGGTCAAAGTGTTCTAGTGGATCTGTCATATAATCCTTAATCAATAATTGATTTAACACAATTATCCACGAAAATGATTATATCCACGGGTATATATGTGATTGACGGTACTCAACAACGAGGCGGCGGCTGCATTTATAGATTGTATAATAAAAGCCCCCCGCTTTTTAAGTTAATCATATACCCGAATCATAGAGGTGGGGAGACTATTCATTCTTTGGTGGAGAAGATGATGAATAGTGCATATCATGTGAAGAAAATAATGATGAGGAAATTGAAAAAGGACAAATAAAGTGCTTTTCTCAGAAAATGGAGTAAGAAAAATATTAATCAATTCCGTCATCATTATTACCTGTATTGTTGTACAATAGTGATGGAACGAGTCATTGTTGAGAGGGACATTTGACTGTAAATTTGACTGTTGACAACACACTGTTCATGAAAATTGAAATTGGATTTTCTCTCAGACTAACCGTTGGATCAGGGTGATTTCAAGTCCCCAGGCACGCAAGACCAAGCTACGTTAGTGCAAGCGACTAAGGTCTTGCAATTACCCCCCATTTGGAACGAATGAACCGGACGGATCTTCGATCGGAGGTCGGAATCAAAATGTTGACTTGGTCAACGGTGAATAGTTAAGGAAAATACACAGAGAGGAAAATGGTAAATAATTTTTATAAATTAATTTACAACGAATTAGCCTTAACTTTCAACTACAAACATTCTTATAATTCTTCACTGAACAACATATCAAAAGTTTTTTTTTTGAAAAAAATAATTATTTGAATTAAATTTATGTAAATACACAGAAGAAGATGAAAAAGAAAGATCATGAGCGGCTACGTCACGCCTACGGCCTACCCCCCTTCGCCTCATGACACGTGGCGGGCAAAACCTCTTGTAATATTATATGGTTTTGCCACGTGTAAGGCCAGATTAATTTTCTCAAATTGGGAGGGACTATAAATGTCCCCAAGTCCCCAACAAAACTAAGTAGTAAAGAAGTTGAGAAATACTATTCATTAATTTTGCGTTTTGAGTGGATAGCCCGGATGAAGTTGCTAAGCCTGCAGGTGGAGGTGATGATGAACTATGTCCTGTACACTCCCCCCTGAAACCTAAATGGTAAGTTAGTCATTAACCCACATCCCTTAATGTTAATTTAGTCATTAACCCATGACATTAATGTTAAGTTAGTCATTAACCCATGTCCATTAACTGTTTATCTGAAACAGTTGGTTCTAAATACAGTGTTGGGCTTATCAGCAGTGCAGATCCAGCCCAACTTTCAGAAGAAGATGTGAAGAAGAATCTTTTGGAAGCAGAAAAAAATAAAATTAAATTTGGGATTGCGTGCACCGCAAGCAAGCACTGTGTATAAATATACTTTTTTGATTGTTTAGTCTTTCAGTCATTGCATGGAAGAAATCTGTGTAAGTTATAATTTGTGGCTTATTATCTGTTTATTCACAACGTTGTTAAATTTAATAACTGTTTTAAATGGGTTCACGTATATTCGATGTGGACGAATATCCCACGAATTGGGAAGGGTTAAGAGCGATGTGCGTAGATCTTTGGATTTCGTCACAATTGGCACACTTAAGGGCCTGTCAAGAGACGGGGAGAAATTTTGTACGCCAAGGCCCTTTGTTCATGGATCAGAGGAATCCGTTTCTGTTAATGCAAAGGTTGGCTAAATTTCGTGCTGTTAACCGCAGGTCCCCAACAAAACGTAGTGATGAACACTACACTCCTTCTGACCCTGAGTCCATTAAACCCTTAATACATTAAACCCTTAATGTTAACTCTTTCCTTAAACAGATGATCACAGTGTTCTAGTAGAGATTAATTACTTCTCATCCCTGAAAATGATGATGCGGGTTTATGGGTGACATTGACAAGTACACCCTCAAAGACTAAACAATCAAAGAAAATATTTTCCGAAATTTATTTTCTTTAAGGGATTTGATTATGAGTCCGTTCGTGATTGCTATGTTTAGTATTCATTAATATTGCCTGGTATATATTGGACATTAGTTTTAGTAGAGAGTAATAGAGAATATAATGGTGCATTTCATGTGATGAAATTGAAGATAAACATTGTAATGCAACATTGATAAACGAAGTGCTTTTCACAGAAAATGGAGCAAGAAAAAGAATTTGTATAACTTGATACAAAGACTACGGTATTGGAAGAGAGAGAAAATTAAAACGAGTTTATATGTCTTGTTCATTGAAACTTCAAACTCGATTTTCTCTCGGACTAACCGTTGGATCGGGGTGATTTCAAGTCCCCGGCACGCAAGACCAAGCGACGTTAGTGCAAGCGACTAAGGTCTTGCAATTACCCCCCATTTGGAACGAATGAACCGGACGGATCTTCGATCGGAGGTCGGAATCAAAATGTTGACTTGGTCAACGGTGAATAGTTAAGGAAAATACATAGAGAGGAAAATGGTAAATAATTTTTATAAATTAATTTAAAACGAATTTGCCTTAACTTTCAACTACAAAAGTTCTTAAAATTCTTCACTGAACAACATATCAAAAGTTTTTTTTTTTGGAAAAATTCAAATATTTGAATTAAAATTGGGGATTAACAGTGAAGAAGAGGAAGAAGAAGGGTCATGAGCGGCTACGTCACGCCTACGGCCTACCCCCTTCGCCTCATGACACGTGGTGGGCAAAACCGGTAATATTATATGGTTTTGCCACAGACAATTGGGCCAGCCGCTGCAGATATAGATTGTATAATAAAAGCCCCCCGCTTTATTACTTATTGGGGGTGATATGTAACATTAATGTCATGGGTTAATGACTAAATTAACATTAAGGGATGTGGGTTAATGACTAACTTAACATTTAGGTTTCAGGGGGGAGTGTACAGGACATAGTTCATCATCACCTCCACCTGCAGGCTTAGCAACTTCATCTGGGCTATCCAGCTCAAAACGCAAAATTAATGAATAGTATTTCTCAACTTCTTTACTACTTAGTTTTGTTGGGGACTTGGGGACATTTATAGTCCCTCCCAATTTGAGAATATATATATATATATATATATATATATATATATATATATATATATAGTAAATAAGATTATTTTCGGAAAAATAGTAAATACGATTTGTAAAAAAAAAATGAAATCATTTTAACAAGTACATAAGAAAAATATAAAATATTTTTAATCGCAAAAACACACGCACACATATATATAGTATACAGTGTATATATATATATGTGCATGTTTGTGTGGTGTGTAAATTTGTTAGTTTTTTTTTTCAATGTTACAATGTGTATATATATATATATATATATATATATTGGCAATATATTTTTTGTAATGAAATAAGAATGTGTATTTATAATCACTCGCATGACTTTCCACATACGGGACACACGGGGAATATATTCATCCGCTTCATAAGGTGTTTGATACCAAATTGAGGTTCCATTCGGAAAAAGAATCTTTGAAAAACTACAATCCGAGTTGGTGCTGTATCCTGACGGCAATAATCGTACCTTGTTAACTAGATTGGAAGAATCAGTGTTTGGTCAATTTATTACTTGGTATCGTGATAATTGGGCGTTCAAAGGGCGGCTAATAGCATTCTTGTATTTCCAAATGGTTTATCCCGACTGTGACGATGAACTTCATTTTAAGATTGGCGAGAATAGAGTGAAGTTCGGCAAAAGAGAGTTTGCAATGACAATGGGGTATAGATTTGGAGATGAAAACCTTCAGATTCAGCCAATATCAAGGTGTTTTGAGGAGCCTTGTGACCTAAGAAGGTGCGCCGGGACTGTGACTATGGCAAAAATCTTAGCAGCGATGAGGACAAGGCAATGCGACACTGAAACCGTTTATCGGATGGCTTTAGTGTATGTTATATATGGGTTATTAATCGGACAAGACCCCGGAACTGTCATACCGAATCATATATTTTATATCGTCGAGGACCTAGAACGGGTTAGAACTTATCCGTGGGGGCGATATCGTTTAACAATTTCATGTGGAACCGGCGTAAACAAGTACAACACCTACGGTTACTTGAGCCGAAAAATGATGAGAAGGCACGTCGACCAACGATATCCGGTTGTCTATATGCCTTACATGTGTGGGCTTTTCATGCCATTCCGGCCATCGCTCCGAAGGGGAAATTCGCAATTGTGAGAGAGGGACATGAGAAAGATCGTCCTACCATATTGAGGTGGAAGTTCTCGAACGGCGGGGTGTATTCCGGTAGTCTGGCATCCCCACAGTTTGCTGTATCGGTAAGTATCGTATTTTCATTTTTATCAATCCATATTTTAAATATATTGTATGTAAAATCGTGTTTTTTTTTCATGTATTCAGGACGGAATGCCCGGTGATGTTCTGAGAACCCCCGAAGATAGGGATTACGTAATTTCACTAGGGTTGCCGGCGGCGTATGTTACGGCTGTACCTCGTCAATTACCGGTCCCTCCCGTCAGAAACACACCACCGGTCCCTCCCGTGGGAAACACACCGTCCCGTGCCTCTGGTCAACGCATAGAACGTGAGCGTCCCGAAATTGCTGAAGAGGACGCTCGACGTAGGCAGTCGAGGCGTACAGATTATGCGTCTACCTCCGCGAACCTGCAAGGCGATGACACGATATCCCTAAATGTGTCCGCCGAAGAAGCGAGGCCGTAATTACTCAAATCATCCAACAAGATTTGGATAAAACTAACTCGGAGTTGAGTGTTGCGAAGACCGAGTTGGAAAAAACCAACTCCGAGTTAAGAAATGCAAATACCGAGCTTCAAAAGACTAACTCCGAGCTAGGAGCCGTGAAGGCTCGGTTAAGTGAAACGATGCGTGGGTTAGTGAAGTTAAGGCGATTTGGCATTTTTTAAAGATCGGCATTCAAAATTTGTCAAATGGGTGGAACTACGGGCTAGACTAGACGGCGACAGGTATGAATTATCTTGCACATACGAATTTGACGACCGTATTTATATTGTTAACACACGAATCTGAATTATTAATAGGGTGGTAATCAGTCACCCCAGTCGCAGCCTCCGCAACACTTCGACCCCGACGAGCTAATAGGTAATTTGTATTATTAACATAGGTATTTTATTGTTTGTTATCGTTAATTGATGATCTCCATTTTATTTGGTATAGATACTCCCGAGGGTATGACAGGGGCCGGTACTGACAACAGTCAGGCCGCTACATTTGGTAAGTTATTTTATTTTTCATTTTGAACCTAGATATTACATTGTGAAAAAATTCCTAATTTTATTGCTGTCGTTAATTGATTATCTCGGTTATATTTGGTATAGACACTCCCGAGCCTACGACAAAGTCCGCTACTGGCATCATTCAGGAATCGGTTGTGGAGCCTGAGATAGATTTTAGTAAGTCTGTAGATATTTAATTTTGAACTAGAAATTACATTGTGAAAAACTATCGAACTCGACTTCCATATTGTTTATAGAGAGTTAATGTATATTGATTTTTGTATTATTAACATTTTAAAAATCTAATTTTAATTTGTCGTTAATTGATTATATCGATTATATTTGGTATAGACACTCCCGAGCCTACGACAAGGGCTGCTACTGACACCATTCAGGAATCAGTTGAGGAGCCTCAGATCGATTCTAGTAAGTTTGTAGATTTTTAGTTTTGAAACTAGAAATTACATTGTGAAAAACCCTCTAACTATGTTTTGTATTGAATATTGTTTAGTCTTTGGTCCAAGCGATATTCAATTGGGGAAACCAAAGGCGGATTATGCAAGCGACGGAAGATTGACAACCCGTCGGACTATTAACCAACCACGATATTTACGTGATGGGTCGCACGTTGTCGATGCCGTGTACTAGGAGATGGACGGCGTTGATAAAATTTTCGCAAGAGTTGGAAGACCAATTTATCTCCGGTACGAACAAGAAGATCCACCCCAAATAGAGATTCCCACGGGCCTCGCATTTGGAGAACCAATGGGAGATCGGGCGGGCAAGGCGTGGTTCGAACGTATCCATGAGAAGTATAAAGAGTTAGACCGAGAGGTATATTCTTGTGACTTACATTTTCATATATCTGAAATTTTCATATGTATGATTTCATTATATCTAACTTCTTTTTTGCATGCGTCCAGCATATCGATGGGTTCATGGACCTTATACGACGCCCAATGGAAGTATATCCAGAATGCTTTGAACCGCATACGGCCATCGCCTTCTCTGAATTCTCCTCATTTTGCGGTCAGGGTCATATAGATCAGGGAACGACGCCTGACAAAACGTTTATTCCAAATCATTTGATTCAGTACGTCAATCAATAGGATGAAAAGACAGTGGTGTACATGCCCTGGGCTATATATCCTGGTCACTGGGCTGCTGTCGAAGTGTCTATTCCCCGCTGGAAGCTTAGAGCGTATGATTGTCTGATCGGGGATAACTATAAGGAGAGGGAATATGTGAAGGATTATATAAGAGCATTCGGTGTTTCGTTGAGGAGAGTGTTTGAGTTGGATGATCGTCTACGTAACCCCCCACAAATGCTTGATCCGGCGAAGCCTCCTATTGTGGTCAAAGCGTGTGACTAAATACGTACCACAAATGCCAATCCCGTAAGTGTTATAAATTTCAAACTATTTATAATAATATATCGTATACATTATTTTCTTATCATTTGATTAATCAAAATTTACATTATGTACGGGGGTGACTGTGGGGTATACACCTTGTCAACTTCATCGAGCATTTTTGCACAAAGAAAATTTTTCATTGATCACACCTGATAATATGTTGTTGTTAAGACATAAAATGTGTGTGCAGTTGTTTCATCAGTACATAGATCTTTAGATATTTATGTATATTTTGGTGAATGTATAAGAACGTGTTAGTGTATAGTCACTTGACATTTTGTTTGTTTTATCTCAACTTATGGCGTTGTAATATTTATATTATAAATTTTGTTAGATTTTTATATTATCAATTTTTATTCCTGTTGTTTAAAAGAGCCAATATGTTTCACCTCAAAAAATATATATATATATAGTTGGATTGCATAAGTTAAAAAACAAGTCACATTGCTCGTCGAAGATCATCCATTACAATTGTTAGAATAAAGAAACAATAACCAAGAAATCATACAAAATTAATATGCAACTTTAATACATGAAGTGTATTAATGGTGGAGTACGTCCTCCTTCTCCTCACATGTGATCAGGACACCACCAACTACAGACTAGAGACAAAGCATTAATTTATTTTGTTTTAATAAAACATCTTCTTAATGAAAGGAAACATATTATCCATTAGCCTAACCCAAGTTGAAATGTTGGCTCCTAAACAAACCAAGGGTGGTCACAAAAGATGATAGGGGAGGTTTCCTGATCAATGTCATCATTGTCATACTCTGGTACGTGAAAATCTCTTGCGAGAGCCGTGATAAGAAATGGATAATAGAGATAACCATCACCAATTATGCTACGGGCTATTTTACCAATCCTATCAACGATGTCACGTCCAAAATCAACATCACGTTTCAAAACTGCGTACACAAACGATTGCAGCTCATTGCTCGGTTGAACAGTGTGTACGGTACAATACACGCTACTAGCAATCCATTCGAAAATAACACGCATCCATTCGTTAGGAAGTTGACGTCTTTCAATCAGACGTTGGAATGCCTCAATGTTTGAATTGGTATAATAACAGTGATTGTATGCTTCGACTCCAGATACACTATAGTAGCGATTGATCCAATCCGGAGTAAAGCAAACATCTACTCCACGTAATTTGTAGACCCCTGATGTTGGTATTATATCATCCGACGCAGTAATTTTTGACCTGACAAGTGTGTAGAATTCACGAACAATTGATCGATTCATAGTCGAGGTCGGTGTGGGTCTAGTTGCGTGGCGCTCCGATGAAATTCTACGTAAGAGACTCTTCATCCTGATAGGTAGACTATCCCATTCAATTCTCCTCTCTCCTACAACACTTATATATTGAAAGTGCCAGATCCAATTGCGACGTTCATGGTCTGTTGTGAACCGATTTAGCAGTGTATCCTCGTCGTAGACGTGAGGTATACTGTGCTGTCTCACATGCCGATGAGGATGCCATTCCGGGAGAATTTCATTTTCGGGATTAAAAATCTGAATGTTAGAAGGAGGGGAATCCGATTCAGACATTGTGGCTAAGGTAGAGTAAAAGTTAGGGTTATGCATTTGGACGATATAAAATTCATAGTATATATAGAGTTATCGATGTAAGAGGTCATGGTCAAGTCTTGTCAATCAATCAATGGTCATGTTGAAATTTGGTTGAATTTTGGACGGAATCCGTCCACTTTTGGACGGATTCCGTCCAAATATTGGCCAGTGAGTGAATTCGGACGGTTTCTATACTTTCAATCAATCAATGTTTCTGTTGAATTGTCATGGTGTCGGCGATATTTTCAAAAAAGTTAAATGAAGGTGTAGTCAATGTCAAACATAAAGTAATATCTGCAAAATACAACAAGAACATTGATTGATTCAAGGTACGGAATCCGTCCAAATTCACTTACTGACCAATAATGAAGGAATCCGTCCAATTCATTGGACGGACTCCGTCCAAATATGCAATAGGAACATTGATTGATTGAAAGTACAGAAACCGTCCGAATTCACTCACGTCCAAACAAGGATGAATCCAATTAGACGGATCTGTTTGTTTTTAGACGGAATCCCTCCTAATATAGACGGAATCCAATTAATGTCAAAACATAACTAGCCATGTTCTCCAGTCTGAAGACAAGACTTGACACTGTACCTATGTGTCCTACCTATATGTCATGTGTGGTCACTATCGGCGGGTCCCACGGCTTTAAGTGGTTTTGAGTTATAAATTTAAGCAGGCCATATAGGTACAGTACAGTGTTACTATAGACATGACACTGTACAGTGTAGTCAATGTCAGGTCATAACCATGTTGTCCGGTACGAAGACAAGACATGACACTTTGTACATATGTGTCCTACATATATAACATGCGTGGTCACTATCGGCGGGTCCCACACTTCAAGTGGTTGTGATTATTGCATTTAGGCGGGACACGTAGGTACGGTGTCACTATAGACGGGGACCCACACGTCAAATGGTGGTGAGTTATGACCGTCCAAAATTTGGACGGAATCCGTCCAACTTTAGACGGATTCCGTCCAAAATATTGGTAAGTGAGTGAATTCGGACGGTTTCAATACTTTCAATCAATCAATGTTCATGTTGAATCGTCATGGGCCCCACACGTCAAATGGTGGTGAGTTATGACCGTCCAAATTTGGACGGATTCCGTCCAAATATGCACAAGTCATAATTCCCACCGACCTTCTCAATCAATGTTTCTTTTGGAAAAAATCTATAAAGTGAAAAATCCTTTAACAACCATTCATTCATCCCTCTCAGAAAAAGTTTATTTTACTCATATAATCTCTTCTAGTGTTCCTTTCAATGGCCAACCCACATGTTCCTGTGTTCATTTCCAATGACGAAATTGATTTGTCGTTGGAAGAACAGTCTCTCATAAGCCGTTTCACAACGAGAAGAGGAGAGGCGTGAGTACGTGACTAAGCGGATGGCAAGACTGTCGTTGCGAGAGGCGATTGAACATGGAGAGTCTTCCTAGTTTGATAGGGAAATTGTTCCGAGATAATGGTTGGCATGGTGTCCCCCAAAGGCCATTAAGTTTGTCATCACGTGAATCGGTCTATTGTGCGTGAATTCTACGCTTGTGTAGCTATGAGTGAGCTCAATGAACGGTGCGTCAGAGTGCGAGGCGTTCCTGTCGTTTTGAATAAAACATGGATCAACAACGAGTATGCCATTCCAGAATATCCTCAGGGTTTGGATTTCTTTCTATTTCCGGATGTTAATGAATTACTACAGCGTGACATGGCTGTTTTGTTTGGGGAGACGCATCTTTGGGAACGTGTGAGGCATACCCGCCCTTCACCTTGGTCCTGGTGCGGTCCATTCCTTCATTTCTTGATTATGTTCCTTGCCACCAATATGTATGGCACGGTGAACTACACCACACCGACATTTGATTTGTATGCACTTGCGTACGCATCTATTACATCATACTTTGACGTCGGAGAGTATATTCTCAACAGGATTCAACGAGATAGCAAAGGGCAACGCAGGCGATGGATATATATTTTTCCCGTATCTCATCACAGCTATGTGTGTGAGGTCTGCCGGGGTGCCGGAATATGATGAAGATGATGTGACATACGGTCATGATGACGTTATCACCTACGAAACTTTTAATCAAGATGACTTTTAAGGTTTATTTTTCACGTAATAGTTATTTTATTTTAACAATGACGAAAGTTGTAGACTTTGTTGAAGTTGCATATGTTGTTTTATGATTTCAGTTTTTCTTTATGATTTCATCTCTGCGTTTCTGTGTTAAAACAAAAGACTTTGTTAAAGTTGTTGATTTTTGTTGTGTGCTTTCTTGTCTTGACAATCACAATAGGTGGTTCTTCCATCTCTAGTAGAGAGGACTATCACATTCATTTGCAAAGAACGAAAGCAGGAAACTCCAAATCAAGAAGTGGAATGCTCTTGGATAAGTGTATCCCAATTTGGATGAGGCGGATTCATTGGACTTTTTATTACACATAGTCATATTATATTATTATGCTCGGTGTAGAAGCAAGAAATCGATTTTCTCTAAAACTACGTTTCTCCCATTGAGGGTTCAAGTTTGGTGGGCATGATTACGGGAGAGAATCGAAAGCTACAATGAGGATGACTATATCATCTTTCATAAATTAAGTTGTTTAGTGTAACAAGTATCTATTTCGATTTTTGTTGGTCATTCTTTAGAAATCAATGTGATATAACATTCAACCCAACGGAATAATAAATATATCTATTACAATCATGATGGCTTACAAAATTAACATCAACACGTGCTGAAGTAGAGATTTATTCAATTAGGAACAACTGCACGAGTCGGACATCTATTCCTTCTGTGTCCCGGGTTACCGCAATTCGAGCAATTCCTACCGGAACCTGGGTTTGTCCTCTCAGTAGGCATCCTGCTAGTCCTAGCACCGGGAGGCTCACCTTGAGAAGGAATCCTCAGGGTCCTGGGTCGGCCCCTCCTAGCTCCCGCACTCTGTGTTTCTCCTCCTTCCCTAACCCTAGGCTCAGGCGGATTGAGGGAAGGTTTAGTTCTAATCCATTCGGGAAGAATCCAATCATCCTCGGCGGAACGGGGAAAACGCGTCCTTCATATATACGTTGGAAACATCTTTGCTTTGTAGTAATGAGAACAATAAGTGTACGCACTCTCGCGGCGGTGACTTATAGCGAGCGCAAGCATGTACGCAAGGTAAGCGAAGTCCCCGAAAGCGCCCGCAATAACATTCCTTCGTAAGTATATTTATTTTCTCACTAGTATCGATGTCCCCAACTTGAAACTGGTCCCGGTCGATCCTAAGCAGTGTGAAACTCCTTCTGGCACGCGAAACACCATTCAAGAACTCTTCAGGTTTAGGGGCTAACACGGTGCGACACGAGTCCGCAAGTTCTCTCCTCTCACAATGCCAACGCTGCAACACTCCTCTGATGTGGTCAAAGAGATTCACGATACTCATCTTACGCGCATCCCTTATGACGTTGTTAAAGCTTTCAGCATGGTTGCTTGTCATTATTGCGTAACGTGTACTCGGAAATTGTGATCGTGCCCATTTGTCGATTCCAATCTCCTGTAGGTAACGCGAAACTGGTTTGGTTGGGTCTCTATCAATCTCTATTATCTTCTGAAATAATATTTTGAATCGCATTTCTGAAAATGTATAAGCGGCTTCCCAGAAAGTGTACGGGCAATATCCCGTGCTCCCAAATTTTTTATTGAGGTTCATAACGATGTGGTGGTAGCAGTAACCATGGTAAGCGTACGGAAATACATTTCTAACGGCTCCAATGATGCCTGGCCCTCTCGTCGATATGAAAACCAAGTCACTACGTTCCCCGATTATCGACTTCAAGTTTTCCATGAAATACGTCCACGCATCAAGGCTCTCTCCGTCGGTCACGGGAAAAGCTAACGGAAAGATATGGTCGCCCGCGTCTACACCGGCCCCGCTACTAACAATGTCCCCTCGCATTTTGTTTTCAGATGTGTACCGTCCATAACTAAGATAGGCCGACAATACTTAAACCCCTCGATACTAGAACCCAAAGCCATGAAACAATACTTGAACCTGCCAAGCGCATCAGGAACAATGTCTGTGATGGTTCCAAAATTTTCTACCGTCAACATGTAAAAGTAGGCGTGTAATTTAGAATACGACATTTCTACGTTTCCGCCGATCAATTCCAAGGCTTTTCGTCTACATTGATAGGCACTTTGATAATTAAGGTCTATGTTGAATGTTTTTTTGACCTCCGCTTGTAAAACTTTTGTCGTGAAACCGCTCCCAAGTTTTATGAGGCTATCCCTTACGAAACGACCTATAGGTCCGGCCTTGGCTTGTCTATGATTGTCAATTGGTCCAATCCACAAGTGTGGGTTTCATTGTACGCGGTTATGACAAAGTTCATGCAACGTTGTCCGTCCATTGCGTCCACATCCGAATCAACAACCTTCCTACCGACAACCTTCCATTCGCATCGTTCTGAAGTATAACATCGTAATTTTAACTTTTCCTTGTCAGACCTAACGAGTTTCCACATGTAGTCATTTTTCAATGCGTGGTAACTCATTTTATCCTTCATATCCTCCTTGTCTCTATACTTTTTACCAATAAACAATACATACGGATTATCGGTCGAAACGTCCCAAAGCATGTGGACATGGAGGAATTTGGGGCGGGTCCATTCCGGACCCGAAATGAGCACCTCTATGGCGATTAATACTTGCCATACTAAATGTGTGACCGGTGTCGGGGTTACGGTGCAAAGGTCTTTGTCAAATAACTCATGAAAGATCCCCCGATATTGAGGCCCGTTTGCATCGGTGCTTGCATCGTTGTTTGCATAAAGCTATTTGGTGGTTCCATCTATGTGGAGATTATGACTAGTCGACCAAAATTATCCCAACAAGTCCCCGCTTCAATCACGGTTCACGCCTCCTACCACTAGTTTGCTTTGCCTATACGGTGTGTGGGTCGTCGATCTAAATTCGCCGAGACGTTCCAACTTCATTCATAGATGCACACATTCTAGCCATAGGTTGTTCACTTGTAAGGTATGTGCAATGGGTGACTAATCATATTTGCAATGAATCCCCAATCATAGCCACGTTCACTTGACAAGTCAATTACTTGCTCACCGAAAGTTCTATTCGGTTGGATGACAATTTCATGAGGGGCTGAGACTTGTGGAGTACGTACATCATGCTCACCGGAATTCCGATTATAATAAAGTTCGGGTGTAAAATCCTCAATCCCTCTATCATTTTCTTCAACTATCGGTTGTTCATTTAAGTCAAATGCGTTGTCGTTATTGTCTTCCGAGTCATCATCAGCAATAACCGGTTCAGCGTTAACACAAAGTTTGACGGGTTCTAGTCTAAGCAGATCATCAATGTACCCTAGCCATGTCTCATCATCCAAAAAATCAATCGGTCCCTCGTATTGTGCGTACAAAAGTTTCATGACCAATGTATTTTTTGATTCATCAATTCCTACTTTCCCACACACTTTCTGCTTCACTTCATCCAACGTCATATCATTTTTTACACGAATCAAATAAAATTTTCCTTTTCTATAAGACCATCTGTCGCATCCTTGCTTGTATATCCACTCTCCACCAAATTCAAACTTAACGGACACAATGTTGTTATCTGTGAAAGAATTATAGATTTACATCAGTATACAGTGGAGATATGAATATAAAATAATATATAAACAATTAATATATTGTCATCATATTGTCAGTGTGATACACATATATATGTAATAACTACAAGTGCATATATGTAATAAGTGTGTTTTTACCAACGTCATAGAGTACTTGATGATGACGAGGGAGAACGGATGCCGGACGGAGCCGGCAGAACAGAACTTATATTTTCAATCTAAGGGGTGCCTCACTTCCGGCTGAGGATTTACCAGGCTGCTGGAGACAGGAAAAGATGCTCGGTGAGCGGACCTAATGAAATTTTCTACGAGCCACCTACCAGGAGCCCCAATACAAAGCCTGGAGATTAGGCATGACACAGCGGATCAGAAGGAATCGAAAACACCCTAGGGAAAGCATGCAATTCTAAGAACCTCATCAGGCCTAGGCGTACCATGGAATTCAGTTCGAGATATTCGTTCTTGTATTTTCAAACGACATTAATTTGTCGTTTGTTTCAATTTTTGAATTCACATTCTTGTTACCCATAATTTCAAAAGATGTTCTCATACTATAACAAAATACGTAATTCAAAAACCATATATTTGAATTTAATTTTCATCTTCCACTACAACAACAACACAATCAACTTTGTACCAAACCAATAAAACACATTCGGTAAACAAGTTTCGTTTATTACTACAAACAATCACATTGACATCAACCAAAATATATTTCTATCGTTATCCAAATATTTCATCACAATATCAATCAAAATAAAATGTATCATTGACTACCCTAATTATCCAACGAATGTCAATTCCATTATCGAAATATATAATCAAAATTAATCATTTCTCTAGCCTGAAAATGCATAATTTACACTACGCTAAAAATCAAAAATTTATAACATTAACAATATTAATAAAAATCGAAAATTAATAACATTAATAAAAAATCGAAATTTTTTAACATTAAAAAAATTCGAAAATGCACATACTACACTATGCTAAAAATCGAAAATTTATAACATTAATGAAAATCGAAAATTCATATGAACAAATAACAATAAAAACAAACACAATAAATATATTTATTCAAACTTAAATAAATGCTTACCCATTTTGTTTAAAAATACAACTCCGGTGAAATAAAACAACGCAGCTCAAAAAGACAAATATGGTTTTTTTTTTTTTTTTTTTTTTTTTGGGTATCAATTGTGTAGCAATGGTGATTTTTTTGGAACCAATGGTGAATTTTTTGTGTGATGAAACGGTGAAGACAAGAGTAGGTGAAGAGAGTAAATAAGACATTGATAAGGGTTTGAAAAGGTACGTTACCGTCCAAATTGGGGCGAAAACCGTCCAAATATGGACGGTGCTTCCTTTTTTTGTATGAAGAGACCATGTGATAGCGTCCAAATTGGGATGGTTTCAGATATTTGGACAAAATGGACGTAAACCGTCCAAATGTTGGACGCACCGTCCAAAAATGGACGAAATTCGCCAAAATTCGGACGGTTTTCGTCCATTTTGTACATTCAATATATTTGGACGAATTTCATCCAAATTTGGAGGGTTTTGACTGAATTTGGACGATTTCATCCAAATTTGGACGGTGAACCTGAAAAATAATATCAGAATCTGTCCGACCTAAAAATAAATGTCAGAGGTTAAAAGGACCTGATTTTCCAATTTCTCTGTTTCTAACCCTCTTTTATTTTGGGCTTGTTTAATAAATAAATAAAAAAAAAATTTACATATGTATGTGATTCGAAGAAATATATGAACTGTGAATTACCCCTATTTCTGTTTATCATATACTTTCTCATAATAATTGGAAATATGCTGAAAGTGACCTTGGCATATGAATGTTTTGGTTGGTCATCACAGTGTAATTTCTATGCTTACAATTAAATTCGTTGTCAGAAGTAAACCTTTTGTGTGCTATATAGGATATATCATCTGGTGTAATGTCTGTGATACTATATGGTATATTACAGTCATAATGTTCTATTTGATGGCTTTGTAATATGATCTGCCTATGTGGTTATTTGTTCTGTGACATAAAATGTGTTACAATAATCTATTAATATTGGGAGCCTCTGTGAACCGATATCATGCCAATTATGAATTGATACTGCAGTAATGACTGTTGTTTTGGCAGCCTTGACTGAGTCATTTGGAGGGTGATTTTCTACATGCTCAATTTTGAAGATTTCAGTTTTAAATTGCTGATTCAGCTCGGCAATCTTCTCTCACCACTTGTTCTTATTCGAACCGGTGAATATCTACCTGGTTCGTAATGAGTTCAAATTGGTTTTCACACTTAAGGCTGTAAGGTTCTCTACCCCCAAGTCCTATAAATAGTCGCTCATATCAACCTTGGAAGACACCAGTTGAATACATAGCAATCCAACTTTTCATACTTTTAAAAAGTCTTTCTTTTTGGTTGAGTCTGAGAGTGTCGGCAAAGGAGGTTGAGTATCTTGTGGAGATAGTGAATGATCTGAAGCTCCGTATTGGAGGAAGAGCAGTTCATCCAATAGCTCCTGTTTCGGGATCAGTGAAGGTGAAATTCGAGGTTCTTCTTGTGCGAAGGTACTCGAATTGCCCTTTTGTTGTTAAGTTTTTGCCCCTGTATTGCTTATGTTGATACGTGTCTTAGTCTCAATTAGTTCACTTGTGTAGTAGTTAATTGAGTCTATTGTGTTTTGATTTCTCCTTGATTCAAGTCTTGGTCTTAGTGTGTGTAAAAGGACATCAGCATCAGTTTCGAATCGTAGAATTCTCTTGCTAGAGAAATTCTGTGAAGTGGAAGACTGCCTTCAGATTGCTGAAATTCTGATTAGTGTGGCCTTGTACACACCACAGTCAAGCTTGAAAAAGGACTGATCAAAAGTGTCAGGTTTGAGTAACTTTGTTGATCTGTGTTTTATCCCATTGTTTTAGAGTCTGCTGAATCAGTGTTTCCTTACTGATTCAGTGTGGTCTGGTTTGTGTGCTTGGCTGTCTAATTTGCCTCATATTTTCTGCCTGCACTCCTTCACCTTGCACACTTGCACATTGCTGCATCACATCTGCTTGTTCTTGGAGCACCGAATCTGTTAATCTACTGTGCCTCAATATATCTCTGATTTCATCATCTGTGTTTAACTTAATCTTCTGTTGTTGCATCAGATTTTGTGATTCTCCATCTGCTAAGTTTTATATTTGATCTTGGTGATCTTGTGCATCCGGAACTGAATATCCAATCTGCTATATAGTACTTTTGCTGAATCGGTTTTTACACCTTGACACTACTGTGCTGCACTTTGCTGAAACTGTTTGAGAACTTAACCTGCTGCACTTGATCATATCTGTTGAACTTCGGTGGTGTCGTAATCCTGAATTCTGTGAATACGAGCGCCGTAATCCGCTGCATTTGACTAATCTGAAACCTGCTATCCGCTGAGTGCATCTGTACCCCTGCTGAACCTTGCTGAACCTGTTGCTGAACACCTTGTATTCAGTCTTGAATTCTGCTCTGATAAACCTGCCTTTGGTGTGTTTATCAGCCCAGTAATTCAGCTGAAAGTTCAGCGTATTTTATAAGTCCATTTTCTATTAATATTTGAACTCAAACTGATACAACTAAGTGTTACTTTTGAATCCTCTGTGTGACCTAGACTTGATAGTTTATTTATATTCTGTTGGTATAACTACTGTATCGTATTTGTGTTGTAATCAGAACTTGATCAAACTATTTTTTATATAAATTTTGGTCAACAATTGCAATAGCACTTTCTGATTGGTCCCTTGAGCCTTCTTTTGAATTTGTCTCTGCACTTGCAAATCTGCTATATTGCATTATCATATAATTGTAATTGTTTCTCCTTTCTGTTCTGAAAGTTAATTAGTTTTTAATCTGAACCATAGTCCTTTGTGATTAATCTGCGGTACTCCTTGTAGCCATGTTTTAGTGACACTCTATAAACGTCACTAAAAGTTAGAGCTGTTACTTGAATAAGTTTATATGCTGGTTTGATCTTGAAGTAAACAAGTTTAACTTTGCTATTTGATCAGTTTGCTAAACCTTCATTTGATCCTTGTTTAACCTGCATTGTGCTTATTAATTTGATCACAATAAATTAGATCACACCCTTGATCACTAAGGTTTTTATAACACAAGCGAATAGTTAATTAAGTAAGCTTCCGCACTTAATTGCTAGTACTTGTGTAAAGTTCGAAAAAGAGTTTAAAATTCACCCAACACTCTATCCACCCCCGTCTAGAGTGTGTTTGCGCCATTATCGATCCAACAGATCACAAGCCTAAGAACCCCCGAGTGCTGCAAAGAGAGAAGGGTAAGACTCCAGCTCAGTTAGCTCGTATGGCATCGGGACGGCCTAGTTCATCTTCGGCCCCGACTCAGGCACCACCAGTTCTTTCTTTTTCTCCCTCCGTTAGGATGAGGTTGAGTATGGCAAACAGTTTCCGGAACTGGATGGAGGATCAAAAGCAGACACATGACAATATTCTGACTCTCCTCCTACTGATGAGTGAGGGTCGACCGCCGAGGATCCTACAGCGTTCGCCCCGAGTACCATGGATTACCGTTTTTCAAAGGATATTGAGCGGGCCATCACACAGATTGTGAGGGAGGACGCGTCTTCGTCTGACGAGGAGACCGAGGAGAGCGAGGGGACTGCGGAGCCGGCGACCGAGACTGCTATTGATGCTACTGCTGCTGATGATGATGCACCCAGACAGACATGATTTTATTTGTTATATATGTTGTTCCTTTTGTAGTCTGTGTCAGGTGCTAGGGTTGGTTAGGAGCTGTCTAGCCTATTTTCTACGTTTGTACTATTTTGATGCTACTTTGGTTGGTTTTGTAAGCCTTAAGGCATGCTACTACTTTCATTCGTGTCTTGGATTTTATTTGTACGCATTATGGATGTTGTTTCTCTATTATGTGCCTATGTGGCCTTTCATTCATGCTTAGATGTTTTGTGCTTGACCCGTAGGGGTCATTTATCCATCTATAGCGACCCATTTTGTGCGTTGCATATTGCGTATCGAGTTTTCTGACATGACAGGCCTTAGTACTATTTTACCCCCATATCCTGATTATATCTTTTGTTACAAGGACCATGTCATATGCATGCTTTGTGTTGTTTCTGTCTACTTTGAGATAGGGACTCGAGTCATGCTTACACGAGGCGTTACGGGATTCGATAGCGCCTTTTTGCCGGGTTTATGAGCTAAGTCTTCTTTTCTATATCATTCACACACTAAGGACAGTGTTTCATTCGAAGTGGGGGGGGTGGATACGACTTAGCTTTATTGGTTTCGACTGATAAATGTGCCATTAATAGTGATATGCTTAGTTAATGTCCGTTTTCGAGTCAATTTGTGGCTTAAAATTTTAAAACTTTTCATGGTTTTGACACCGCGTTATATGCACGTTCCTCCCGATGGAGTTGGTAAATGTCTTAGTAGTCGAGTAATGTGTGCAGGGCGATTTTATCTTATTGCGATACGACCCATTTTAGTGCACATAGAACCGTGGTTATGCTTAGCTTGGTTTCTATACACACTTATACCACTAGTTTCGAGGCGAAATAGAAAGGTTTACCTAGGCCGGATACGGGATGAGAGTCATGGCGCTTCTTTGACCCGACCAGAGCCAAATAAGCCAAAATCCCAACATTATACCCTCGTAACCCCTCTAAGACTTGATAGGAAGGTCTGACCACCGTCCGAAAATGAGCCGTTTTGCTTACTTAGCCTGTATTACCCTAACTCTGAGCTGTATTATTGGTCACGTTCATTTTGATCACCCTACGAGTGGACTTAGTTGTTACTTTAGACACACTTGCTAAATCAAGTGTGGGGTGGGAGATGGTGCATGTTTCGAGAGGAGTTGGTTAGTACGAGCTAGTATATGAAGGGGAGGAGCTCGAGAAATGTATTTTGAGGCTTGTGGTTCGGAAAAGAAAATTGAAAAAAAAAAAGAAGAAAAAAATATTATTGAAAAGAAACAAAATTAAAAAAGAAGAAGAGAAGTTTGAATAAAGGTTGAGTGAAAGAAGTCAAAGAATGAGTGTTTAAATGATTGGAAGTGTGATGTTAAGGTTGGAGTTGTTTGTTAATGCATATATCGAACGAGATTTGGTGTGGTTTGGTATGTTTTCGAAGAAAGAATAGATGAAATGATTAGGTTCACTCGTGTTTTTCTCTTTCTCCAGTCCCAAATTTTCCTTTCGGTTAACCCCTTCCCGAGCTTAACATTATAACCCTTCAAGTCCTACTTGACCGTATTTAGCATCGGTTGCCTCGATTAGTGGAGATTCTAGCCCGGTATAAGTTGTGTGTAGTCATTTGGCCGGTATTCAAAGCCGGTAATCATTTTGAGTGTAGCCCTTGGTTTTTATCACACACACTTCATTTTCGTCATAAGATAGAGTCAAGTTGTTTACATTCAGTGTCTGCTCTACATTCACCTTGATGTCGTGGGTGCTATGCATGTTTCGTAAAGTTGATCCCTTGGTCTGTTTTAAAGCGCCTAATTTACTCGAGGACGAGCAAAGGCTAAGTGTGGGGTGGTTGATGGGAGTCAACTTTACTGTACTTTGATGTGCAGTTTAACCCCCGTCTATCACTTTATTGGCATGTTTTGGGTAGTTCTAGACCTGTTTGAGAGTAATATCGAGAGTTATACGCACGGGGAGTTAAACTGTCACATCGATAGTAAACTCCGCCTTTTTAGCGATATTTATCTCTTTTCCGAGCACTTTTGTCTTGCGGAATTACGTGTGGTGTTTGTTCGTATATGTTATTGCAGGACTTAGGTGACTCGAGAACCTGGAAGGCGATGTTTTATAATGAGGAACAGGTTCGTGACACGAAAGTGGCATGAAAGTGGAAGAAAAGTCAGGGTTGGAGAGAAATCAAGGCAAATTGGCGTTTGTCCAATCCCACACTGGCGTTTGAATCAAGCTTAGGCCACACTGGAGTTTGGCCAATGCAAACTGGCGTTCACAGAGTTGGCATCAAATACTGAAAGTTAGAGTTTCAGACAACCGAGCGTTCAAATTGTCCCTAAACTGGCGTTTGTGTGGGTTTAGCCCGAATCAAGAAAGCTCATATAATCCAAACTGGCGTTCAGGCAAATCAAACTGGCGTTTGCCCTCAAGGCATGATCCATGAACTGGAGTTTAGGAGGAGCCAAACGCTAGTTCGCTGAAGACGAAACCCTAATATCATCAAGATTTCCAGGCAAACTAGCGTTTGAAAGGATGCAAACTGGCGTTTGCGACCGACCGAAGCAGATTTTCACCCTACACTATAAATACGCAGCTCATTTAGCCCCTGAATATTCTCGGCCGACTTTAGACTCTTCTTAGGCGATTTTGGTGCGATTTTAGTGTTGTTTGATCACCCTTCAATCCTCTGATTCCCTAGATAACATCCTTTGATTCTAAACACTTTTTATAGCTTTGATTTACATTCCAAGAACAAAAGATTCAACTTTTTGGTGCAATTGTTTCTTCATACTTTGTGGATCAGATTTTCTGCGATTATATGGTAATGAGTTGTTTCTCTTTTATTATTTCTAGCATGTTTTCCTTTCTTTATTCCGTCATTAGCATAATCATGAGTAGCTAATTGCATGTGTAGTCGAATTATGTGAAAGCGAGCGAAAACCCTAAGGGGGACGAGATAGGGAATTGTGTATTGCGTAATATTATGTTTTAACGATTAATCCACGCCCTAAAACTTATTTTAACATCTTTGAATTAGATTGATCACCTAGTTCACCGTCACACACATCGAACTTATAGATGCATTTTGCAGTGAGATGTAGGATGAGGGGTTTTAGGATCGTTGGTAGATTCGGCCTAGCTGTTAGGACCGTTTCCAATACAGAGGTTTGTCATCATTGTTCGAGCAGCTCTAAAGCTTAATCATGTTAGGATAATCGGTTTTCTAAAGGGAGAGTCGGTTAGCTTCGCATAGGGTGGTTAGATCGAGTTGTTCAGTCTAATCACTAGAATTAGGAGTTGGCACCCGTGGATGTCGTTAAACTACATTGGATAGGTGGGTCGGTTAAGACACACTCCCTGTTAAGTCCTTCCTAAGGGGTAAAAGTAGCTCTTAGGATCATAATTCGGCTATATCTTTCTATATTTAGAAGTAAAACCGGTAGCATAATCTTTATTTCTGCATTAGTATAATACCTTTCCACCCATATTTTGGCCTGAACTATGTTCTACGTCGGCTTTGGTACTTAGACATTACTCCCTATGGATTCGACCTTATGACCACTATACTCCCGTTGACCCGATACTCTGTCGGTTAAACTTAGCGGTTAAGTATTTTGCTATCAATTGGATTTAGTGTGGCTGTGTATCACTTCTTAGGTGGCAATCAAAGCTTGAGATGTTTGATTTTTGGTGAGTGCATAGTCTCTTATTATTCTGTTACCAAGATTGTCTCAATTTTATTGGCCATGGCCAGAGCTCCCTGTGTCATGGCAACGGGTTGTTTCGGTGATTATTGCTTTCTTAATGTCTTCGACATATTATTGGATTGCACAATTCTATGGATGGAAGGAACTACCGAACTCTTGACGAGTAGACGCCACGTGAAAGTACGTGGGATTCTTGCATGGGAAGAAAACAAATGACAACAGAAATTTATTATGTGTGTGTTTGCAACTTGGTAACACGTATGGTAGCTAGTCTAGGACACTTTGTGAGGGTAGTTTTGTTGAAGTCAATTGGCTCAGCTCCTTCAGAAAACGCTGCCATCTCAACAAAACAATTCCGATAATGTTCACACCGAGAAGGCATTATGTAATCTTGAATCTATTTTCTCTTTTGAGAATGAATTATCATTGAGCTTGAATTAGCTCGTTTTATCCATTATTGTACATCTTCTACATCATTTGGTATCAGAGCCAGGTTTTTTCCCCTCGCGGTATGACGGCCAAAATGAGTCGGGAAGATAGCCGTATTCATGACGGTGTTCGGGATTCGAAGATCCTTCGGGATATTCCGTCAAAGCTCGGTTCTTTCACATCTGAACTGAATTGCAACAAAGATGTGAAAGGAAACCTTGGAGAAAAATGTTATCATAGTGCCTTCATCACATCTAGAATCACAATGAAGATCCGTTTCTTCAATGGAACATCAGAAAATTTGGTTGATTGGCTAGATGCGGTTGAAGATTTTTTTTGTGCAAATGGACATTCCGGAGCAATTAAAATGCAAAATAGCATGCTATTCACTCGAAGGGGAGGCTGATAGATGGTGGTACCGTTTGCAACAGGAACTAATTGAAAATGGGAAAGTAATGGTCTCCACATGGTAAAAAATGAAGGACCTGTTGCTAAACCGATTCATGCCCGCCAGGTTTTTGACAAAATTACCCAATCAATTCCAGCAAGAAAATGAAGAAACAGTGAAGCATATGATGGTCGATGAGTTTGCACACAACAAGTGTTCGATGAAAGTCCCCTTCCAGCTCAGCAACATCGGACAGAAGCAGATTAAAGGTTGTGATTCCGAAGATGATCAATCTGATCCACTCGAGCATGATGCAATAATTGATGACAAGGAAACGAAAATTGGTAAGGCCAATGAGGAGACCGGGAAAGATTTAGAGCTTGAAACTGGTAAGAAAGGTGTTATGAATGATGTTGATAGCTTTTTAATACCAACCCAAGAGATCACATTTGAGTTATCGCCAATGGTATCAATGAAAAGGAAAACCAAATTGAAACCAGAATGTCATGTCTTAGAAATACTTCAAGAACCTGCCATGGATATGGAGGCATATCATCTTGGGCCTGCACAAAATCCCTATCTCCGAGACTTCTTGAGTTATATCATTGTGTGCGTGGAATCCGGTTGGGACACAATTTGCTCGAAGAAGCATACTTCTCAATTCTCATTGTTGCAGGTATTATTCAGGACTTATTCCGCGATGTATGTGTTATCGTTTTGATCCGGGTGGGAGGCAGGAGGCAGGATGTTAGTCGTTTGAAAGAAAAAGGAAGAGAGCCGTCGAGGTTGGAAATCTTTGAGATTACACACAACAAAAAGGATGAAGCATCCGCGTCGGTTTTTGTGAGTTATTTGTTTGATTAGTCAACTTAGACTATAATTATAACATATATTTGATTTTTTTTCTTCTTCTAAATAGGATGCATTTGAGAGGGCCAAAAGCCAAATAGAGAACAATGATGAGATAGAACAACTCAGCGATGAGACAATTTACAGCCAACAATTTCCACAAAAGAGGCCTGGTCGCATGCACGGCATGGGTCCAATTGTTAAACCTTCACAACTTGGCTTAACAAATGTGTCATCTACATGGCTGAGACAACAAGAGCAACAAGAAACTATAGATAAATTGAAAGGAAAAGTTTCTGAACTTCAAAGCAAAGTATCGGAAATGGAAGAAATGAAGATGCAATTTTCTTCTATGATGACATTCATGAAGGAACTTTGTACTGCTCAGGGCATGACAATACCTAACTTCCCCCATATGGTAAGTGTTCTTAGTCTTTATGAATATCTACATTGTTTTATATCTTTACCTTAGCTTGTTTTGTTTATTTGGTATTCTTAAGGCCTTTTCTTGAAAATTGTTTGTTACTCAGTCAGTCTTGTATGCTAGTGTCCTTCTTGTAAGCTGAGTTTGCTTGAGTCCTCAATTCAGCATGCCAGTCAGTCTTGTTTGAGCTGCATCATGTTCTGAGTTTCAGTGTGCTCTATTGTACTGGATTTAAAGACTTATGCTTATAGCCTGGTATGTGCTTTAGCTTTATTTGATCCTTGAGTATGTGCTTTAGCTTTATTTGATCCCTTTCTGCATTTTTTTTTCACCAGAATCTTATTCTTTTTTCGTTCACTTGTTTTCAGGTTGGTGACTCAAGTTCTGCATCAACTTCATTTTCAGGTGTCTCAATTTCTGTTTTACCATTCCTAAAAAAAATATGTTTTACCTGAGGGGCAAAGAAGTTTGATGCTAATGATTCATCATGTTTAAGTCAGAGTCTAAGTTTTAGTCCAGTTCTGCTTGTTTAAGTCAAGTTCTATTTTACCTTTATTTTTGCACCTGCTGTACTTGAGTATTTGCTGAACTCTGGTGCATTTGATCCTGCTGCACTTTATCTGCGGTAATTTTTTGGCTGCTGATCTATTTGACACTGCTATATCTATCCTGGTACATTTCTCATATTTGCTGCATTGGTCCTCTGGCTGATCCTGTGCCTTCTATATTTTGGTGAACCCATGTCTGGTGCTAAAAAGCATTTGCTGATTTTGTATTACATTTGTTTTGTATTTGCAGCATTGAATATTTTGTAATAGGACTTAGATATATTTCTTTTCTGATGTGGTGTTCAGTGTGTGCTCGGTTTGTGATTAACAGTTCTGATAGTTTTTAATCATTGATTTTCTTTCATTAACTCTTTCGTAGACAGTTGAGGATCAAAAGCGGAAACTGAAGAAATGCTGAATCAAAGAAGGTAAACTGAACTCAAACCTTTTTTCAATATTAAACTTGTAAAAGTGCTTCGTTTCGTGCCCATTTATTGTTTACTCAGTCATGTTGGTATGCTTGTTTTCTGCATATTAAGGTTCTGGTATAGATTAGATTAAGGGTCAATCCATTTTGGTATTTCCCTTGTGTCCGGGCCTTGTCTTGTTGCATCAGTCCTTCGTTTGTTTTGTTAAAATTAGCTTGGTCATATTCTGTCATTCTAAGTTCAGCTTGTTAAGAGTTCCGGTTTTGTATATAATTTTAAGGTATGAATCCTCAGTTTTAGTGCTCCATTTTAGTCCTTTGTTTCAGTCTAGTGCCTTGCCCTTTGCTGTGTGCTTGTGGTCTATACCTTGCATCTGCCGTACAAATCTTTGTGTAAGTCTCAATATAGTGTTGGTCTCATATTTGGACAACAATTTCGTTCTTTTTCATGGGCAGAAGCTTAGGGGGGTTGCTGTTGTTGTCTTGTTGAGGAATGTCCGTAATGGAAATGTTGGATTTTAGATCGATTAGTTTTCACAGATTTATGTGAAGTATTTTTTCCCCTAAAACACAGATTTATGTTGAAACATGCCTCTTATTCATTAAATTTCTTTGACTTGATCTAGTAAGATGCCGTGAAGGGTAAATTAAGTGGTTTTAAGGGTAAATTTCAATTCCGTAAAGTCATCATCTTTGAATAATTGAGATGCCCTTTATTCTGGTCTGTCAATTTTCTTGATGTCCTGTTTTGAATTTTGAATTTTGGTAACACAAGCATAATTTTACAAAGTCTGATGGAATGAACTTGCAAATCAAGCCCCATTTTAGCATTTGTTGGCGTGTTAAAATGATTTTGGGAAGTATGCAGCACCCAGGCTTGATTTCCTGCTTTAAAATGATTTTGATCCTGCTTCTTGTTCCAGGTTGATGGTGAACTTACCGGATGCTGCAAATAGAGAGAAAATTTTAGGAGTCATATTAGCAAGAGGAATTGGCTCTTGGTGTTGATCTGGTGTTGGAATTGGCATTTGGAAATAAAATGTGATGTTTTTGGATTGAGATTCATGTTTGAATCAATGTTCTTAAATTTACCTTTTTCATTTTTAATTTTTTTTATTTTATTTCTATTTCTATTTATTTTTTTATTTTTTTTATTTCTCTGGATTCGCGGCGGAGTAATAATCCGCCGCCAAAACCTTTACTTTCCTTTTGTGATGGAATAAATATTCCTGGCGGAATATTGGGTAATTGCTGGCTTATAATAACCGCCACAAAAAGATCTTAGCGGTGGACCCAAAAATCCGCCAGGAAAGGGCCTAAAACTTTTAGCGGCGAAGGCAAATACGGCGGATTTAAAACCGCCGCGAAAAAGATTTAACGGCGGATTTTCAGCTTTAGCGGTGGAAAAAATCCGCCGCTAAAAAGCATGTTTTTTGTAGTGGTAGTATCATGTGTTGTGCTCATTTTAGGACCAAATTCAGTGAACTGAATTCAAATGTAAATACCCAAGCCATGCAAGGAAATTGTGCTGGTGCTGAGAGATTATACATTCATAAGGACATTTCCTCCGCGTTTATTGCTGAAGTGGTGATTGAAAAATCTTTCTTTGTTGGTCCTCTACTTGTTGGAACGTATGACATGGAACCATTTGCAGGATGGAGTACGTATTCTGAGCAGCTACAAAATCTGGTACGTGATGCACTAGACAAAGGTGCAGAAAATGAGGGTCGATTAAGTGTTTGCAGTTTTGTTGAAGGCGTTGTGGATAAGCATTTTCCTCGTACGGTTATCGTAAATGTCAAGCTTACCATGAATGATAATTCTCAAACCAGTAATACATCTTCTGCTCTTGAGGATATGCTGAAAGTGGGCATGTATATTGTTGATTTCCTTGTTAACGAGACGATAATATGTAACTTTGATCTTGGAGTTCCATACATTGCGATCATTGGAAGCTTCGATAATTATTTCTATCTTAGTTTCTTTGGCGTATTGTTGGATTGCACCGTTCCACGAATTGATGTAGCAGCCAAAACTGTCGATTAGAAGCTGTAGTGCTTTGGATTCTTGCATTAGGCTGAGAGACCAAATTGCGAAGAGAAATGCACTCTGTTGGTGTTCATGGCATGGTAACACACCTGATAGTTTGGTGCATTTTGTGCAGGTGATATCTTTGAATTCAAGTGAACGAATCGGTGGTCGAATCCTCACTAATAATTCAACCGCCAAGTTTTCATCACTCGTATTTGATCCTGGTGGGATTTATAATCCATTCAAGCACCTGATGGCCTGTAAAGGCCGTCCTTACGCAATCTTAGCACATTGCGACAAACGTGGAAATGGTTCTTTTGAAGACATTATTACTAAAGGAAGTCTTAAGCACAGGGTATCATATAAGATAAGCAATGCATTTACTCAAGCCTCTTTTATTACCCTTGGATCTGATAATGTCAAGTCACTTGCATTCACTGTTTTGGCCATCCTGGCTAGTGATACATATGTTTATAGTGTTGGATTTCGTGTAGTGTTCATTCCCCTCTCATCAGTTGTTGAAATATTCTGGGCTCTTTTTCTCACAAGGAAGAAACGAGCTGACTTTTGGGGCATTAAACAACAAGGTTTCTGCAACACATGGAAGATTTCACAATACTGTTTAGTCTCATCAATTCATCAAGGTTAAATTACATAATTTTGATAAACAATTTAGGACGGTTTGGATGGCCAGGTTACTCAATGGTGTAATTGTGCCACAGTGCAATCTTCAAACGGGTACCGACCTCAATCTAACTCATGGACAAGTTATTCCATTGGAGGGTTGGAATGATGAGAATAACGCTAATATGGAAAGGATATTCATAATGGTGGAGCTTATAATTGATTCATGTGTAAAGATTTTGTGCAAGAATGGTCAATTTACGGAGACTTTGAGATTGTTTTACAAGGTGGTAAATGGGCTTGATCCACCAATGGATCTTGATAGCGCTTGCGAGGCCTCGATGTGGATCTCTATGAATTCGCTAGTGGATGAGCTTTTGAGGAGGAGGGATGGAGATGATGTAGCACATCTAAGTTAATTAATAATGTTTTATTTATGTTTTAATTTAAGTAGTTAGTTATTGGGCCTTCAACCCAAGTGGGCCTTTTAGTCTTTAAATAGTTGAACTTTTAGAAGCTAAGATTATTATGTAATCTTGAATCTATTTTCTCTTTTGAGAATGGATTATCATTGAGCTTGGATTAGCTCGTTTTATCAATTATTGTAGATCTTCTACATCAAAAATGACTTGTGTCCAATATGCATTTATTAAAGGAGGTAATGATCGATTGAGAATCTTGAGTGCAACTGTTTTTACTATTTTGGCCATTAATGAAGCAGCAACTGTTGCACCAAATCTCCTCACGTGTCGACGACAGGATGTGTTAACAAAGAATTTGGACCCGATTGTTTACAAACATCTGATGGCTGCTCCAGCAAGAGGTTTCATGGCAGATGAGAAATTCTTCTTGAATGACAAATGGAAGGAGAAATTAAGAGGTTCGGGTACAAATGGAATGGTTTACGGAACTTTAATGCAAGGGTATTTTGTAAAGGGGAAGAAGGAAGAATTGATGAGATTCTATAAGAAAGCAATCGACAAGGATTCGACGATCAAGATGTACACTAGTGTTGCTTCTATGTTGAGCACCTTGAATAAGCACACAAGGTATGACGAGGCCCCGAATCGCTGGGCATTGCTCCAACACATTCTCTCTATGGCCGCAACTATTGGAAAGACGAAAGCGTATGAGAATCTGGGCCATGTCTTCAAAGACATGCTTGAAGATGTGTTTGTTGAGGAGTTTATTAGCTGTATTAGTGTTTTGGGTACTTCTTATATTCACTAATAGTATGGGGTGCGAAATGTAATTATTTCTATTTTAGCTTTGTGAAACGCTGCGTATTGTATAGAATATAAATAGGAAAACTGCTACCAAAATATCAGAGTTGAAGTAATAAAAACCCATTTTATTTTGTCTGGTTCCCCTTTCTTTGATTCCTTTTTTTTCTCCCGTAGAACCCTAATTTTCTTTCGTCGATTTCTGATACAAAGTGATTGAGATCACTTTCCACATGGTATCAGAGCCTGAGTGTGAATAGATCCGTTTTTTTTATCTCTTGCGTTTTGTTGCTGTTTGATTTCTTTGAGAAGAAATGTCGAATAAGCCACGGTTACAAGGTCCGATGGAAGTAAAATTCTCAAATCGATTTTTCGAGAATCCCGCTCTCGTGTCAGTAGATTCACCTCTCGATTGTAAGATTTTCCTTCCCAACAATGATCGAGGGCAGTCTAAGTGGGAAACAGGTCCGAGAAGTGGTTCTTACAAGAAGGGAAATCTTACTGAAATTGAAGAAAGCCCCAGTGGTGGAGCAATCTCACAGAGAAATGAACATGGACGGTTTCAGGAGGTAAATCTTGGACTCACATCTCACCAGCTTCAAAAATTAACCAGGTTCCTTGACCAAATGAATCTGGATGAGAAGGCTCAGCATACCATGAACGGGGCCACTGTGATGACAACGAATTTCAAGCAGAATGATAAGGGGCTGCCAGGTAAATCTCCAGGTACCTGGATTGTTGATTCCGGGGCAACAGATCATGTTGCCTGTTGTGTCAATATGTTTGAAGAAGTCAATAAGGTGCACGGAGTTACAGTAAATTTGCCAAATGGTGAGGCTGTATGTGTGTCACATGTGGGTACAGTAAGGTTAAGTGATAGGTTAATTTTGCGTGGAGTCTTGTGTGTTCCGACTTTCCAATGTAACTTGATTTCCTTGGGGAAATTAACTGCTGATGAGATGTTGTGTGTTATGTTTGTGGATAGTCTCTGTTGTATACAGGCCAAGAAGGATGGGGAGAGAATTGGTACAGCTAGAAAAGAGGGAGGCTTATATCTTTTGAAAATGAATGAAGGCTCAGAGGTTGAAAAAGGGGTTGTGAAGACTGTTTGCAATAATACTACTAGAAGTACCAGCAGAGTATTAGACATTCCTCCCAATAAAGACCTTTTATGGCATTTACGTTTGGGACATATGTCCCAACAGAGAATGAGTGTGGTTAAACGAATACATGAAGATGTTATTTTGCCTGACAGTGTATGCTACGTGTGTCCACATGCTAGAATGAAAAGATTATCCTTTCCTTTGAGTACAAGTACAGTGGACTCCCCTTTTGATTTGATCCACATGGATATATGGGGGCCTTATAGGCATTCAACAGTTTATGGGCATCATTATTTTTTGACAGTGGTCGATGAGTTTAGTAGATACACATGGGTGTTCTTGTTAAAAATGAAGGCAGAGGTGAGGCATTTGATTCAAAGCTTTTGTGCTTATGTGTCTACTCAGTTTCAGAAACAAGTCAAAGTCATAAGAACAGATCAAGGGGCCGAGTTTAGGTGGCCAGAGTTTTATGATGAAAAAGGTATTATACACCAAGAGAGTTGTGTGTCAACTCCACAACAAAATGGTGTAGTGGAGAGAAAGCACCAACATATACTAAACGTAGCCAGGGCATTGAAACTTCAGGCAAATTTGCCCATTCCATATTGGGGGCATTGCATACAGCACGCAGTCAAACTCATTAATCTCACACCCACACCCTTGTTGAATGATTCTACACCTTTCGAGCAGCTTTTCCACAAGGATCCTGACATCAAACATTTGAAGGTTTTTGGGTGTTTAGTGTTTGCTTCTACCCTCACAAGAGACCGTAGTAAGTTTGATACAAGAGCCCGAACTTGTGTTAACTTGGGTATTTCAGAAACCTGCAAAGGGTATATCCTTCTCGACTTACTTACAAAGGAGCTCTTCGTCTCTAGAGATGTATTATTTCATGAACTAGTGTTCCCTTTTCACAGTCCACAAGAGCAGTGTGTATCAATTGATTCTGTACCCTTGCCTACTCCGTGTTTAGTTTCAGATCTTGCACACTTTGATGAAGTTGATTTTTCCACTGTTAATAGCCCAGATTCTGAGTCACATTCTGAGCAAAATTCTGTGCCTTGTGTACCTCAACATAATGCACATGAAACCATTGTTTCACCATCAGACACACCACCAGATCTGCCATGTCCTCCTGAAACACAGCCTGATCCACCACAGCTAGATGGCTCCTCAGGGAACATTTCTCAAAGGCCCACTAGAGTACATCGTCCACCATCCTACTTGCAAGATTATGTCTGTGCGCACACACAGAAGCGCACCTCACCCCATGATTTAGAATCTGTCCTTAGTTGTGCACAACTTTCGGCCTCCCACTCGCTTTTGTTGCCAATATAGACAAGATTACGAACCACGTACCTACAACCAGGCCATTCTTAGCCCCGAATGGCAAGAAGCCATGAAGAAAGAGATAGATGCCTTAGAGACTACCAAGACTTGGGAAGTAGTAGACTTACCTAAAGGAAAAAGACCCATTGGCTGCAAATGGGTCTATAAAGTAAAATACCATGCTGATGGGACAGTAGAGAGATATAAAGCACGGTTAGTAGCCAAGGGCTACACACAGATACCGGGCATCGATTATGAGGAGACATTTTCTCCAGTTGCAAAGGTTACCACTATTCGGAGTTTATTAGCATTGGCAGCAGCTAAGGGGTGGTTCCTGCACCAATTAGACGTCAATAACGCGTTCCTCCATGGAGATCTCGAAGAGGAGGTGTACATGAAACTCCCACCGGGTTTTCACACTGACAAACCCCATCAGGTATGCCGTTTACGAAAGTCCCTCTACGGTTTGAAACAAGCTAGTCGCCAATGGAATCATAAACTCACTTTAGCTCTTAAAAATCTGGGGTATGTGCAATCTCAACATGATCATAGTCTGTTTGTTAAAACAGTTGATAATTGCTTTGTAGTTGCTCTAGTTTACGTAGATGATATTGTTTTGGCTGGGAATTCAATGGCTCTAATTGCTGAAGTTAAAACCTATTTGCACGAATTGTTCAAAATCAAAGATTTGGGGGAGTTAAAATTCTTTCTGGGCTTGGAAGTGTCTCGTTCCTCTTCAGGCATTGTTGTCTCACAACGAAAATACGCATTGAATCGTTGGAAACCTTTGATATGCTGGATTGCAAAGGGGCTGCTACACCCATGAAATCCAAAGTCTCCCTTTATCATGGAGACTCAGATTTGCTGTCTGATAATTCAGTTTACCGTAGCTTGGTTGGTAAGTTGCTGTATCTTACAATTACACGTCCAGATATTTCATACGCTACACAACAATTGAGTCAATTTTTAGATGCCCCCACGGTTCACCACTATCACACTGCACAACAAGTTTTGCGTTATGTTAAGTCTGCACCGGGAAAAGGGTTGTTCTACTCGCTACTAATTCAACTATCATGTCTGGGTTTGCGGACTCTGATTGGGGTGCCTGCAAGGACACCAGACGCAGCATTACTGGGTATTGCATGTTCATTGGCAATGCATTGGTTTCGTGGAAGTCAAAAAAACAAACGACGGTATCCCGGAGTTCCACTGAAGCTGAATACCGGGCTCTCGCCCTCGCTGTTTGTGAAATCCGATGGTTATGTTTTCTGGGCCATGATTTTGGTGTGCCATTTCCCACTCCAGTTCGATTACATTGTGATAATGTTAGTGCTATCCACCTAGCACACAATCCCGTCTTTCACGAGAGGACTAAGCATATAGAAATAGATTGTCATCTTATCCGTGAAAAAATTCAAGATGGACTTGTTCAGCTCGTGCCTGTCTCTACTTTACACCAATTGGCGGATATCTTTACCAAAGCCCTCGATGGTCCTCTATTTCACTCCCTACTTGCCCGTTTTCACATGAAGGACATCTATGCCTCTCCAAGTCCATCTTGACGGGGGGTGTTGAGGAGTTTATTAGCTGTATTAGTGTTTTGGGTACTTCTTATATTCACTAATAGTATGGGGTGCGAAATGTAATTATTTCTATTTTAGCTTTGTGAAACGCTGCGTATTGTATAGAATATAAATAGGAAAACTGCTACCAAAATATCAGAGTTGAAGTAATAAAAACCCATTTTATTTTGTCTGGTTCCCCTTTCTTTGATTCCTTTTTTTTCTCCCGTAGAACCCTAATTTTCTTTCGTCGATTTCTGATACAAAGTGATTGAGATCACTTTCCACAGAGCCTGAGTGTGAATAGATCCGTTTTTTTATCTCTTGCGTTTTGTTGCTGTTTGATTTCTTTGAGAAGAAATGTCGAATAAGCCACGGTTACAAGGTCCGATGGAAGTAAAATTCTCAAATCGATTTTTCGAGAATCCCGCTCTCGTGTCAGTAGATTCACCTCTCGATTGTAAGATTTTCCTTCCCAACAATGATCGAGGGCAGTCTAAGTGGGAAACAGGTCCGAGAAGTGGTTCTTACAAGAAGGGAAATCTTACTGAAATTGAAGAAAGCCCCAGTGGTGGAGCAATCTCACAGAGAAATGAACATGGACGGTTTCAGGAGGTAAATCTTGGACTCACATCTCACCAGCTTCAAAAATTAACCAGGTTCCTTGACCAAATGAATCTGGATGAGAAGGCTCAGCATACCATGAACGGGGCCACTGTGATGACAACGAATTTCAAGCAGAATGATAAGGGGCTGCCAGGTAAATCTCCAGGTACCTGGATTGTTGATTCCGGGGCAACAGATCATGTTGCCTGTTGTGTCAATATGTTTGAAGAAGTCAATAAGGTGCACGGAGTTACGTAAATTTGCCAAATGGTGAGGTTTGTATGTGTGTCACATGTGGGTACAAGAAGGTTAAGTGATAGGTTAATTTTGCGTGGAGTCTTGTGTGTTCCGACTTTCCAATGTAACTTGATTTCCTTGGGGAAATTAAGCTGGCGATGAGATGTTGTGTGTTATGTTTGTGGATAGTCTCGTTGTATACGGAGCCAAGAAGGATGGGGAGAGAATTGGTACGGCTAGAAAAGAGGGAGGCTTATATCTTTTGAAAATGAATGAAGGCTCGAGAGGTTGAAAAAGGGGTTGTGAAGATCTTGTTTGCAATAATACTACTAGAAGTACCAGCAGAGTATTAGACATTCCTCCCAATAAAGACCTTTTATGGCATTTACGTTTGGGACATATGTCCCAACAGAGAATGAGTGTGGTTAAACGAATACATGAAGATGTTATTTTGCCTGACAGTGTATGCTACGTGTGTCCACATGCTAGAATGAAAAGATTATCCTTTCCTTTGAGTACAAGTACAGTGGACTCCCCTTTTGATTTGATCCACATGGATATATGGGGGCCTTATAGGCATTCAACAGTTTATGGGCATCATTATTTTTTGACAGTGGTCGATGAGTTTAGTAGATACACATGGGTGTTCTTGTTAAAAATGAAGGCAGAGGTGAGGCATTTGATTCAAAGCTTTTGTGCTTATGTGTCTACTCAGTTTCAGAAACAAGTCAAAGTCATAAGAACAGATCAAGGGGCAGAGTTTAGGTGGCCAGAGTTTTATGATGAAAAAGGTATTATACACCAAGAGAGTTGTGTGTCAACTCCACAACAAAATGGTGTAGTGGAGAGAAAGCACCAACATATACTAAACGTAGCCAGGGCATTGAAACTTCAGGCAAATTTGCCCATTCCATATTGGGGGCATTGCATACAAGCACGCGATCAAACTCATTAATCTCACACCCACACCCTTGTTGAATGATTCTACACCTTTCGAGCAAAGCTTTTCCACAAGGATCCCGACATCAAACATTTGAAGGTTTTTGGGTGTTTAGTGTTTGCTTCTACCCTCACAAGAGACCGTAGTAAGTTTGATACAAGAGCCCGAACTTGTGTTAACTTGGGTATTTCGAAACCCGCAAAGGGTATATCCTTCTCGACTTACTTACAAAGGAGCTCTTCGTCTCAGAGATGTATTATTTCATGAACTAGTGTTCCCTTTTCACGAGTCCACAAGAGCAGTGTGTATCAATTGATTCTGTACCCTTGCCTACTCCGTGTTTAGTTTCAGATCTTGCACACTTTGATGAAGTTGATTTTTCCACTGTTAATAGCCCAGATTCTGAGTCACATTCTGAGCAAAATTCTGTGCCTTGTGTACCTCAACATAATGCACATGAAACCATTGTTTCACCATCGACACACCACCGGATCCGCCATGTCCTCCGAAACACACACGATCCACCACTAGATGGCTCCTCGGGAACATTTCTCAAAGGCCCACTAGAGTACATCGTCCACCATCCTACTTGCAAGATTATGTCTGTGCGCACACACAGAAGCGCACCTCACCCCATGATTTAGAATCTGTCCTTAGTTGTGCACAACTTTCAGCCTCCCACTCTGCTTTTGTTGCCAATATAGACAAGATTACAGAACCACAGACCTACAACCAGGCCATTCTTAGCCCCGAATGGCAAGAAGCCATGAAGAAAGAGATAGATGCCTTAGAGACTACCAAGACTTGGGAAGTAGTAGACTTACCTAAAGGAAAAAGACCCATTGGCTGCAAATGGGTCTATAAAGTAAAATACCATGCTGATGGGACAGTAGAGAGATATAAAGCACGGTTAGTAGCCAAGGGCTACACACAGATACCGGGCATCGATTATGAGGAGACATTTTCTCCAGTTGCAAAGGTTACCACTATTCGGAGTTTATTAGCATTGGCAGCAGCTAAGGGGTGGTTCCTGCACCAATTAGACGTCAATAACGCGTTCCTCCATGGAGATCTCGAAGAGGAGGTGTACATGAAACTCCCACCGGGTTTTCACACTGACAAACCCCATCAGGTATGCCGTTTACGAAAGTCCCTCTACGGTTTGAAACAAGCTAGTCGCCAATGGAATCATAAACTCACTTTAGCTCTTAAAAATCTGGGGTATGTGCAATCTCAACATGATCATAGTCTGTTTGTTAAAACAGTTGATAATTGCTTTGTAGTTGCTCTAGTTTACGTAGATGATATTGTTTTGGCTGGGAATTCAATGGCTCTAATTGCTGAAGTTAAAACCTATTTGCACGAATTGTTCAAAATCAAAGATTTGGGGGAGTTAAAATTCTTTACGGGCTTGGAAGTGTCTCGTTCCTCTTCGGCATTGTTGTCTCACAACGAAAATACGCATTGAATCTGTTGGAAACCTTTGATATCTTTGGATTGCAAAGGGTCGCTACACCCATGAAATCCAAAGTCTCCCTTTATCATGGAGACTCGATTTTCTTTCCGATAATTCGGTTTACCGTAGCTTGGTTGGTAAGTTTCGTATCTTACAATTACACGTCCGGATATTTCATACGCTACACAACAATTGAGTCAATTTTTAGATGCCCCCACGGTTCACCACTATCACACCGCACAACAAGTTTTGCGTTATGTTAAGTCCGCACCGGGAAAAGGGTTGTTCTACTCGCTACTAATTCAACTATCATGTCCGGGTTTGCGGACTCGATTGGGGTGCCCGCAAGGACACCGGACGCGGCATTACCGGGTATTGCATGTTCATTGGCAATGCATTGGTTTCGTGGAAGTCAAAAAAACAAACGACGGTATCCCGGAGTTCCACCGAAGCCGAATACCGGGCTCTCGCCCCGCATTTGTTTGTGAAATCCGATGGTTATGTTTTCGGGCCATGATTTTGGTGTGCCATTTCCCACTCGGTTCGATTACATTGTGATAATGTTAGTGCTATCCACCTAGCACACAATCCCGTCTTTCACGAGAGGACTAAGCATATAGAAATAGATTGTCATCTTATCCGTGAAAAAATTCAAGATGGACTTGTTCGGCTCGTGCTCGTCTCTACTTTACACCAATTGGCGGATATCTTTACCAAAGCCCTCGATGGTCCTCTATTTCACTCCCTACTTGCCCGTTTTCACATGAAGGACATCTATGCCTCTCCAAGTCCATCTTGACGGGGGTGTTGAGGAGTTTATTAGCCGTATTAGTGTTTTGGGTACTTCTTATATTCACTAATAGTATGGGGTGCGAAATGTAATTATTTCTATTTTAGCTTTGTGAAACGCTGCGTATTGTATAGAATATAAATAGGAAAACTGCTACCAAAATATCAGAGTTGAAGTAATAAAAACCCATTTTATTTTGTCTGGTTCCCCTTTCTTTGATTCCTTTTTTTTCTCCCGTAGAACCCTAATTTTCTTGTTGAGAAGGTGGTAGTGTAAAAAGGGATTGCGGATTATGAAGAATACCCAGCTTTGGTACTATGGAGAAAGTTTCAACCAAGTGATATCCTAATTGATGAGTTAAAAATGTTCATTTTGACCCAGGTGGGTGTGTCGATGAGCTTAATAGTCGGTTGTTGTTGCCGGTTAATCTTTGTTTGAAAATGGTGAAGGAACTAATAAGTGAGCAAAAGAATATCGGCCCCAATCTAACTTGTGGAAGAGTTATTCCGTGGGAGGGTTGGAATGATGTGAACAACTCTAATAAGGATGAATGGTTCATCGTGGTGAACATTTTATGCAAGATAGAACAATTTAGGGAAACTTCAAAAATGTTTTGTAAGTTGGTGAACAATGAATCCTGATAGTGCTTGTGAGGCTTATGAAATTGGTTTGTCGCTGCCTAACCGATTTCCAAGACTTTCAATGTTGTTGATTTGACTCCTTATCACCCACTTGACAATGCACAAACAGAAGAGATCTAACTCGAGGACGAGTTTGTTACTTTGTGGGCGGATGGAGATGATGCGGTGAGGATGCAATAATTAATTTAAGTTGTCGGTTAATTTTGTCTATGTGATATTTATGTAATGATGGGTATTCTGGTCTTTTGGTGTCATTTGTAAGTTAGTATTTAAGGATGAAACTCTATTTTTGTAAGGGACTTTTGGCTATTTTGATGAAACAAAACCCTAGCTGCGTTTGCTAGAGGACTTCTTCTCCAATTTCCTTATTAGCTTTAAATCAAGAACAGTTTGAGCAGGAGTTTGATGAGAACTTCGAGAATAATATATGACCATGATTACTATGTTATGCTAATTTTCCTTTATTATTTCAAATTATGCTCTAGACTATGGTGTAATTTCCTTCAAAGACATGTTGTACTTTCTATTGGAATTCATGTAAGATAACCTTGTTGTTTTTCTTTTAAGACATCGTATTGTTGTAAGATTGGTTTATCGTTGTTGTAAGATATCCCTTCTATTTTTAGTTGGTTGCTTTCCATTCTTGTACTTTAAAAAAATTACACCCGAGTTTTCCATTAATGCTAAACTCGATACGACGTAATAGAGGTTTTACGTGTTATATGGAATATATTTTATATTATACATGCCGAATGTTTCTTTTCCGAATACTCGGTGTCCGGAAACGGAACGTTACATATTATCTTTTACGTGGTCACTTTGTTTTTAACGGCAATAAAGATGTTTTTATGTGAATTCTCTAACACGATGCTAGAGAAGGATAGTACATGCATAATAGAACTTCAAACAACACAACATACTACTAAACTACATGTTGCAAAAGTGATTCAAATCTGCCTAACTGGGAGCGTCTATCAGATACGACTTCCATTTATTCTAATCTAAAGCAAGCTTGTCACATCAAGTGTTAATCCACACAAAGATGATTTTTTGCATTTCAACAAATATGTCCTCCACTAACGCGGCTTTTGAGTTGAAAATGAGATTATTCCTTATTTTCCAAATACTCCAACATGTTACTTTCCTCATAGAATCCCTAATCTTGGAGAATTTGATTTGCTTTACATGCAAAGGAGTGTTGTGATGTAGCAAACGCCAATCCAGAAATGAAGTAAACTAAGTTAGCCACCAAGATGAAAATTTCTCCCAAATCTTAGTAGGAATGGGGCAACGAAAAAACAAATGATTTTCATCTTCCATATCCAAGGAGCAAGATGGGCAAAACGGAGGTGCTGTTAAGTTTCAGGATTTTCTTGGGCAGAGTTTAGGTGGCTCGATCACCCGATCTTGCTAATTTCTGTCACTTGTTGTGCCAAAGCTAGTTCTTCGGAGTTATATTGTCTTTGACAAGTTTATCTCTTTCATTTCTGTCTTGTTAGGTTTTATGTCGGCTATATGTTTGCCTCACATGTGAAAAGGTAATATATCACACGTTTTGATAGAATGCATAAGTACAATAAAATTAATTTAAACGGCAACAAAACAAACAAAAAAACCGATACAAAACGAGAAACGAAACGAAAAACACATACGATTGCAGTCAGGAACATATCCAGGGTTTGTCTTAATCCGGTCTATCCGATCATACAATTAAATATAGTACATTAACTCATCCGATCACCAAAATCTAGTTCCGTCCTTGATTGCGGTTAAGCTTTGTTGACACAACGTAAACCAGGAAATAATAAGATGCAAGTATCATCATCCATTTGCCTTATAAGATGGGAAAAATACAAAAAAACAAAAACAAAAAAATGCATAAAACAGTTCATAGCTTTTAACTTTGATCCATGCAAACTTTGGTCACTCTACTGTAGGATCAAGAACAACCCCGGTGAAAAGGACAAATTTGGTCTTCTCTTCCCTTATCATAAACATAAATGGATGATCCGCAATAAACTCCGTCTTCTTCCTCTTTAGACGAGGCCCATCACGATCCATTTCAGAACAAGCAAAAGTTACAGCTGCAGCTTCAGTGCCTTTCTCATCCACGTCAATAAAGGACTTCTGAACAATGGTGACCTCAAACCCATTTTCTGCATAATTTCCTTCCCTTCGGATGTGTAGTAACTAAACTTGAATTTGGGTATCCAAAATATGTCATAACGACGACCCCATTTGTATAGTTTGAAATCTTGTCGTAAAAAGCCTGAATTTGAAGCAGCTTTATCCAACAAACGAAGCAAACCAAGTCTATCGTCCGGAAGAAAGATATACATAGAGAACATATTGCTGTTAGCCCCTATTTGATATGGGATACTTACGACTTTGAAACCATTAAATGATCCGCTAGAATATTTATCGCACCCGGTCATAAAAGGAACTTTTTTTTGCGTTCTGTTCATAAGGTAAAAGGGTCGGTCCATTGTCAATCTAGGTTCGAAGCCATCTTCCCAAAAACCTTTAAAGTAGAGAGCATTCCCGAGAAGAATTTTTACACCACCCAAACCACCGCGTTTAAGAACTTCAGTGATCAACCCTTTGGTTGATTCTTTAGCCCATGCATTGGCATCATCAACCACTTCATCTGCCTATATATATAATTCATGTTTTTAAATAAAATATATTAATAGGCTTACAAATCATGAGGAGACACATTCAGCAGAGGATTAAACAAACATCCAGTGTTCAATCTCAGCTTCAAATACAAATCAGAGACAAGCAAAACAATTAAATAGATAATTAATCTCCTATCACCAAAGATTATAAAGAGTTTGGCACCAATTAACCATAAATAAATATGTATTTTTTCCAATAAATTAACACCAAAACTTTTTTTTTTAAACTGAAAACAGAAAGAAGAAAAACAGAAGACCAGCAAAAAACAGTAAAAAAAAAAAAAAATAAATAACAGAACGCTTATTTAATATACCTTGTTTTCAAAATCTGCCCTTTTGATACGTGCCTTGTAAATTTTTTGAGCCAAATCTTTATAAGAGGATTTGAGAGCATATTGCTGATCAAACCATATTCCATTCAAACACTGAATCACCGGCCCTGCAGAATCATTGTTACCATCGGATGCAAAGCCCATCATCTTCAAAGAATTCGAGTCAACATCTTTGATTTCACCGCCGCAGTGAAGAAACCGAAGCATCTCCTCCAACGTATCTCCGGTTGCTCCTCCGGCAATCAGGTTCAGGATTACATTGTAAGACAGCGGAGAGAACACCAAATTTTGGGTCTGGGTTTTCTTGAGGCTTTTCTTGAGGAGGTTCAAGCTTAATTGACTGCAAAAATCCATTCTTTGTATTTTTGGAATTTTTTAGGGTTTAAACCGTGTATATATATACAACTAACGACCGTGAAGGATATATATATGATTGATATGTATATGTACATGATTGCGGTAATAAATTAATGAATCAATTATTAATGTTTGTTTTAGACTTCTTCTATTTTTATTTTTTTTTGGAATAAAGTTTGTTTTAGATTTGAGTCGGCCAATACAGTTATATGTGTACCTATTTGTGTAACCGAGTAATTTGATACTATAAATGTTATATTATAAAATAAATTAATGAATCAATTATTAAAGCTTATTATAAGAGGGACTAAGGTTAGCCCGAGGCATCATCAATTTGTGTTTTTCAAGTTTTCATAAAAAAATTGCCTACTTTCTCGGACACTGCTCCCGAGACCGCATCCCAGACTTAGCTTTAGGGATGTTCGGTTGATTCAATCTGGGTTTGTTCTGTAGATCACATCAGTGATTTGAAGCAGTTTCGATTCCAGATGCAAGTTTAAGGTTGGGCTCGTCTTGTGAAGGTAATCATCGTAGTAGCATATGTGTCTAATAATTGCTAGGATTAATTTTAGTAATTATTGAATAATATTGTGGATCTACTTTACGGTGTTACCAAGTTCGGTTTATACGTGTTGTAAAAGCGGTCGATTGTCTTACACCAATGATGTAATTACATCGTCCGATTTTGAGATGGAGAAAAGGAAAGAAAATTAATGATCGCTGAGTTGTATTTACTAATGAGTAGATTTAATTTAATTTTCTCTCATCGATGCAAGCAATTAGACATAGTAAAGGTTTGTCATACAACTACTTCCTTTTTATTGTGTAAAATCACTGTAGTGCACCTCAACTTGGAGGAAATATGTTGATATTAGAGTTTTGCAAAATTACCAAATGTTTGTAGATGGTCTTGTAGAACTTTGACCAATACTACTAAAAAATGTTGCAAATTGTGATCAGTTCATGCTTTGATTTGATTGTAACTTATGTCAAAGTGCTATATATGTGATTGTAATTAAGATTGGATGATTGATATCATTGAGTTTACGATTGAACTGAGGACAACGTGTCGATCTTCTGTAATTGGACAGAAATGAATGGATACACCGAGATGAATCCTATAAAACCGTGTCTTTTGTGACACAAGTGTACGTGCTTGTTGTAGCACTAGACGTAGCACCAGTGACTGGTTATTCTCATCCCTTGGATGGAGAAGTTCGATGGTGCAACGAACGATGGTTTGACCATTATTATGACAATGAAACTGTCTTTTGAGCACAAAAGTGATGCTCCATAAAAAGCCAGTGAGATTGGCTTTAAAGATCTGTTTACATGCTTGAGTAATCTTGCTTGTGACACTATGACCAGGACCTGCAAAGTTCAAATCCGTTCATCCTTTGATGAACATGGTGTTGTTACCAAATTTGAAATTTGATCCTAATCACAAGTGTCTGGTATGTGTTGAAGCCATGTTGGCTAACTCACCGGTAAACCGGTAGAAAGGAACACAGAACCTCTAGATTCGTGTAAACTAGAGGTAATAGAAGTATCTTGCTACTTTTATTGATGATAGCACCAGACGTTGATATGCTGAAAAGCAAAGATAAGGATCATGATGCCTTAAGTAGTCAGAATGAAGGTGAGAATAAACATAGCAGTCGAATGAGATGTATTCGTTGTGATTGTGGTAGGGGATATGATGTATTGTTTCATGAGTCTTGCTAAGGGCCCGGCATCATTCATCAAACAACTACATCATACACACCTCAGTCATGGGGTTTTGCTACATGCAAGAACCAAACTCTAAAAGAGTTGATGAATGCTATGTTGATAAGTTCATGTTTACCTCAGAACTTGTGGGGGGTATTATCCTCTCAGAAAAATTCATTCTGAACAATATCCCTTCAAAGAAGAAGGATGACACCCTGTAAGAGTTGTGGAAAGGCCAAGGTCAAGCTACATATTCTTGGAAATGTGGGGGTGTTTGGCTAAGGTCGAAGTGCCTAAACCAAAGTGAGTGATAGGACCAAAAATCATTGGTGCCTATGTTCTGGTGCATGAATCAGACATCAATGATGTACATGAACGTGTCATCATCGAGTCTAAGAATGTTGTGTTCCTTGCGGATATCTTTTCTTGTAAGGAAAGTGTTAAAGAAGAAGCAAGCATGAGTAGGCGGACATATAAGAGAGTGGTCCTCAAGAAATTGAGGAACATCGTCTTAGTAAGAGGGCTAGGACTTCCAAGTCCTTTGCTTTTGATTTTCTGACCTATATGGTAGAAAATGAACCCATGACATATGTTGAGGCAATGTCAATACCAGAAGCTCATTTCTGGACAGAGGTGATAAATAGTGAGTGGATTTTCCAACGGAAATAAACCACTCGAGTGCAAGTGGATTTTCCAGAAGAAGTTGAAGGTTGATGGATTTACTGTAAGGCGTTGTTGGTAGCCCGAGGGTATCAACATAAAGAATGCCTTGGCGTTTTACTCACCAGTTTTGAGAATTACTTATATAAGGGTTCTCATCGATATAGCTGGAGTCTATAACCTAGAAATCCATCAAATGGATGGTTATGGTAAGTTGAAAGAAGACATGTACTTGGACAAGAGAGTAAGGTGTGTAGACTTGATAAGTCTCTCTGTGCGCTCGAATATTAGCGAGCAATGGCATATTGAGTTGACAATGTTATGCTAAGAAAACACTTATGTGATAGTATGTCTATGACATGCTAATAAATGGAAGTACTCATGAGAGTATCATGGATACGAAAAAGATGCTGACAAGGAACTTCGATGTGAAGGACCTGAGAGTTGCAGATGTGAGCACTCCACTTGACCTAAGTATGCACTTAGTCAAGAATAGAGGTGAACCTGTGGATCAATTGAGATATTCTCAAGTCTGAGGTACATAACCAACTGTACACGACCAGACTTAGCATGTGCAGTGAATAAACTGAGTAGGTTCACGAGTAATCCAGATCATAACCAGAGGCGCATGGAGTACACTGTGAGTCTGGGATTACTATATATAAGATATCCAGCAGTGTTAGAAGGATACTGTGATACGAACTGGATATCAAATATGAAAGATTTTAAAGTCCACCGGTGGATACAAAAAAATCCACGATTGGTGGTGCTGTTGTGTCCTGAGTATACAAGACAAACGTGCATAGCTCGTTCCACAATGGAAGCTGAGTTCATAGCACTGGATGAGGCTGGAGAAGAAGCTGAATGGCTTAGGAATTCCCTGAGGATATTCCATGTTGGCCTGAACTAGTGGCTGCTATCAGCATACTGCGGTAGTCAGTCGGTCATAGGTAGGGCACAGAGTAGTATGTACAATGGTAAGTCTCGACACATAAGCCGGAGACACAATACCATTAAATAAATGATCTCTAATGGTGTGATTTCCATCGATTGTGCAAGATCGAAGGAGAATCTCGCGGATCCGCTTAGAAAAGGTTTAGCTAGAGATCAGATGTCAATCTTGACAACCGGAATGGGACTGAAGCCTATTACTCATGTTTTCTTGTAGTGGCAACCCAACCATGTTGACCTGGAGATCCCAAGATCATGGTTCAAAAGGGACAACTAAGCTATAAGGAACGATCAAAGCACTTACCCATTCTGAGAGAATAAAAGTGCTATCTGCAGAGGATGTGAGGTTAAGCTTAGTTTTTAATGATTCCTATATCTTGATATTCAAGTGGGGTAGGGCAGAATGCCCTTGATAGGAGGTCACCTATGTAAGTGCGAAGTGGGGCCGCTTCTATGAGAATTTTGAGGCTTGAATTCTCTAAAGGACTTTCTGAAACCAAGTGTTGTCCAGGGCCGAGACGGACACAACCATGAGAACCGAAAGGTGCTAGGGGAAATATTGTGTGAGTGCTATTGTCTTGGTTTACACTAAAGGCTGAACAGTTCAAGACCTAGTTCACTGATTAGCCGAGTAAATCCGATAGTACTTCACTAAGGCAGGTTCAAGGCCAGAAGCTACCTCTCCTGATGCAATATTTTTCCGTCTGACTTCTCTTCAGAGTCTGCATTTGCATTTGCATTAATTTTCATTCATGTGGGGGATTGTTGGAGAAAAAGCCCTTTTAAAGGGTTGAACGGTCAACTTTAGCGCGAATTACGGATAGACTCCGATGTATGTCATCGAGAGTTAATGATATCATTAAATACTCCATACGGAGTAGTTGATGATGGGCTTTTGAATCACTCGATTCGGATATCGGTGAATGAGAAATTAATGCCTAAAGTTGGTTGAAAATGTGTTGGAGATAAGAGTTGAAGGGAGTACCTCAACTCAATATCCCACATTGGAAAGATGGGAGACTTGAGCTCCATATATAAGGGCTAGTGTATGCTCTTATAGATGTGCCCCAAGGGGCAAGGCATTTTTGTGCAGGAGGGAGGACTTAGATATTTCCACACGCGCGCGCACGCTGCCGCCGCCGTCCGTCCGGCTCGGCTGGTGCTCGAGCTCGGTTCGGTTCGGGTGTTACTATTAATTTTTTGGACAAAATTTCCTTTGATATTAACCAGAAATTAATTAGTTAATCGTGAGACGGTTGGAAGGTTCCAGAATAATGTGGAAATGAATTCTGATTAAAAATAAGTCGGTCCAAAATTAATTAATTAAATTAAAGTAATTCGGCCAGAATTAAATTAATTTAATTTAATTATTTTCGGCCACATAACTTTTCTTGAGGGGAAAGTCGAGCGATTAAATCATCTGACCAATCAGAATTCAGAAGACATGTCATCCGACCAATCAGAATTGTGGAAATAGTTGGCCAATTTTGAGTAATTATTTTCGGCCCCTATGTCTTTTCCAAGGGGAAAAGTCTGATGATGTGTTCTGGCCAATCACATTCAAGCATTGGCTCCTCCTCTCCATTATATAAAGAACCCCAATGATGAAGGTTGAAGCATCGAGTTTTCTCTTATGTCTTTCAACCACAAAGAGTCAGTCATATAGATTCTAGATATTGAGTCGAAGAGAAGTCGGAGCACTATGTAAGTTCGCCGGAGCTCGGATTTTTGAAGTGCCTCTAAATTCGAGACGAAAGCCGTTGTATCTTGGGAGACAGTTGCTACAACCGTGGGCACCATACCGGAGCAATTTGTCTTAAGGAAAGAATTCATACTCGCCTCGGTTTGTCATTTACTTATGCATCGCAATTACATTTCCTTTCTTTTTCAGTCAGATCTGTATTGTGATAAGGTTCATTTTGTTAGATCTAGATTGCAAGCTTTATTTTTTTTAGATCTACATAGTAATCGCTCTAATTCATTAGATCTATTCTATAGTTGCTTTAATTTGTTAAATCTAAATAATAACATAATATTTTATTTTCGAGTTGTTATTTAATTATTCCGTAATTCAATCCGTAAATTACGGATCTATTCCGTAAATCACTCCACAAACGACAACTATCCTAACAACTTCATCTTCATAAATAGTCATCATCATCATCATTATATTCATCACCCACAAAATCCTAAATCATTATATCCATCGCCCTTCATCATCACAGAACCATCATCTCCATAAATATTTCATCTTCATCATCATAAAACCTTTAAACCGCACTCAATCTTCAAACAAAATCACCATCTTCGTAATCTTCATCATCATAAACCGTCAAACCCACACTATTTTCATAATCTTCATCTATTTTTTCTTCAATAATCATCTCTACACCCAATTCATCCAAACCATACGAAAAAAAAGAACTTGCTTTTGGAGGTTGTATGCCAAGGTTCAACAGATGAAGGAGTGGAATCGAAAACCCCAAATGGAGATATTGGGGTTTCAAGTAAAATTAATTATAAGGCACTTTTAAAATCAATCTACTATTGTGTGTTGTTTTCGTGAAATCGACATGTAAAAATTCTATTATGTACATGAAATTAGTGTATTGTACTCTTATTTTGGGTTTGGTGATTCAATGTTACAAACGTTCAAGCCTTTTAGTTCGCCATATGCAAACAACATTAACAGAGTCGTTTTTAGGCTAAAACGATTTTTCTAAGGTCGACTTAAGCAGAATCAACCTCATGGGGGTCTATTATCATACATTGAACTTTGGCACTGTTGAATCTTGAACATCGTTTCGACTAGGACATAATCGAATGTATGTGCATCCGTGCATGGCATATTTTACGAGTGATAATCGACTTTGGTGATGAATATCCATATTTTTAACTTCTAACTTGGTGTTTTTGATGCATTAGGTTGTTGGTGAAGACTCTCGAACAATGCAACAAGACGACATCATTCGAGATCTGCCATATTTAGATGACGACAATGCAACCAGACCACATCTTTGTTCGAACACGTCGATGCACAAGGAGGAAAAGTTGAAAAGGAAAAATCCAGGCGAAAGAAGAGAATAAAACAGGAAGAGGACAAAAACAAACAATGAGGTGGTGTATGGCGATTCATCAAAAGTGGAAGAAGGTATGATGAGTGTTGAGCCTTCAATGCTTAGGAAATCTTTACCCGATCCATTTCAAGAATTCGCTAAGTATATCATTCATGTTTTAAATAGGTGATGGTAATTGTGGATATCGAGTTGTTGTTGTGGCAGTCGGTTTGAGTGAGAATGAGTGGCCTAAGATTAGGATTGAGTTGTTTCAAGAACTTAAAGGAAATTTGAAGGGAATCAATTTTAGAGGGAAAGAATGATGCTCCCCTAAGTTTTGGATGAAGACGGCGCCAATAAAATGGATTATAGCTGAAAAATACAATGCTCTTGTGACTTTGTTTTGTCCGGATTCTAAAGGCGACACTGTAACGTGCTTTCCGACCAAAAAGAATCCGCAAACCCCTCATCCTTTGCATATTTCTTTTTTGTACAAGAATAAACACTACTTGTGTGTTTTCATGAATGATGATTGTCCACTACCTCCTATCATCAATCCGTGGAAGGAAGAAGCTCCCAAGGTGTCAGAAGACGAAAGCAATGCATGGCTACAATTATTTGGGGAAAGGATTGACAAGAGAACACGATTGTTATATCCTAGTGGTTGCTCCGTAACTGAAGTGGCCATCATAGATTGATGGATAAGGTATTGGGGCCTTAAAAATGTTCATTTTTGCTAAACACTATCTTTTGCTCCGACGTCTCGCTGAACAATGTTGTTGTCGGAAGTTTATAACTATTTTTGTCGGACGTAAGTTTATCAATATTGACTTTAGTATTTTACGAATATTGCGATAAAGATATAGATACTATGTAGATGTTCTTGTTTTTTTCTTTATTCTGCTTTCACCTATGTTCAATGAAAAGTGGGTTTTGCTTCCCATCACAAATCATTTTGAACTGCTTTGGTTTTCAACCTTGGAGCCCCAAAATAATTTATTTTTCTTTTTTTGCAAACCAAAATGGTAAGTCCAAGATCGTAGTGTGTATTGAGGAGGACAAACGATATTCAGAGGTTGCTTGTATGTTGATTTATGGCTTTATCAACTTGTTAGAAAATGGGAAACTTTTTGTGGATTTGTACTCCTTATTTTCTTGAATCTCTTACCCCCTGTAAAAACTTTGATATGACCTTACGGGAACTCGATTCCCCTTGATACTTAAATACAATATGTAATCGTTATGATTATTAGTTTGATGACCCAATCGGGTTCAAAACGAATTAATAAATGTTTCGGCAAGATACTACTATGCCAAAGTCATTTCTAGGGAGATACAACCTTAAGGGAAGTCGATTCTCCTTGATTTGATCCTAGCAAGGTCGTTTATCCTTAATTCGACCCTAGCAAGGTCGTTTCATCTAGCGTCGACCTTATAAATCTCGAATCAGTTAGATGCAACCCCAACAAAGTCGATTCAAGTAGATCCAACCCCCTCAAAGTCGATTTTCGTAAATGGATGCGACTTTGATAAGTCGTTTCATGAATATAGCCTTTAAAATCAAATAAAAGTTATGGCATTGTTTGTCTAACATTTATAATACTTAGCAAACTATCTATTTGGTTTAGATTGATGTAAAAAGGATGTATTTTGATGTTCAAAATGAATTAAAAATGTTTTAGCATGATATTACTCTGCCAAAGTTGTTTCTAGGGAGATTCGACCTTAAGGTCGATTCTCCTTGATTCGACACTAGCAAGATCGTTTCTCCTAGATTCGACCTTGGCAAGCTTGAAACAGGTATATGCAACCCCAACAAAGTCAATTCAAGTAGATCCAACCCCTCCAAGTCAATTTTTTCAAGTTTCACTTCATAAATAGATGCAACTTTAATAAGGTCGTTAAATGATTATACCCTATAAAATCAATTAAACGTTATTTCATTGTTTGCCTAACATTTATAATAGTTAGCACACTGTTTTTTATTTTTATTTTTAAAACAACTTTATTTTATTAAAAAGAAAGAATAAAGTGCTACAAAGTCAATTTGGTTTAGATTGATGTATAAGGGTTGTATTTTGATGTTCAAAATGAAGTAAAAATGCTTCAACATGATACTACGCAACACTCCTTCTCCACCTTGTCCTTGCTACGCAACGGATGGTCGTTTGGTAGGTATATTGATGAGGGTTGTATTTTGATGTTCAAAATGAAGTAAAAATGCTTCAGCATGATACTACTCTGCCAAGTCGTTTCTAGGTATATTCGACCTTACGGGAAGTCGATTCTCTTTGATTCGACTCTAATAAGGTTGATTCCCCCTTGATTCAACTCTATAGAGGTCGTTTCTCCTAGATTTTACCTTGGTAGGGTCAAATCTGCTAGATGCAACCCAACAAAGTCGATTGATGTAGACCGACCCCCTCACATATTTCATTCAACTTTTGAAAATAGGTTATGATTAAGCATGCTCTCCAAAGTGGAAGAGTACATTCAGCTTTTTTATACATTGGTTTGCTCCAATTTGGTTTTTGATCGGTCCCAAATGAAATGAATATGATGGCCAATACTTACGAAGTAACCTAAAAATAACTTGTATGGCCTATTGCTATATATATTGTAGAAAGCACTCTTAATAATGTAGAATAAACACAAGAAAATGCAGCATTTGAAGTTCATGAGTAGTTGAAGTGTTAACATACACTACAACTAATTGACATGAAGAGGACATATGGATTGTATATCCTAGCTTATAAAAACACACATAGGTCGATTGAGCATTAATAAATTTAAAGGGAATTACACTACATATCCATGTTTACTACATAATATTCAAACCAAATTAATAATGCTTCAAAATTTTAAAACGTATGATAATGATTACAATGATTACTGCAGAAACCAAACATTCAAATACAGACGGTAATACAACCGTTATTTTGTTCTTCCAATAACTAATTTCAAGTACCATCACTTTTTCTTTGACTTTCGGTATTCTTTCTCCACAAGAACTCCCTTCCCTTTGTCATTTGTGGGCATCTTTCCCATTCCTCATTTGGCATCATCTTTAGCCTTGTGTCTACCAACATCTGACGGTTCACATATTTTCACACCAACGGACTTCATAACAGATTGGGTCTTCTTTTTCACGGTCTCCACTGCAACCTTGCTCTTCTTTTTCAACATCTCTATGCCATCGTTGAGCTTCCGTTTGACGGCCTATACATTAGCCCTAGACTTCTTTGTCCCACTCAATGAAGCCTCGCCGGTCTCCATATCAACAACATTTCCAACGCAACCTCATTCTTAAGGAACAAAAAGGCTGATATGTTTGATTGAAGATAAACATGCTTAGCTTTGGTTTTGAGGACCAAAGCCCCTCAAACTTTCAAGAAAAAGCTGAACGAGGCATATGAAATTACTAGAATAAAAACAACAATTTCTATCACAAATCCACAATGTGTTAAATAAAAGATGAGAGATTGCATATAAACATCATTCACAACATAAATCACAATCTACATGCATTTTTAAACTTCATCATACTAGTACTTGTGCATAATTCATTCTCTTGTGCATTATATCAAACACTTGGAAAGCATATGAAATTACTAAAAAAACACCCAACAATTTCTACCACTGTGTGTTAAATGAAAGATAAGAGATTGCATATAAATATATTTGTACCTATTAATCACTCTTAATGCCCTAAAAACGTCGATCTTCTTTATCTACTATGATTATTTTCCAAACAATGAAACAAATGAGATGTAAGTAGGTTACTAAAATTTGGAGTGATGGTCACTAGAATTTGAGATGGAAAGAAGAAAATTTTAATTTAGAACAAGCAAAGTTGTAAGATGAGAAGATTCAAAGATGAAATATTGACGAAATTTTGAAGAAGAAGATGACCAAGTGAGGAAGAAGAAGTTGAAAAAAAGGAGGGGGGAAGATTTTATGTTTTTTTTAGGGGTTATTTTTTATAATTTTAAAAAGTTTGAGGGAGAAATAAAAATTTTAAAATCTGGTGGTTGTAAAAAATGTTTGGCAAAAGTGACATTTCTTTTTTAAGTTGAAATGAAAGTGTGGTGTATTGGTAGATTTGGAAATCTTAAAATAATAGGTGTGGTGAAAGAGGTAGGTATCACTTTTTTTTTATTGAGGTGTGGTGCAACGGTAGGTCTGCTGTGGTGCGATTAAAGGCCTCCTTGTTTTAAACTTTATGCTTTTGATTTCGTTCTAGTGCTTTATCTGTTAAATTGCACAAAATTGGACATGATTATGAGTTGCGGGGTATCTATTAAGTCAGGAAGTAGTTTTGAAGTGCAAGTGTGGGCTGCTTTCCCGAGCACTGCTCTGGGAAAGCACACGGATTAACCTCCAAAGGTTTCTGGTTCATTCTGTGACGTAAATTGTGTTTTCAGAGCTTTATTTTGTTTTCTGGTTACTTTTCTTTAAAATGTTTTGGGCATTTTGATTACGAGTAGTGAAGATAGGATGTGCTTTCAATGTTGTTATGGTCTTTGTATGCTCACGTAAGATAGAATTTGGACTTTAACATGAACTTATGTGTTTTATGTGCTCCTACTTATTTATAGTTAATGACCTTACGATGTACTGAACAGAGTACCATGGGTCCCTAATTAAGTCCCATGTCGTATATATGACTAGTTTTATTACTCATGTCATTTCTATGATGATGTATCGAATGAAATACCGTGACCCAATCCCACGTTGGATGTATGACTAGTCATTTACTCGTGTTGCAACAAGTCCTCATGTTAAGTGATTAGTGCTATATAATGAAACACGAATGTGAGAGTCAAGACAAGAACATGACAAGAACACGAACATGTTAAGTATGTAATTAATGAAACGATCAACTATGTGCAAGATGGACTGAATGTAGTTAATAGGCTTGTTTTCCTATGCATTGTTTAAGGACTTGTTTTAAGCAAGATTAATTTCCTATGTTTCAAGTTATGTCTTAAAAGTAATTTCTTAATGTTGCACTCTTTTCAGCTGCTATGTGAACTTGATGAAGTAGAATCATGTCATGTCTCTTGGCATTTGACAAACAAGAATCACTCTTTTGATCTTCTTTTTCCTTACTGAGCATCTAGCTAGTGCTCACTCCTTTATTTGGAATAAGAAGGCATGCAAGTACATGAAGAGTTTGATGATTAGCTTGGAGCGATTGCTTAGGATGGAGCTATGGAGTTTCCTTTGATGTTTTAGTACTTGGAAAACCATATCTAACTTGCCCAGTTTCTTGATCCCCTCCTCCAGTAGACTGTTATGAATCTTCCTGATTAGCTATGTTAGCTCTGCTCTTATACTTAAGACCTTGTTGATAGCCATGGTTCTTGCAGCAATTATCCTCAATATTGCCATTGAAACCACAAAATGTGCATTGAACCTTATTAGAATTGTTGGAACTCTATCCTATGAACTCAATGGTCTGCATATTTCCTGATTGATCGGTTCTATTTTATGAATTTTTTTAGTGAAACAATATTTTTTTGAGTTCCAGACTGATCGTTTCTGATTGAAGCACCTCTTTGTGTCAACAAAACAATAGAATTTTGATTCTTTAGCTTGTTTGATGCATAGGTCTTTTGCCTTTCGAATTTATGGACCATTGAAAAGACATCTTGAATTTCGGGAAAATGCACTATAAACATGGCCTGAGCCACCATTGTCTCAAACTCATCCCTCAATCCCTTCAAAAAATTCATCACATGCTCTGATTCCATGCGATTTAACAAAGTATTTATGGCATTATAATGGTACTGAGGCTCACATGTGCAGGTAGGAACCGGCCTGACAGTATTGACTTCTTCCCACAGAACAATCAATTTGGTGAAGTACTGATTTATTGAATTAGTTCCTTGTTTCAAGGAATTCATCTCTTCAAGAATATCAAAAAGTCTAAAAGCATCAACACTTGCAAACCTATCGGAAAAATATTTCCACATATTTTGGGCACTCTTAAAGTACATCAAACTCTGAGAAATAGTATTCTCTACTGAGTTCAAAATCCAAGTCCTCACCATTGTGTCACATTGCCTCCAGACTTGAAAATCAGCAGAATTCACCTCTGGTTTTTTTATTGTACCATCAACAAACGTGAACTTGTTATGTGTGATTAACATCATTTTTATAGACATCTTTCATAGGTGATAATTGTTACCATTCATCAATGGCTTAACCAATACCAACGAAGGATTCTCCTTGGGATGTACATAAAGAAAGACTAGAACGACTCAATTCTTGCTTATTCGCTGCCATGGGTGACAATAATATAAAATCACACAAATTCATTAAAATTGGATGGAAACTATCAAGAACCGGATTTTAATTCCATAATAACAGGAAAAATCACATAAAACTCTCGAGTTTCTATGATAACCACTTCAATCTTGAAGAAAACCCTCAAATCTCTTCCGTTAAACACCAGAGTTTGCACAAAATGAGCAAGAAACGCTCCAATACCATGTTGAAAAATTTAAGAATTAAAAAACACAAGACAAAATATAATGTGGTTTTCTATTTGACAAAAAATAATGAACAATGTAAGTTACAATGTGGCTAGTGATTGATTTTTTTTAGATGATGCTTTTCACAAATCAATTATAAGAAGTTACAAACAACAGTTATAACAAAAACATGATAAGTACTCATATCGACGAAAGTCGAGTTTCTAGTGAATTTGTATGAAGAAATGAAGACCCTCTTTTGGTGATAACCTCTGGCTACCATCCTGGCCTTACATTGTTTAGTTTTAGGTATTCCCACCTTTGCTAAACACCCCCACATTTCCAAGTATTCGTAGATAAGCTCTCAGCTTTCCCTCAACTCATATGGGATCTTTATACATCTGTTCGATGTAAACCTATAAAGAATGAAATCGGTGGAAAATATCGCTTCCCCCCACAAGTTCGGAGATTAACTCGAACTATTCACCATGCTTTAACCAACTCTTTAAGAGTTCGGTTGAAATTCAGCATTTCTCAAATAACATTTGAAAACAATCAACATCGGCTGTAAAACTAGCAGAAATAGCATTTTTCTAAAAATCAGCAGCTTTTGTTTAAAGACAGCAGCCTTTGCTGAAACCAGCGGCTTTTGTTAAAAACAGTGGCTTTTGCCGAAAATCAGAGAACAAAAGAAAGAGTGTGGCCAGCACTATTTCCACTACGATTCTGCTAGGTTTATTCGCTTAGTTGTTTTTCCAACTTCATTCTTATATGTGTATAACTCCTTTGTTGTCTTAGCTTTGCTATTTTAGCAAAATTAGACACAACTTTATTTTATACAATGATCGATAAATAATCTTTACCGACTCTCGATTAGCATAAATATTTAAATCACACAACTCGTATAATTTAACTTTTACATGTCTATGTTTCTTTCCACAGAAGGAAACCGTGCCTAAGTCATATTTGCTTTGACACATCTATGGCATGTTTAACACTACATACAATAAATCATTCGACATAATGATTTATATTCATCCATTTTTGGATTAGGAAATAAATAATTTCCACTCCTAATCGTTATGCCATAGTCTTGTGACACCACATTGTATCACCAACCAATTCAATTTTAGTCATATTTCAACTCACGGTATAAAAAAAGATTATTTATTGATTCAACAACTTGTACCACCACTGGTACACATTTCAAATCAAAACACCTCGGTGTTCATTTCATTTTTATTCACCGAATAAAAGTTCTACGAGTCGTCACCAAAATGAGAATTTTATCATGAAGATAATTTCTCCAACTTACACGGCACGACAAACTAATGTTTTCACTAAAAATTTGTATGTATCAAATACCAAACACGGACCCTACAGTAGGTAAGCCGGCTTGCGTAAACCACATTCATCGTAAGTCCGGCACATGCGGGACATCTCGAAGAATCAATGCTCTCCCCGGACGTCAAATTCAATCGAACATGACCGCATCCAATGATATCGGAAGTAGTTGAATTTGACATTACTATTTTCTCACCTTTGAGATGTTGGTAACTAAAAACGATAATCCGTTCGCACACATATGTCGGGTAGCCCCGGTGTCTACAACCCAAGCATATTCCTCTTCCTCAAGGTCTCCGTCGAGGCTCAATTTTGACCTCGTTTTAAAACCACTTCACTTCCCGCAACACTCGGGAGCTTTCTCCTCGAATTGGCGCACCAATAGGAGTCATCTGATTATAAAATTCCATTTCTGTTCACAAACAGAAGATAAACAATTTTAAGGCTCGTTTTTTAAACGACCATTTTCTCAAAAGGATAATTTAAATACCAAAAAATGATATTTAACACATTTTATATCAACTCGATATCAAACCAAGTAAAGTTTGTTTTCAACTCGTCAAAATCAAACTTGATAAAATGATCGGGGCCCGTTTTCAACTCGTAAAACATACTTAAGATTGTTTTTAAATTCGTGAAACAAATTGAAGATTGTTTTGACTCATCAAAACAAGCTCGAGTTTATTTCAACTCGATTCTCCAACCGTTTATCAAATCGTAACAATATCAACAAGTTTGAATTTGTATCTATGCTATGCTCGAATTTCATGTTCTCACCGAAGTGTTGAAGTCTCCGTCCACTCGCCTAAACTATTTAATCGGTGATCTCTTCGAAGGGTTAGCTCATCAGTATGTCTGAATCATCTCAGCTGTCTATCCTGGACTCTGAGTGTGTACACATCATCTTGCATCCAACACTTCTTTATCCATATATTGTAACACCGACTGAGTTGGAATCTGGTACTCGGGATCTTCATTGTACCGCCGGGTCCTTTATGTTCTCTTACTTGGGCCTGCTTGTTGGTTATAATTTGAAAAGAGTAGATGTGTGGCAACCAATCATTGACAGGATTACGGGCATGTTAGCGGGGTGGAAAGCTCGAGTTTTGTCTATAGGGGGAGATTGATTCTTCAGAAATTGGTGCTCGACATGTCTATAGGGGGAGATTGATTCTTCTAAATTGGTGCCGATCGTTTTTTTCTTTTTCTTCTCATGCGCCTAGACGTGTTATTGAGTCTTTGGAGAGTATTCGGGCTCAGTTTTTTTGGGGGAGAGGGTGAGAGAAAAATTTCATGGATCTCATGAAACCAAATTCTCAAACAAAAAATAAATGGGGGTTGGGGGCTGGGGTCTTGGGGATCAAAACATGGCCTTGTTGTTGTAGTGTTGGTGGCATTTCAAAATTGAAGAGGGAGGTCTATGGAGAAGAATTATTGTGGCTATACATGGGGATGATGAGGGGTGGGGGTTTGGAGTGGGAAAATGTAATATTCAAATTTTTGGGAAAAGACAGACGTGTCAATTTGCAAAAATCCGAATATTATATTTATTATTTTTTATGGAAATAAGTTTTAGAAAAAGAAAATACAATTAATAACTCTTTCGGAGTTATTTTCAATAAAAGGAAAATAAAACTTCCCTTGTAATAAGAAGTTGTCAGAATATGCCAAGTTCGAAGTTTGTTCTCTCAAAATCAGAAAATAAAGAGCAAAAAGAGAATCTTTCAAAACTCTCACAAGTTATTTGACAGATTTCTGATTTGAGTAGATAAGGGGAATCATGGTGAGCAAGCATTGTTTTGGTACCAAGAATTTCAAGTTCTGGAAAAAGTATAGTTTTTGCCCTAGTTGGAATCTTCAAGTTTTGTTCTTGTTTGGTTGTTTTAAGTGGTGCAATTTGTAGTGTAGATTGAGTAGAAACCTGTGGTCATGAATTTAGGTTTGAATCAATTAGGTTTGTTGAAGAATTCAAGAGTTACCTTGTTTTCTTTGACGAATTTCTTAAATTTGATTTGGAATCCAAGTAAGAGGGTTTCATATTGAATGATTCAAGTTTTATGATGTTTAGGTTGTGTAATTTGTTTGCTATTTGATGCTAAATTCATGATATTGATTTTTGATTGAAGTATGGAATGTTATGGTATGTTTAGGGGATGTTTTCCTGATGCTTTGGGTGTTAAAAGTCTAATTTTTGGTTCGGAAAGGCCTGGAAATCGTTCAGGATGAACAAAACGTGCATACATGCTACAGGCTTGATAGGCGTATGCCTAGCCTTTCTTAGCCGCGTGCCTACGAGTACTGAGAGTTCTGGGAATTTTCAGGATCCTTAGGCGCGGGCCTATGGCTCAGAAATGCTGTTTTGCACGTTTTTGCGTATTTTAGAGCGAAGAAAGTTGGGATTGGTTCCAAACCTTATTAAATTGATTAAAAAAAAAGTTAAAAGAAGATGACAAAGCCCATAATAAGCTTCTAATGCGTTTAGTTCCAGCACCGAATAAATTCTTTTAAGATTTGAGTTCGGGAGCATTGGAAGTTTAAATTTGGCCTTGTGCTTTGATGAGTTAGTATTCAGCAATGTCTGTGTATGTGATAGGATTGTCTCAGTCTAGATGTCTTAGAAGAGGGAGAAGGGTTGTTAAGTGAGCTTTTCCTTGAAAATACATAGGTTTCTAGTTAACAATTAATAACATACATACTTGTGTAGTTAAAAGCATAAACATCAATGTTATTCTTGGTAAAACACAAGACTATATCGCGATGCGCGGTGTGGTCAGATAAAGTGGACAACTTCACCGATCTTTATGAGATACCAGGAGTGGAGGGACTTCGCCGAACACACACAATCAGGACTAGCCTGTTGCTATTAGTGTATGTATCACTAATAGGTTGCACCCGATGCTTCAAGATGAGCAACATCATGCGTAGTGTCCTTGAATACTTGATGTAACAAAGATAAGCTAAGCTGGAAACAAAGTAGGATCCTCAAAACATGTTATGAGAATGAAGTGAACCCTAGAGTTTGAGTCGTGTTCATGAAAGATAAATTTTAATTTATAATAATATGTTGTCTTTTCATTATAAAACTTACTTGTTCAATAAATTCTACCTCTTGATAAATACGCAATGTACTTACCTCTTTTGCATGTTTGTATGTTTTCTTGTTTGAGAAGATATGTAGGATGATCCGGAATATGATGATATTGAGGACGATGTTTGATCATATGCCAGGCTATGTTAGAAGTTCTATCATGTTTTTCTATATTATCTATGTTGTAACTTGAAACTATGTATTTCCATTCCAAGACTAGTTCTTTCATGTGACTTTTATCAAGACCTATATATGTTGTAAGATAAGTTTACTTTTATTTGTAAGATTTGAATTTCGTTGTTGTAAGTTACCTTTCTATCTTTAGATTTGGATGACAATGTAATTCTAGTATCTTTTAAGATTTCACCCGAGTCTCTTTTGCTTCCGTATTGCTTAACTCGATACAATAACGTAGAGGCTTACGTATAATATTAGACGTATTTAATGTTATATTTATTGAACGTTTTTTTCCAGATAAAGACTCGGTATCAAGGAACGGGACGTTACAAAAATAATAGTAGGGCTTATTAAAAGTAAGGTTTGATGTCCAAACACTACTGAAATCCAACAATACATCCCAATTATCGAACATTAAAACAGTTTCATTGCAGTTAATTTTCTAATTTCAGATGATTGGAATTCTACTAATCATTGTCTCACATATAATATTGTCAATTACTACTTCCGCCCCGAAATGTATGTCCGTTTGGATTTTTCACACAGATTAAGATAGTTGGTTAAATTGATTCTATACCATTAATTTTATTAAATGTCTAAAATGACTTTTGATTGTTATTAATGCAATGTAGTGAAAAGTGAGTGAGTATACAATAATTGAGGGGTAAAAGGAGAAAATAGAATAAATGCTTCATTGGTTCTCTAAATGGACTTACGTTACGGGACGAAACCAAAAATCTAAACGGACTTACATGTTGGGACGGAGGTAGTACGCTTTAGATTTTTTCACAATAAATTAATAATCAATAGTGACGTGTCGTTAAAGCATCAAACATATTTCACCTCCAACCTGTATAACTAGTATAGCGGTGGCAGTCGACGATATGGGAACGGTAAATTATGTTTTATCGAAACGAGAAAATTACAAAAAAGAATAGTGATGAATAAATAGAAATAGAAATAAACAAAAACTTACTATCAAGCAAAATTAAACAGAAAGCAAGTAACTGGTGATTAAAAATGTGAAACCCCGACATCCTATGTGTTATAATACAAGGATATTTCCATCTTTTTGGAATTAGGTTTATCTCTTCAAATTTGTTTAAGGTTAACTAAGTATTTCTTATCCTCCAAGTCACTTAAAAACCGACGCAGGCTCAAAAATCTTATAAATTGCCTCTAGATAGCCATTGACTTCCCTAGTTTCGTGTTTTGGGAGTTTTGGAAGTCGCCTGGCATGATTTCCGAGAGCTACTCATGGGACAATGTATCGGTCAACACTGGTTTGACCAGTCTGGCTTCGTGTTGTAGACCAGAGTGCTAGAATTGAAGCAATGTGGGTTGTAGATGCTATTTTAGGTTCAAAATCTCTTCTTGAATGTATGATCTAATCTTTTTTGTAGTAAGTTCTTGGGTTTGATCGTATTTATGTTAAATCGAAGGGTAATCGTTGTTAGATTCGTTATTGGTTGTAGATTCAATAAAAATTTCAAGGTAGTTATAGTTTGGTTTGCAGTATGACTCATCTTTATGGTAAGGAGTTCTTCTTATCAATTGGTTTCGTTTTTAGTTTAAAGATTATGTGTTTAAGTTTTTTAAAATACCATTTTTTGTTTAATTGCACGAAACTAAACATGATTATGGGTATGTAGATAGCTAACGTAAGTTTGATCAGTATGATGAACGGTAAGTAAGTAGTTAATGAATCGAACAGGTACGCGCGGAAATGTCCTCTTTGCATTTATATGTTCAAATTGTCCTTTTTAACAATAAACTAATTTCTTTATAGTGTTATATTATGAAAAAATACTTAGACGTTTAAAATTTAACAATAGACTCGATACTCCTAATGTTTTCTAATCGAGTGGGATAAAATTATTTATAATGTTATTTTACGAGGTAAATTTCTCTTAAAGTTCATAAAATAATAACGAAAAATGCATTTGATACTTAATATTAGTATTCAGATGAGATGTGTTAATAATATTAAGTTGAGCCGAGTAAAATTTAAAGGTGGACGGGACCAGATAAAACATTAACATAAATTTATGAGTGTTTTATTGGCATCATAAAATAGCTTCTAACAATACGATTACACAAATTTTAATGTAATTAACAATAGAACCTATCAAAAGTTAATTAATATAAACATCTATATATGTAAAAAGAGAGTGGGATGGGTGGGCTTAGCCACCCCCAGCCCACAACATAGCTCCGTCTTTGATCTCCCGGCATACGACAAACATTAATCTCTCTTTTGATCTTCTTTTTCATTATTGGGCATGTCACTAGTGCTTACTCCTTTATTTGGAATAAGAATATATGATTCTTTCTCCTTATGGACGCTCACTCCTTTTATTTTGAATAAAGAGATATACATGTTGGAGATGAATTAGATTATGAAGATGAATTGGATGATGAGCTTGGAGAGCAAGATTAGGAATAGAGCTACGAAATTCTTTATGTATCAGCAATTTTCTTTTTTAGTCAAGTTGTTTTTTAGTCAAGTTTGGTTGAAATAAATGTTAGAACTTATATATGATTTAGTTTGATAACAATTGTAATCGGCTGAGTTATATAATAGAAGATCTTCAGTGTTTTCCTGAGAAAGTTGATTGTTTCTTTTCTTCCGCTCGTTCTTTAATTACCATGATACGACATTTCCGCGCGTTCTTTAATTACGCTGATATAATATGAGGTTTACGTAAGATTTAGGGTAGCTCTAAATGCCAAACGTCGAACATCTCATGTCCGGATAAGGACTCGGTATCCATGACAGGTGCGTTACAAAAAAAATCAAATAAAGAAAAGCTCCAGTAAAAGAAATGATTTCTCACTCAATCCATATGATTGATCCTCGATGCAACAACAACTCGTTAAATTACTAATCATTTTTCCCAAGCTACACACGACCTCCAAGCAACCAATATCTCCCAACGTCGATAATTAGTACACAACCTCTAATTTTTCTTTAACCAAAGCACACCCCCTAGACACAAGAGTCATAATGGTTTCGTGAAACTATAGCATTAAGATTTGAGAGTCGATTTTCTAAGTATCAATTCACACCGAGTTAATTTTAACCTTTATTATCTATTTTCACGATATATGATTATGCAGAGTGCAAGCCGGCAAAAACATATCGCTCACCACTTTATTAAAACGGAAAAGCAATTACATGGTAGTTAATTTAAATTGGTGTTCGATCAAAATATTCATTCAATAATATGACCGGAATAATTAAACAAATAATTCAATCCATTTCTCTTAAAGAAAGAAAAAAGAAAGTAGTAGTTCATAGCTTTAACTTGGAGTCTTCGATCCATGCAAACTTTGGCCAACTGGTCGAAGAAAATCAGAATACACGGACGGAAACTCTAAAATTATTTCTTTCTTAAATAAGAGAGAAATAATACGAGATAAACCTGAAGAATTATATAAAATTATTTGAATAATTTTAAAAAATATTGATGTGTGGGAAAAATATATATTGATGATTTTTTTTTTTTTGGTTAATTGTGGATAGGAGGGAAATGTGTTAGCCGTGGGTTTTGGTGAAATTTTAAAATACAACCGTTGTAGGAAGGTTTTACCAAGTGGCATACATTACAACCACTCATTTCTAACCTCTCACACACGATAAAAGTGTATTATGTGAAAGAGAGTAAAAATGAGAGGCTCTAATGTATGCCACTTGGTATAACCTTCCTACAACCGTTGCACCATAAAATCTCTCTGGGTTTGGGGAGGGGTTATATGGTTGTGAAGCATTTTCTGGACGAAAATTGGGAAAATTGGAAAACGATCGGGGTAATAACAAACGAAAAATGTTAAAAGCGGAAAAGGATCGGGTGAAAGCTTCAACAATGTTGAGACATACGAACCCCCACCACTACCTCTAATACCATGAGCAAAACTCTGGACTATTGTTTCCTGATAAAACTAGAGACGTAGCGAAAACGTAAAACTATGAACTGTTGTTTATTGAAGTGATCAATAACACAATACGTTCATTGAAGTGATCAATAACACAATACTGCTCCTTTATATAGGAGATAAACTCTAATAAAGATAAAACAAGCAAAAACAACAGGCGATTCAAATGGTGATGGAACTGTGAATTGTTTGACCTACTTAGTTCTTCCATATTGAGTAGCGCTACTAGTTTTTTTCCGTCAAAAGTAGAATATTTATATAGGCATAGTTGATTGTTTTTGCTTACGGCAAACTCGTGATATACATTATTTTTGTTTTGAAAATAAAGAAAGATCCGGTTTCCCCAACAAAAAAAAAAAATACCACAATTATATATTTGACTAAATTAAGATAATCACTATAAATTAAATTTAATCAAATTTATCTTTATATAACAACTTTATCTCTTCTTTTGACTCCCGTTTATCTCTTGTGGCTTTATCTTCTAATAGTTGTAGTGTAGGATCAAGAACAACCCCAGTGAAAAGGATAAATTTGGTCTTCGCTTCCCTTATCATAAACATAAATGGATGATCTGCAATAAACTCCGTCTTCTTCCTCGGCTTCGGCGGCCCACAACTTTCCATTGCACAACAAGCAATAGTTACAGCTGCAGCTTCGGTGCCTTTCTCATCTACTTCAATAAAAGACTTCTGAACAATTTTTGATATTCGAATCTTCCCGTTTACGATCTCTTGTAACCCATCAGAAAATGGTAACATCAAATGCATTTTCTGCATAGTTTCCTTCCCTTCACAAGAATAGTAACTAAACTTGAATTTGGGTATCCAAAAAATGTCATAACGACCCCATGGGGATAGGTCGAAATCCTGTCGTAAAAAGCCTGGATATGATGCAGAGGCACGCATTAAATTTTGCAAACCAAGTCTTTCGTCCGGAAGAAAGATATACATAGAGAACTTATTGCCATTCTCCCCTATCTTATAAGGGATACTTACGACTTTGAAACCATCAAATGATCTACTAGAATATTTTCTACAACCGGTCATAAAATGAGCTGTTTTTTGCGTTCCATTCATAAGGTAAAAGGGTCGGTCTCTTGTTAATCCAGATTCGAAGCCATCTTCCCAAAAACCTTTAAAGTAGAGAGCATTCCCAAAAAGAATTTCCACACCACTCAAATCACCGCGTTTAAGAACTTCTCTGATGAGTCCTTTGGTTGATTCTTTAGCCAACGTATTGGCTTCCTCGACCACTTCATCTGCCTATAAAATTCATGTTTTTAAATAAAATATATCAAAATGCTTAGAAATCACCAACGGATAAAACAAACATCCAGAGTTTAATCTCAGCTTTGAATACAAATCAGAGACGATCAAAACAAATATCTCCATTCCAAGATTATAAACCTGTTTCGTAACAATTATCGATAAATACTATAATTTTTCTTGGTAATACATAATTTTTTTTTTTTCAATTAACGAACACCAAAACATTTAATTTTTGTTAGCAGAGAACAGAAAAAGCAGGCCAGCGAAAATAATCGAGCAGAAAAAACAGTAAAGAACACTTATTTAGAATACCTTGTTTACAAAATCCGCGCTTTTGATCTGTGCGTTGTAAATTTTTCGAGCCAAATCTTGGTAAGTGGATTTAATTAGACCATATTGCTGATCAAACCATATCCCATTCAAACATTGAATCACCGGTCCACTACCGTTATTATCATCACTGCAGCCGTCGGATGTGAATCCCATCATCTTCATAGAATTGGAGTGAAGCTCTTTGATATCTCTGCATTGGAGAAACTTAAGCATCTCCTTCAACGTATTTCCGCTTGCTCCTTCGGTAATCAGGTTGAGAATTACATTGTAAGACAGTGGAGAGAACACCAAATTTTGGTTCTGGTTTTTCTCGAGAGAATCAATGAGAAGGTTCAAGCTTAATTGACTGCAAGAATCCATTGTTTTTGTTTTGGAATTTTTTAGGGTTTAAGCCATGTGTATGTATATTACTATGGAATGGAATTTCCCGCAATTCAAGCCGTGTATATATAACCTCTAACTAATAACGTGAAGGATAGATGATTGCGGTAGGAATAAGATATGTACGGTAATAAATAATAATAAATAGGGGGAATGAGGGAGAAGGACGTAAATATTTTTCTAATTTTTTTTTTTTTTGAGGAAAATTTTTTTTTTATTAAAATAAATTGAGTAGAAGGACGAGTTTTTTGAAACTTTTGCATAAAGGACAAAACTATTTATTCACTGTCGAAATTCACTTGTGTTCGAAATTCACAGTTTAAATTCAACGACGAAATTCACGCGTCGAAATTCACTAATTTTCAAAATTCATCGTCGAAATTCACTAATTTTCGGGATTCACTTTGTCAAAATTCACCGATTTCGGGATTCACCGGGGAGATTCACCGATTTTCGAGATTCACTTGTTTGTCCTTCTCGCTATAAAAATTATGCAGTTGTCATTCTCCCTATAAAAAATATGTAGTTGTCCTGCTACTTAAAAATATTTCAGATTGTGTCCTTATCCCTAATTTTCCATAATAAATAATTAAAGTTGTTTTAGATTTGAGTCGGCCAATATATTTAGATTTGTGTCCATCGGAAGTCGTATCCGGAACCTTCAATTTAAGAGCAGTAATTATCATTGGGTCAATGCATTGTTGGGCTTATTTTTATGCATGGAGTTATGTGTACCTGTTCGGGAACGAGTAATTTTTGATACTATATACGTATTATTATTAAAATAAAAAAAATAAAGAATCGATGATATATTTAAAGTAAATTCGTCATATAATAAGATTTTATTCAAAATTGGGAAGTCAACCTGCTCAAATTGAAATTGACTCTTTGGTCCTAGTCAATATCATCTTCGGCAATTACGCCCTCCCTGGTAAATCGACAGTGATGTTCAATCCATTAAGATCCTTATCAGTCAACTTCGCACGGAAATCACTCACATTTATCGGGAAGCCAACAAAGCTGCCTCTTCTAGTTTGTCCACGACTACTTACGCTACTCATGGTGCTCTTCCTGCTGCTCTTCGCCTTATTACTCATGCTGATCAAATGGAAATTCCTCAATTAGTCGTTCTCGCAAACATGTATGAGCTTCTGGACGCACCCCTCAAATTTTTGATGGGTGCAAATCAGGTTGTCTCTCTCAGATCTTCATTTTCACTTTATTGTGTTACCATCACCTTGCTTGTTGCCACGACTCTCTTTTCATTGCAGGCTATCCCTCCATCTTAAACACAAGCAGTTGGCATGCAACTCACACTACTACTCTTTTATTCCTCCTGGTAGGAATGTGGTTCAAATCTTGGCGTGGAAAATCAGACGCACCCTACACCCTTTTAGTAAAAGGTGAAAACCAGGTGTTAAGCTCCTTTGTACACTCTTTAAATAAGTGTATTTTGGGTCCCGCCAACATACATGTTTTCTTGCAAGAGACTAGTGCCCGAAATCACTCCGGAAATTCCATGTCGAAGCTGAACGGGCCTTCAAAGGATACTAACACAACACACACCAAAGAGAATCCTCAAGTTGATGTTTTAAAGCTCAACGTCTTTTGACATATGGGAGGATAGGATACGGCATACAAATTGAAGTGAACCGGGGAAGTTCAGATCGAATTATGTCCAAGGAACGATTATAGGAACAATGAAACGAGCTCCGCGATCCCTAGATATCCGTGTTTCTAAAAACCTTGTGCTGACAAGGTCATCATGTGTTCTCCTACGATTCGCAATCATTTGTTCCCACCAAATGGTAGCATAACCCTCAAACTCGTGTGTTGACACATTAACTTTAGTTTTCTCAGAATAATTATGACAACGGAAAATTTGCTCAACTTTGAGAACCCAATCTAAATAAACATCGGGATCATTTGTACCTTTAAATGATGGAATCTTCATATTAACTTGACGCATATCAGCCCTTTCTTCATCATCTTGTTCAACAATAGCAGCCCCCGCATTCTCATCATCATCATCATCATCATCATCAACCTCCTCCTCAACTATTAGAACTACAGCTCTCCGACGCATATAACCTCTACCACCACAGTTACCACGACCACCACGATTATGAACACCACCACCACAATTAGCAACAACATCACCACAGTTATCAACAACACCACCACGGTTATCAATAGGGGGCATGCCCTTCCCTCTGTTGGATGTAGTGTCCGAAAGACAATTGTTGCTTGTCTATACGGGCAAGTGGGAGATTGTTGGAAGTAACGCCCGAAAGACAATTTTTGTAATTGTTTTTATGATTAATAAATGACATATTTATTCTCATCTTATTAGTTGCTTCATTCTTATATATTATACACTGCTGAAAACCCCAAGTTGTATCATATGTAGCCATATAACTTAGTGTGTGACACACGCGAGGATTAAGTTTATGGTGATACACTTGAACTATTAGTCCGTGGTAAACTTAATCAAAGTATGGGTTCTATTGATTAAACTACCACTAATGCTCCCAGAATACTTTAAGGTGTGACCGCCTTATCCGGACCGTCGATATTGGTTATCTAAGTAGGGCATTTATATATGATGTAGTCATATAGGACTGGACTGATTTAGTCTACATTTCGCTTATAATTTCGTGATTGAGAAATCTCATTAAATCACAAGATGATCATATATGGATTAACCTTAATACTTGTTTCAAGATAGGGTTTGATGTGTTCGTAAAGGATTTCTAAGAGGCGCGGTCCGAATCACTTTCACGTTGGCACCGAAGTGATTCCTTCCGCGGGAAGTAGAAAGACAATCCCCTTATTTGTTGATCCTAGAAACGATCGAGAGCCATAAGGATAAGATGTAATGAATAAGGTTTACGGAAATATTCCCGCTTCGTTACGGATAGTCTATGGAGGGTTAGTCTATAAGTAATGATTATATCAATGGACACTAATTGACTCAACTTTCTGAGAATAAGTTATATCTATAATCGATAGAGTTCAGTTTCGGATTTATAGTGGCGTAATTTCGGAATTAATAAGTTGAGTAGAAATATTATGTTTGATGAATATTTTATTCAATTTATTGTAGCTACTGGTTATAAGTCCATGGTCTCCGGGTTGGCTCCTAACACGCGAGTGTTTTCTCGTTTTGTGGAACCTCGAGAATAAATTAAATAGTTTATCTATTTAATGAATATGCGGATATTATTTATTCGGTAAATAATATGTAATATAAAAAAGACAATTTCTATTATCCTAATTGGCACACAAAATGGCGCCACTTTTATTTGGTTTTGGGAAAAGAAAATTTCTCCTAATTAATTATAATGTGGATAATAAGAAATTAGTTTTCTTATGGAATAAATAAGAAATTTGTTTTCCTGTTGGATAAAGGTATTATTTTCTTAAAAGGAAAAGATAAATTTGTGTGTAAAAGATAAACTCTCAATTTATTAGTTATTTTCTTATAAAAGGAGAGTTTTTCCCAACACAAATTTAACCAAAAAAAAACCACGCCATTATTGAGAAAAAAAAAAAGGCGATGCCTATTTGAAAAGATTGGAGAAATTTTGTTTTCTCCTCCTAGCCATTGGAAAGAAGAAAGACTAGGTTTTTCTTGAATACATAATCGAGGAGGTTCGAATGCGGGATCGACGTCTACCAGTAGTCGCTTGGAGAGACAATCCGGAAGATCATGACTTCTCTTCTGTTGGGTAAATCTTCATACCTTCTTGTAGATTATTAATTATTATTTGAATCATGTCGTGGTAAAATCATAAACGAATTTCGATTCGTAGCTTCCGCTGTGCATGATCGAGTTTCTCGATCGGTGCTGTGAATCAGATCTGACGATCCAATTATGGATCCGATCCGGATTCGGGGATCTGTATATCCAACACCCTCATCATGGTAGGAAACTCGGGAATTAAATCCGCACGGTGACGTGCAAACCGGTCATCCAACATCTTGGCATTTTCTTGTTTAAACGCTTATAATGCCTTGGCGACCTTACTCTCTGTAGCCTCTGTATACATCCGGTAACGGCCTTCCGTAGAACCCTCATCCTCGTATTCATAATGCTTCGACATTATGCCTCACAACACTCGTGTTTATCACTCCCCTCGTGTAGAGTTCAAATGTAGAACAAACCAAAAACAATGAGCAAACCGAGCAATCACAACCAAAGAACCTAAATTGGAACCTAGGACTGAGGTGGAAAGGCTTAAGAATGTTAGGAAGAAACAAGGTGTAAGAAACAAGAGCAAAGAATGAAGCAAAAAGGAAAAAGAGATGATGTTTTTTTTTACAGCAAAATTTCACGGGTGTGAAAATTTTCACACCCACGGTGTGAAGTTCTCGAAATTTAATGGCCTTTTTTCACAGGTGTGAATCCCACGTAATTTTCTGCTTTTTTTTTTTGGCCGACTTTAAGTAAATAGAATAAAATAAACAAACATATTAGGTCAACTTCTTTTGTTTCTGTAAGTTAATTACGGCAGGAACAAAATAGGGGCTTGACAGCAATTATGCAAAAAGGATCAATCAATAATATGCAAGGAGGATCAATCAATAAAGATCAACGATGACGATGCTAAATAAAGCACCAGTGATGTGTCAAGGTTGTTTAGTATCTAGGGGTGAAATAGAAAGGTGAAACAGTGTGAAAAAGATGGTGCCTTTTATGGAAAGATGGTGGTTTTTATGTTGTACGGCTGGGTTCAAGAATGTATCTTGAATTGCCTACGTATCCTGTTTGGAATCCAGGAATCAAGCCCAACGTAGTTCCTGGATGTATGTATTTATAGGCACATGTCCCTCTTCTGCCCTACATTAAGGGCGGTTTAGTCTATTGACAAATATAACCTTGGCTTCCTGTCCAAGTTACTCCTCTGACATCGGCTCGATGTACATCGAGATGGTCATGCCAATGTGCAAGCCTTCTACATAATTAACTCATAATGTAAATGATCTTGATCATGTCGAGATGGCTCACCGACTCGACATCCTTGTCATACCTGGACCTCATCCCCATTCCAGCTGGACCACTCAGATAATTCCACGTGGAAGGGTGGCATATCGTATCGTCATAAGCCCCCCAGATCTGACGAGGCCTCTTTAAAATGCTGAAGTCGGATCTAAAAATTTAAAAAAGTAATTCGATACGAGGTTTTCTCTTGGCGGGATTTGGGCTAATGTCTCAACCGCCATAGGTCTCCCTAGGGTGACGTCATGCTGCATCAGAATTAAATGGGCACGGGAAACGAAGCATTTTCATTGGTTGTAGCCCCTTGATATGCGCGATATTTTTATTATAACTGCCCAAAACCGTCCTTTCAAATTCATTTGGAAGCTTATCAAGATAAAAGGAGTTCCAAGCCGGTGAAGAGTTTAAATTTACTCATTCTCATCCATTTTTCCTGCCTCATACAAAATTTGCAAGTAAGCTTTGAACTTCCTCCGTTTCTTTCTTATTTCATTATTTTCTTTGTTTTTCCATTCCCATGTCTGTGAGTGAGAGCGATTCTCAAAATTTAGAAGAGATTGCCGTGTCTGAAGGCGAATCGCAGGAAGCAACGGTTTCTGAACAATCTAATACATCCGGCCAGAAGTTCACCGGAGAAGAAGGAGAGGAGGCTAGGGAGGAAGAAGAATCGACTTCCCGACGTATTGCGAAACGTCAAACCAGAATGAAGGGTCAGGGAGCATACGGGTGCGTATCTGCCCTAACGGAGGGAAAGGTCAAGGCTTTATGCCAAAGGTTTGATATTCCGTATTCGTCCGATAGGGTGCTAGTCCCTCGAGGTCAAAACCAATTTGCTTGTGATCCTCCCCCTGGTTTTTGCGCCGTGTATGAAGCGCAATTAAAAGAAGGGTTAAGATATCCTTTCGACCCATGTCTTATCGAAGTGCTCCGACACTACCGGATATGTGTTGCCCGAGTTGGCCCCAAATGGTATTAGAAGCCTCATGGGCTTCGTCTTGGCATGTCGTGTGGCCAAAGTCGAATTCTCGGTGCGCTTGTTCCGACAATATTTTTCGATCCGGGGATTGCAAGACGCCGGGTGGTATACCTTTCAGAAACGTCCCTTGGTCCCGGAATTTGTACGGAGGGCCATATCATCTCATGGGGACTGGAAACCGAACTTCTTTTTTATCCGACATGGTCTTGGTGACCTCGACATACACACTTGGCACAAAAGACCTAAAAAATGGCATGATAAGCTTGACTCCGATCCACCCGCGTCGTGTGGAGTCTTTGGAACAAGTGCGCCCCGATATTGCAACTCGGAACCCGCACCCTCTATATGCTTATGCCGACCTCGAGACGGCGGGCCCGGGTGCTTATATGGAACTCGATGAAGAAGTTCGGGCTTTGTGTAGGACTATCGTTAATTTTATCGAATTGTTATATTTCTTCTTGCTTACTTATTTCCATCTCGATTATATAGTAAAGGTGACCTTTATTCTTGCAAAGTGGAATATTTCTCGGAGATGGAGTCGTCTACTAAGATGCCGATCCCAAGAAGGTCGACCCCAAGAAGATACAAGAGCTGGTGGGGATCAAATCGAAAAAACCCGTTTCGGTTTCGATAGTCTCTGGGGGCAAAAAGACTCCGGCTCGAGCATCCACTCCTGCATCAACGTCAAATATTCTTAGGGACCAGCCTGATGATGCACTGGTGGAGAAGCAGCTGGGAGAAGGCGCCGACTCGAGGAAACGCTTGAAGACCACCGACACGAGGCATGGCATAGGAAAAGAGGCTCGAAAAATCCCTCACCCAAAAACTATCGATCCGATCCCAGAGACTACAACTTCTGAGTTGGAGATGATGGCCCCTGACGATCTGAACCAATATATTTCCAAGCTCCTCCGAGCTGTAAGACTTCATAATCTATAATTTGTATTTGCCAACGAGTCGATTTAACGTCTCTCTCATTACGAGTTCGTCTTTCCACCGACGTGGCCACGAACGTAATTGGATCTCCTTCCTCTCGCTTCCGGCTGAAAAGAGGAGACTATAGAGAAGCGAAATCAAAGATCGAGAACCTTGAGGCCCGTGCACGAAAATTGGATGGTCGACGTTTGACCCCGGAGGCGATTTAGAGGTTTCTCGATTCAATTTGAGCAAAGCGAGAGAAAGCGCTAGCGATAGGGAGGCGAGAGTTGACTAGGGTGAAGTCGAGCTCGAGACAAAGTGAAGGCCGAGCCGGCCGGGTGCATCAAAGCACGAGACGACCTACGGATCGAAGTTGACGCTTGGCGTCTCGCATGGAGATGGCCAAGAAGGATTTTCTCGGCCTCCGACGAGCTTAGAACCGAAATAATGCCGCCGATGACTCGGGCCATGAAGGGTGGATTCACCAATGCTTTAAAGGACGTCAAGGAGGCCTTCCCGAGTTTGAGGTGTCGAGTATCAAACGGGCTCATTTGTACGACGAGGAGTCGATCCCCCGATACGGCCGATACTTCGAGGAGTTCGGATCCGGGGTTTCACTTCATGAGAAGTATGTTCGACCGCTCTCGTTCGGGATGGAGAAGAGGACGATGATGTCGACGTGAACCTCGATGATGTCGATCCGGATGCTTCACGCTTAAGCCCCCTAACGCTTAACAAGCTTCATCACTTAACTATTTTGTTCGATATGATTGTAAACTTTGGATTTGATTTGGTTGTACTTTTCAAACATTTACTTTCTTTGTCTTCGTTTTATTTTTTGTTGACGAATTCGTTCAGCTGGATTTTACTTGATTCTTCTCATCGAATTATCTAACTCGTGATTCTTGCCTTTAATTTATCCTTATTTCGTCGCGACTTTCTTAGGGTGTAGTCATACCGACTTAATTCCCTTTCGATTGGTTAGGGTGCAGTCATATCGACTTGATTCCCTTATGATATGTTAGGGTGTAGTCATATCGACTTGATTCCCTTATGATATGTTAGGGTGTAGTCATATCGACTTGATTCCCTTATGATATGCTAGGGTGTAGTCATATCGACTTGATTCCCTTTCGATTATTTAGGGTGTAGTCATATCGACTTAATTCCCTTTCGATTATTTAGGGTGTAGTCATATCGACTTAATTCCCTTTCGATTATTTAGGGTGTAGTCATATCGACTTAATTCCCTTTCTTGTGCGAGGTGTAGTCATATCGACTTAATTCCTCTCTATTCCCCCAAAGTGAAGCATGAGTTCATGACTCATGATACACTTTAAGTATGAGTTGATGTTCGCTTTAGCGAGTTAGGAGTGATAAGCATTAAAACTTTAACGCATCGTATCGACGGGTACTTGCTATGATGGTTCAAAGAAAATTTCATAAATTGCAAACATAAAGCCTTGATGGTCGATTCGACGCATTACAATCACCAAAACGGAAATGAAAATTACACATAGTACTTTCTAAGATTAGTGGCATGCCAGGTTCGAGGCACAGTGCTTCCATCTGACCTTCCAAGTTGATACGCTCCTTTAGGATGGACTTTCAGGATCTTGTAAGGGCCTTCCCAATTCGGCTCGAGTTTGCCTATTGGGTCTTGTCTGCTTGCTTCATTCTTTCTCAGCACGAGGTCACCAACTTGGAAATATTTATACTTTACCCGAGCGTTATAGTATTGTGACATCTTCCTTTTATACTCGGCCACTCGATGTGATGCGAGCTCTCTTCTTTCTTCGACATCATCTTTCGCCGCTTGAGGTTGTTTTCATTTGTCTCGATATTGTAAGCCAAAACCCGAGGTGAAGACAACCCGATCTCTGCTGGTATAACCGCTTCACACCCGTAGGCCATTGCGAAAGGAGTTTCTCGAGTAGCCGCATTGGGTGCAGTTCGATACGACCACAAGATGCTTGGCAACTGTGCTGCCCAATCGCGTCCCTCATCTTCCAATCGCTTCTTCAGACCGAACTTCAACTGTCTGTTGGTCTGCTCGACTTGTCCATTCGACTGAGGTCGAGCCACGGATGTCGTTCTATGTTCGATCTTGAACTCTTTGAGCCGCTACGCACCCTTTCATCCAAGAAGCGGGTGCCATTGTCCGAGATCGGTACTTGGGGACTCCAAACCCGCATAAAATATTTTCCCACAAAAATTTTTTGATGGTTGCGGCTACGATATTAGCAAGGGCTTTAGCCTCAACCCATTTGGTGAAGTAATCGACCGCGACTACAACAAACTTTAAATTTCCGGGGGCTCGAGGCAAAGGCCCTACTATATCGACACCCCACTCGTCGAACGGCCAAACGGACTCGATGACGTTCATCTCTTGAGCTTGGCGATGCGTTATCACATCATGAACCCGACACGCTCTACACTTCATAACCAACTCATTTGCGTCCCTCTCGCATTGAGGGCCGTAAATACCCCCGCTAGCCTACATTTCCTCGTCGCATTCGTGCCCCACAATGATTTCCACATACTCCCCGATGTATTTCCTCGAGAAGATATGCTCCCTCTTCTTCCGACGCGCATCGCATCCAGGGCGCTACGAATGACTTCCTGTAAAGAACATAATCAAATAATGCATATCTCGCTGACTGTAATCGTACCTTCCTTGCTTGAAACCTATCCGATGGTAGAATCCCATCTTTAAGATAAGCGGCTATCGGGTCCATCCACGTCGACCCCTGAATGATCGGTTGCACATCAACTTCTTCGTAGCTACGCTCGACAACATTTCTACCGGGACTTTCTTTTTTGATTTGAAATTAGACGCCGTTTAGATAAGGCATCGCTCGTTTATTCTCGTTCCTCGGTACCGTTCGATACGAACATTCTTAAATTTTGACATCGGTCTACGAACCACTTTTAGATAGCTTTTCATGGTTTCCTCTTTAGCCTCATATCCCCCTCGGATGTGATTTACCACGAGCTGTGAGTCGCTGTATACTAGGAGATCCTCGACCCCTAATTTGATTGCCAACTTCAAACCCGTGATCATGGCTTCATATTCCGCTTCGTTGTTAGTGGCTTTGAATTCAAATCGAAGTGCATATGGGAATTCCTCTCCTCTTGGGCTAATCGGCAACAAACCCGCTCCTCGCTCCTTCCTTGCTAGAAGCACCATCAACATAAATGGTCCACTTCGTCGTTCGATGGTTGCTTTTCTTGTGCAATTTGGATCGAAAATCCTTCTGCGATGAAATCGGCTAGTGCTTGGCCTTTGATAGCTGTCCGAGGCGTGAACTCGATATCGTATCCGGCTAACTCAACCACCCATTTGGCCGCCGACCCGATGTCTCGGGCTTCGCCAAAATCGTTTCAAGGGTTGGTTCGTGACTACCACGATCGGGTGTGCTTGAAAATAATGCTTTAATTTCCTCGACGCATGGACTAGGCCCAAAACTAGCTTCTCGGCCGGTGAATACCTTAACTCGCCCCATGCAAGGCTTTGCCGACGAAGTAGATTGGTACCGACCCCGCTCTCGCTTCTCGAATCAATACCGCGCTTCGCTTCCTCACAAACGGCAAGATACACCAAAAGCTTCTCTCCCTCTCGAGGTGATGCCAAGGTGGGCGGGTTTGACAGTAATTCTTTAAATCTTCAAAAGCCTTTTGGCACTGTCATCCCACCTTTGGAAGGGACTCGCTTTCTTTAGAATCTTAAAGAATGGCAAGGCCCTTTGTGCCGATATCGATAGGAAACGGTTGAGAGCTGCCATCCGACCCGTTAATCTTTGCACCTCCTTCACACTTCGAGGCACTGGCATGTTTTGGAGGGCCTTGATTTTGTCTCGGGTTCGCGTTAATTCCATCCTTAGATATCATGTACCCCAAGAACTTTCCGATCGGACTCCGAACGTGCACTTTTTTGGGTTGAGCTTCATGTTAGCGAGCGGAGAACCTCGAACACCTCTCTCGTGTCGATTATAAACTGCTCGAGAGACTTACTCTTAATTAACAAATCGTCTACATAGACTTCCATGCTCCGCCCGATCAGCTTTTCGAAAATCTTGTTCACTGCACGCTGGTACGTTGCTCCTGCATTCTTTAAACCAAACGGCATCGTAACGAAACTAAATGTCCCGAAGTCGTTATAAAAAGCCGTCTTTTCCGAATCTCTACGGGGTCCATAAGGATTTGATAGTAGCCACGATACGCATCTAGAAATCCAAAAACTTCGAACCCTAATGTCGAGTCGACAAGTTGGTCGATCTTGGGAAGTGGGTAAGAGTCTTTTGGGCAAGCTTTGTTTAGATCCGTGAAGTCGATGCACATCCTCCAGCTCCCATCGGGCTTTTTTACTAATGCGGGTTGGCTAACCATTACGGATATACCACTTCTTTAACGATCCCGGCCACCAAAGCAACTTGTCGACTTCTTTTTTTAACTTCGCTTCCTTTCTTTCGGTGCTAGACTTCTCTTCTTTTGCTTCACCGGTTTCTTTGTGGGGTCGACATTGAGCTTATGCATAGCAATGTCACCCGAGAGTCCCGGCATGTCGTCGGCTTTCCATGCAAAAACATCTCGAAACTCAACCGGAGATCGACTAACGTCCGAACATCGGGGTGTGGAATCCACTTCCCGACTCGAACTCCCCGGCTTTCCTCTTCTTCCCAAACTCGAACTTCTTCGTTGGATCGACCGAAACCCAACTTTTGTCTTCTTCCTCCTCGGGATTAGCTCTTCAACCAACACTTGACCTACACCCTTTCCTTTAATCGTTACCGAGGTTGCAATTCCCGGCCACCGCCACATCTCCCCTTACCTCGTGGGTACCATGCCATGTAGGGAATTTCATGCTTTGTTATGGTAGGTGGAGATCATCGCTCTCAAATCATAAAGTGCGGGTCGACCCAATATTACATTATATCCCGAAGGGGCCTTGACTACGACGTACGTCATCTCCATCGTTCGCCCCTTCTCCCCATCTCCTACCGTGGTTAACAAGTTGATAGATCCGACGGGATGGATGGCCTCGCCCCGTAAAACCGAATAGCGGGGTGGACAATGGTGTTATATCTTCATCTTTTAACTTCATTGCCTTGAACGTTGAATAGTATAGGATATTCACGGCACTCCCGCTATCAACACAGACTCTCTTTATTAGCCCTCGACTGATGACTGCTTCTATTACTAAACCTTCACTGCGGCCATAAGTACTGGGGACATCGTCTCTGGGTCCATATCCTACCTCTGTTGTGAATTTCAACTTCTTGGCCTCTCTCGACCCGTCCATAACGGGTTGACTTGATCGGGGTCGGTCTAAGTCATGTTCCGCCACAATCGTATTCACACCATATCCGATTCGGTTATCTCCATAAGGATCTCGATTCTGATCTTCCCTTCTATCGTCTCGACGCTCATCTCTCTGATTATCCCTCCTCACGGGCTCAGATGACCTGTCTCTACGCCTTTGATTGCCTCGATTGGGAGATCGATCTCTTCTTCCATGATAATTCTTCCTCTTGTATTCACGACGTCCTTTGGGATCATCCTTCTCCGATCCGTCTACTACCTCGTCGAGTTGTCCTTCTTGGATGCCGGCGTCGATATCTCTTTTCGAGATCAAAACATTCTTCTGTATCATGCCCCACGTCCTGATGGTAATCACAATATTTGTGGGTGTTTTTCCTCTTCTCGACATCTTTTGATATCGGTTTTGGGGTCCGAGCAATGTTCTTTTTTATCATGATGGCTAGCACCTCTTTCCGGGATCGATTAAGGGGTATGAAGTCTCTATCTTTCAAATTACCTTTCTTCCCGAGTCGATCTGTAATTGGCGCTGTCATCCGATCGAAAACGCTGGCTTTCCCTTCATTCCTAGGCTGACCTTTGGTCTGGCCGCGGGGGTCGTTCTTCGAGTTGAGACCAAGCGAGATGGTGTGCAAGCGCACTGCCTCCTCACCTTGGCAAAATTTATGGACTATGTTCACACATTCGTCCATGCTTTCTGGCATCTTCCTAGATAACTTATCGTATAACTTCATGTTCCTGATCCCTGCAACGAAAAAATTGACCTGAAGTGTCTCATTGAGATTGTGGACTTTCATTGCTTCGAGGTTAAAACGCTTCATATAATCGATAGTTGACTCATTCCTTTCTTGCTTGATGTTAGTCAAATGGGTAGAACTCAGATGAAACTTCTTGTTTCCAATAAACGCGTCGCGAAACTTTTGCCCCAACTGCACGAAGCTAGAAATCGACCCGGGTCTCAGTTTGTGGAACCACTCTCGAGCTCGACCCCGTTAATAATGTGTCAAATGCTCGACACTTCATGGCGTCGTTCGCATTCCTTAGCCTCATCATCGATATGTATCGGTATAGATGATCCTCGGGATCCGTTGTGCCGTCATACGGATCCATCTTCGGGGGTTTGAAGGACTCGGGCATCGGGTAACGCTCGATCTCAGAAACAAAAGGCGACTCGAGCCAATCGATGTCTCGATCTTTGCCTACGATACGATTGAACTCGTCTCGTATACTTTCCTCGACCCTTCTTAAAGGCTTCTCTTGCGCGGCCCGCTTCTTGTAGTTGGTGGCACTGACTTCTACCTCGTCTTCGCATTCTTCTCGTATATCCACCAGCTTCTTCCCCTTTGCGTTCTCTAACTCTTTCTGGCCTGGTTGATCTAAAGGTTGCCTGTCCGGAAAATCGTGGAGTCCCTTTTCAACAAACACTGACGCTACGACACGCTTAAGTGCTTCTTCATCTAACGACGCCAAGTGGTCTGCAACATCCTGCAACTGGGGAGGAAGCTGAGGTTTTTGCGTTTGCACAACTGCAGCCTTAGAACCAGAGTGGGCTTTTCTAGGACATTCGTTTTGTTCCCCTGCCGGCTCTAGGTCTGTGTGTTCTTCATTCTGTACATTCTTACTGCCTGCTTTTCTTCTTGTTGACGGCGCCATCGTACTATTCTCTCTAAATCACCAATAGATAGCCCCTCCTTCTAGCGCCAAATGACGATGCTAAATAAAGCACCAGTGATGTGTCAAGGTTGTTTAGTATCTAGGGGTGAAATAGAAAGGTGAAACAGTGTGAAAAAGATGGTGCCTTTTATGGAAAGATGGTGGTTTTTATGTTGTACGGCTGGGTTCAAGAATGTATCTTGAATTGCCTACGTATCCTGTTTGGAATCCAGGAATCAAGCCCAACGTAGTTCCTGGATGTATGTATTTATAGGCACATGTCCCTCTTCTGCCCTACATTAAGGGCGGTTTAGTCTATTGACAAATATAACCTTGGCTTCCTGTCCAAGTTACTCCTCTGACATCGGCTCGATGTACATCGAGATGGTCATGCCAATGTGCAAGCCTTCTACATAATTAACTCATAATGTAAATGATCTTGATCATGTCGAGATGGCTCACCGACTCGACATCCTTGTCATACCTGGACCTCATCCCCATTCCAGCTGGACCACTCAGATAATTCCACGTGGAAGGGTGGCATATCGTATCGTCAAACGATATGGCCAATGTGAAGCAAGACTATTGTCGACTGAAACTTTTTTTTCGTATAATTAGGGCCGGCTGGGGATCAAACTTGGGGGTACAGCAATAAGAGAAGCTGATTTATTTTTACTAAATATGAACGCAACAGGTAGGAAAAGAAGAACACTTTTTTTTTTTTTTTTTTGTCGAAGATCAAGAACACGCAAGAAAAAATATGGGTGGGATTATTTATATATATATATATTTTTTGATTAAAAACAAGAACGCAGTTAACAAGAAAAAAAAAGGGATATTTTTACCTACAATACTATCTCTGATACCAACTGAAAAGTGAACCGAGAAGGCTCAATTCGGAATTTTACCCTAGGATCAATCTTTTCGACTTTATTTTCTTCCTCTCTCTAATGATCGCTCATCACTCACCTTTGACTTTTCTAGTTTAATCTCCCCTCGAATTGAACTAAAGCGCCCTCCCTTGCATTTCTTTTCTCTACTTTAGTTTTCACCTTGTTTCTAGCTAAAATACCCTCGTGCCTTTTCTCTCCTTTCGCAACACTTTTCTTTGAATTTTCAACTTTTGCTCCCTCGTTTAATTTCTCACCCTCACGTTTCTTAGCAAGGCGAAGTTGCTCCTCATGTGCTTCTTGTGGTGACATTGCCACAATTGAGATTTTGCGGCCTTTGTGTAGCAATGTGTACTTTTTCAGAAAACCGTCATAGACAACCTTCCTATCGTATTGCCAAGGCCTGCCAAGTAATAAATGTGTGACATTCATGGGTACCACATCACAAAGTACTTCATCCTCCAACTTTCCAATGCTAAAAGGGATTAATGCTTGCCCCGTAACTCGGACTTTACCACAATCATTTAGTCATTGTAATTTATAAGGTTTGGGGTGTCGGGTAGTAGGAACGCCGAGTTCTCCACCACCACGGTGCTAACCACATTAGCACAACTTCCGCTATCACGATCATCGAACACACTTTGCCGCCAATGAAGCAAAGAGTTTGGAAAATATTTTCCCGTTGCAAATTCTCCTCCACCATCGCCTTTGCATTTAAAGCTCGTTTAATCACCAACGAATTATTATTTAATGGTATCACATCTTCAATATACTCGTCATCGTCATCAAAATCAGCCCCTTTCTCCTCCTCCTCTTCAAAATCAGACTCTACATCCGCCTCATCAAATTCACCACTCACAAACATAGCACGTTTATTGCCACACTCGATAGCTTTATGACCAATACAACCACATTTAAAGCATCTAAGTCCACTCCCAATTTTTGATAATTTGCCTCAATTAGCTAAATGAATATAATGCAACTTTGTTGAATTGTTATTCAGCTATTGAAATCTATCCTCATCTGGTGATGGCTAAAGAAACTGTTTTCCACCTGATTTACCCATTCAATCCCATCAAAATGCAAATTTGACCCTTCTCCTGTTTCTGATTTTGCGAACCCACCACCAAGATTCCAACGAACCCGTTTGCAAAGACCTTGATTTACAGCTTTTTGGGTTTTTACCGTAACCACTTTACGACACTAGCAAATAAAGAACGTCCCAATTCGCAAACAACTGCAATCCTTGAATCAGCGCCTACAGAAGCGACAAGTAATAATTTTGAAAACAGAACCAAGATTCCTGATTTGGGCCAAGAAAAAGGATTGATCCGGGATCCGGTTGAGATTTATAAGGAGCCGAGTGAAGCTGAAAAATCTGATAATCAAACTCGACAGATTGGGATGTTAGAGCATCCACAATGGTCATGCTGACGTGGATGTGTTCCATACAACTTTTTTATCCATCTTATTGCTTTTACACACTTAGATCCACTATGGTCTCTGCTTTTACACACTTCAAGAGAGCGCTCTGACACCGGGCCACCAAAGGTCGGATTGATCGGCCTATTGATAAACACCTACCAGGTCGTGACGTAACCATTTTCTAAAGCCTTGTCTTCATTGCTTCCTGCAGCCGTTTCCACTTTTTTCTCAAGCAAAGTGATATAGTTATCTTCAGAAACTTCATTTTCTTGGCTTATCGGTCAAAGCTCATCCCCATGATAATCATCAATATCTAAAGCAAATTCTGTTTTTCATTTTTTTTTTCTTCAAAAGTCTTTGGTTTTCCAAAATAGCATGCTCAACCCTTATTATTCATACAGAAAAACTCCAAGAGCCCTATTAACCTCCAATCTTGTGCTCTTCCTGCAGCATGAGCAGCCCAAAACCAGAATTGTTTCCAAAACAAAAAAAAAAAATCAAAGCTGTTTTCACCCCAGGACCATCCTTGCAATGGACAAAACATAACAGGGGACAAGGAAAATTGCACCCCAGCAGAAGCTACAACATAACCCCCCAGCCACTATTTAAAATAACTAACATAGCTATAAAAAAGCTAAGGCAACAACTGCAGCATACAACCATCAAAACAATCATGATCTGCTTACTGCTTCAAAACAACCTGATATGCAAAGAACTACAAGTGCAACTATCTAAATCAACAGAGCCTTTTGGGGACAGGTGTAACGCCCCGCTCCCAGATACCGAGCCCTTGTCCGGAAGAGAACGTTCGGCGCGTATAGCATTAAATAAATCTAATATTATACGCAAGCCTCTACGTCGTCGTATCAAATAAAAGCAAACGGAAGCTAAAAAGACTCGGGTAAAAATATAAATTCTACTATGAATAGAAAGTAACCATTCTAAAGATGGATAGTTAAATTACAAAGACGAAAAACCCAAAGACTTATACAATATGATATCTTAAAAGTAGAAGTACAACAAGTCTAAGAAAAGAAATACAACTAGTCTAGTACAACATTTACAAAGAAATAAACTAAGAGCTTTGTCAAGACTTCAAAGCCTTCAAAAGTCGTCATCTACCTGATCAACCTGTTCGTCTTCTCACCCCACAATGCATACAAAAGAAAATGCAAAGGAGGTAAGTACAAAGTACTTAGTAAAAATGAGAAACTAATGAATAACTAAGTTATACAACGAAAAGTTATTATTATGATTATTAATTATCTTTATGAGACCGACTCAATCTAGGGTTCAATCCATGCCCATCGACATGTCATGACTAAACGTTTCTAGCTTAGCTTATCTTTGTTACATCATTACTCAAGGACACTGCGCATGGCGTTCATCAGCCTGAAGATATACTTGCTAACTAACGGTGATTAGCACCGATTAGCTCCGGGGTCTCCCCGGTATGCGTATACGTCCGATGAATTTCCTCCACTGCCATTCAGCCGTTTATAGGTCAGCAGTGTTGTTCACCTTTTATGAACGTTTCACATCGCCGATATGAAAGAGTGCCTAACCGAGAATAATTGACGTTTTATCTTTTACTACACGTATGTAATTATTACTATGAATTAACTAGCCACCTAAGTGTTTTCAGGTAAGCTCCCTCACATACACTACTCTCTTTCCTAGACCACTAGACATGGACAAGTCCTAGCAAATACACAGACATTGATGAACTCTAGTTCATCAAAGCACAAGCCCTTTCATGCCTTTCTGACGGATCCGAACTTCAACTCCCTTTAAGAGTACATTCGGTGTTTTAACTGAACGAATCAGAAGTTCAATCGATGCTTGTTCATATTTAATTAATGTTATTGAACCAAAAAAATAGAAATTTAAAACTCAACACAAATATACCAAAACATATCACATCTCACTAATTACAACTTAGCATGAATTCTATCACCAAACAACACCAAAACTCACCAAAACTCAACCTATCATTATAAAACTATAATTACTCATTAGGAAGAGTCTCTTACCTTAATTTCCAGAAAAACCGAAAGCAAAACGTCAAGCAACTGCAACAACTGTTGATCCTCAACCCCAAAACCTACACTGTAACGCCCCGCTCCCAGATACCAAGCCCTTATCCAGAAGAGAACGTTCGGCGCGTATAGCATTAAATAAATCTAATATTATACGCAAGCCTCTACGTCGTCGTATCAAATAAAAGCAAACGTAAGCTTAAAAGACTCGGGGTAAAAACATAAATGCTACTATGAATAGAAAGCAACCATGCTAAAGATGGATAGTTAAATTACAACGACGAAAAACCCAAAGACTTATACAATACGATATCTTAAAAGTAGAAGTACAACAAGTCTAAGAAAAGAAATACAACTAGTCTAGTACAACATTTACAAAGAAATAAACTAAGAGCTTTGTCAAGACTTCAAAGCCTTCAAAAGTCGTCATCTACCTGATCAACATGTTCGTCTTCTCACCCCACAATGCATACAAAAGAAAATGCAAAGGAGGTAAGTACAAAGTACTTAGTAAAAGTGAGAAACTAATGAACAACTAAGTTATACAACGAAAGGTTATTATTATGATTATTAATTTTCTTTATGAGACCGACTCAATCTAGGGTTCAATCCATGCCCATCGACATGTCATGACTAAACGTTTCTAGCTTAGCTTATCTTTGTTACATCATTACTCAAGGACACTGCGCATGGCGTTCATCAGCCTGAAGATATACTTGCTAACTAACGGTGATTAGCACCGATTAGCTCCGGGGTCTCCCCGGTATGCTATACGCACCGAACGTTCTCTTCCGGATAAGGGCTCGGTATCTGGGAGCGGAGGGTTACAACAGGACTGCCACCTCCAGAATTTAGCTTGAGCTGCAAAGAAAAGGGGAGCACCACAGCACCAGTTTTGAAGACATAAGAGCAGAAAATTGAAAAAACAGGATCATTAACCACATGTCTGCACTCTTCCACGAAAGATTGCACTCTTCATAAACAATTTGTTTTTCATTTAATAAACTAAAATTAAGATGCAGGAATAAATAAAACTTTGAAAAATGAAAAGTCTTTGATTTTCATATAATGTAAGGTTACAAAAAAAAAAAAAAAAAAGAAAGATTACATGAGATACAAACAGAACACACCCACAAAAACAATGGAACAAAATGAAAGTTGAAACTTGAAAATGCCCTTTCAATGAGCCTTCTCCCCTATTTCTCTTTTGGACCCAAATTTTCATCTCCAACTTTTCTCATTTTTCTTTCAAAAAAACCAAACCCTTCAAGTTTTTTATTTTCCAAAAGAAACAAAAAAAAAAAAAAAACAATAAAAATTAAGAAAGTCAGCCCATTTCTTGTATCTGAAGCACGAGTAGATCGTACTGCCACAAGAAATAAATAAAAAATTACCACCAGTGAAAAACATATTGGTAGTGAATATTTCTCTTAGTTTAAATCTATTGAATTCCTTCATTCACGTGATTCTCCTACTTTCATGGATGAACTCGGAAATGATATGGTGCCCCAATTTTGTCTGCTCGCTGGTTATCGAACTAAAATCCACAAATTACTTTTCGAAAATGGAAATTTAGGTTAAATTGGAAGAACATTCAAAAACTAAAATTTCAAAATTCCACATATAATTGAAAGGGATTGAATTTCCCGTGTCCTCTTCGTTGATGTATTTCCACTATATATTTACAATTACAATCTTGGTAATCAATGTACAGAATATATGGTAATTAATACACGATGCTACATTAAATACAAATCTATAATATTAATTGGAATATATTCACAGAATATGGGAATATTCTAACACTCCCCGCCAGTTGAAGCGGAAGGTCCGCGGACGCTGAGACTGGAGCGAAAATCATCAAATAGAACGTGCGGTAAGCCCTTGGTAAAGATGTCAGCAAGTTGGTGGTGAGAAGGTATATGGAGTACGCGAATCTGACCACGAGCGACTTTTTCACGTACAAAGTGAATGTCCATCTCAATGTGCTTGGTGCGTTGATGTTGGACGAGATTGCCGGATAGATAGACAGCACTGACATTAGCGCAATAAACGAGTGTGGCTTTATGGATGGGACGGTGTAATTCTAAGAATAAGTTAAGAAGCCAACAAGATTCGGAAACCACGTTTGCAACCCATCGGTATTCAGCCTCGGCATTGGAGCGTGATAGGGTCGGTTGGTGTTTAGAGGACCAAGAAATGAGATTGTCGCCGAGGAAGACGTAATAACCGGATGTAGAACGACGAGTGTCTGGGCATCCACCCCAGTCCGCATCAATGTAGGAGACAAGTCCAGTAAGAGAAGATGGATAAAGATGCAAGCCATATTGAATGGTGCCTTTAATGTAACGGAGAATGCGTTTTACAGCGGCCATGTGGGCATTGGTGGGGCATCCATATGGAGACACATTTGTTGGACGGCATAGGTGATATCCGGTCTGGTGAACTTGAGGTACTGGAGAGCGCCGGCTAAACTTCTGTACTGGGTCGGGTCATCAAAGGTCGGGCCGGTGGTTGAACTGAGCTTGGACTGAGTATCGACCGGAGTGAGGTCGGGTTTACATGAAGACATGCCGGCTCGATCAAGAATATCTTCAGCATAGCGACTTTGACAAATATAAACCACCTTGGTGACGGGTAACAGAAATTCCCAAAAAGTAGCTAAGAGGACCGAGGTGCTTCATGGCGAATTCCGATGCAAGGAGAGACATGATGGTTGTGCGAAGCTTGTCAGAAGAGGTAGTGAGTATGATATCATCAACGTATAAGAGAATGCATGCCATGTCAGTGCCTTTGCGGTAGATAAATAGCGAGTGATCAGATTTGCTGTGAATAAAACCAATATTTGTGATGAAATCCGAAAAACATTGATACCAAGCACGCGGGGCTTGTTTGAGACCGTATAAAGATTTCTTTAATCGGCAGACAAAGTCCATATGAGTGGAGTCATGGAAACCCAGTGGCTGATGCATATAAACGGTCTCATGTAAGTCGCCATGAAGAAAAGCATTTTTAACAAATAGCTGATGGATGGGCCATGATTTGGATAAAGCAATACTAAGGATGGCTCAAATTGTTGTGGGTTTTACACCGGGCTGAATGTCTCGTCACAGTCCACGCCAACCTGTTGAGACCTGCCATCACCGATAAGATGAGCTTTGTATCACTCAAAAGAACCGTCAGAATTCTTTTTGTGTCGAAAAATCCACATAGATCGGATTATGTTCGCATTAGATGGGCAATGTACTAAGTCCCATGTCTTATTTTCAATTAGATCATTATATTCATCGAGCATGGCGGCTTTCCAATTCGGGTCGGAGAGGGCGAGGGTAAGGTTGCGAGGGAGAGGGGACGGGTAGTGGAGGTGGTAAGGTTGTACGGGTTTTTGGGCTTAAAAATTCCATGCATGGCTTAGGTCGTCATTGTGCGGGAAGGGGCTATGCTGGGTGGGTTAGGGGTTGTATTGATTGTGGGTGGAGGAGTGTGGGATGGGCCGGATGAGGGGGTTGGGGAAGAAGTAGGCTGGGAAGGGCATGGGTCGGTGAGTTGGGAAGTGAGTGGTCTGGTACGGGCTGGTCTGGGGCATTGGGGGTGGGCTGAGGTTGATGGGGTGGGCCGGGTGCTGGGTTTTGAAGATGTTGGAGTGGCAGGGGTGGAGGGGGGTATTTAGAAAATTGTAAGAGGAAGGGATGGGCTGGTGAAATTGAGCAAATGGGAATGTGGACTCGTCAAACATAACGTGGCGGGAGATTATTTTCGTGTGGACAAATCATAGCACTTATAACCACAATGATTAGGAGGAAACACAAGAAAAACGCACGGCGTAGACCGAGGTTGAAGTTTATTAATAGTAAGGGAGGGATGAAGGGGGTAGCACAAGCAACTGAAAATTCGTAAGTGATCGTAAGGCAGAAGCCGATGATAGAGAAGTTGTGTGGGTGATTTATTGTGGAGAGTTTGATGGGGAATGATATTTAGAAGGAATGTGGCCATTTGGAGGAAATGGTGCCAAAAATATTGTGGAAGAGAAGCATGGAGTAAGAGAGTGCGAATCAAATTATTTTTAGTGTGAATTTTGCATTCGGCTTTGCCATTTTGTGAAGTGTGCGGGCAGGAAAAACAAAAAAAGAGACTGTGTGAGTCACAGAAGGATTTGAATTGAGTATTGTCAAATTCGCAACCATTGTCACATTGTAATTGTTTTATTTGCAAGTGAAACTGGGCTTTTGGGAGAATGCTAAAATTTGTGAAAGTAGTAAAAGCATGGGATTTGTGACCAATTGGGAAGTCCACAGAAAATCATAATAATCATCCAAATATAATAAATAATAATGGTGTCCATCAGTACTTAAAATGGGCGACGTCTACAGGTTGCTATGTATAATATCAAAAGGAAGCAAAGTATTATTATGAGAAGAAATAAATGGAAGCTTAATTTGTTTACCGAGAGCAGAAGAATAACAAAAAAAATTGACAAACGCAAACAAGCAATAAATTTATTTTGACGTAACGAATTTAAAACTGCTATGCCGGGGTGGCCCAGCCGATTGTGCCACAAAGTGGGAGAGACGGTGACCACCGTAGCTGGAGAGGGGAGTGGAGGTCCGGAGGAGGAAGTAAGGGGATAAATTTCGCCAGTGCTATTACATATCATTAGCACTGTTTTCGTCGCTAAATCCTTCACAAAAAAGCCAAAGAGGTCAAACTCAATAGAAACATGATTATCAGTAGTAAACCGGCGTACGGAAATTAAATTTCTAATAAGATTAGGAGCATGCAGGACGTTTTGTAATTTAAGGGGAGGGTTGGGGAAGGAAGAGAGTTGTGCCCGAGACCATGAATTGGAATGCTCTGACCACCGCCGAGATTATTTTACGATTTAAATTGCTCGTATTGAAATAAGACGAGAGTGTACCTGACTGAGCCATCATATTAGATGTTTTCTCATAATCAAAATACCAATTGTCGTCCGGAGAGTGGAGAGTCATAGTGTGCATAGCGGCTTCAATGTCGGTGGGAAATGATTCCGGTGAAGAAGCTGCTTCTTGGACCTGAGCATGGAATGCCTGCTGGGGAGGGCTGTCCAATATACCAGGCTGATTGCCGGGAAGCCGAGACTATGAAGCTGTTGGGTAGGGACAAGGTGGTGCAGCCCAAGGTCCCCAAGCAGCCCAGGGAGGATAAGCAGCGGGAAAGGTACTCCAAAGTGTCATTGGCTGCCATGGACGTAGACTTTGGCTTGGCTGCTGCTGCTGTGACTTGGGGAAGTCACCTCTTCCTCTGCCGGAGTTCCGGCCGCCATGACCACCGCAGGAGTTTTGACCACCACGAGATTGACCTAAATTGGGGCGGGAATTGGAACTGCCCCTGCCTGAACTCGAACTCTTGCCATCAGTTTGCTGATTTCTACCATGGCTGAGAAGGGCGGACTCAGCTCCACCATTTGCAGCTGCTGTGCGCTTTGCTTTCCTGGTCTCTTCATGAATCAATTTTGACCGAGCATCATAAAAAAATGGAAGAGGACTGCTTTGTTGAAGGATGGTTGCTCTCATTTAGCCCGACGATTAGCTGCAGGACGAGACGATCGTTTGTCACCAGTGCTCCAACATTGGCAAGTTGATCCGAGATGGTCTTCAATTCTTGACAGTAGGCGGAGATATTCGGAAAATCATCCAACTTTACGTCCTTGAACTGATTTTCCAGGTAGAGAGCCCTTTGATTTTTGTTATCGTGTAACAAACTTTCCAGTCGTTCCCAAGTTTTCTGGGCGGTGGCATTTGGTTCGAGTATGGTATGGAGGAGATCATTGGAGATTGTTCCATATATCCATTGGAGAACCACGGCATCCTACCTAGACCATAATTCGGTGTCGATTTCAGCAGCCTTGTCGACGGTTTTGCTATTGGATTTAGTGGAAGGGATGATATGGTCAAGGACTTAGTAAACACGGTAGTGAATTTTGAACAATTCGGCCCATGATGCATACTGAACTTTTTTCATTTTGAGGGTGATATGAATAGAGTTCTTGATATTAGTGACGGCGAGAGCTGGGTGGAATTTCGTATTTTCTGCAATGGAAACCGATGAGAGAAAGGAGATGTTGGACGAGTTTAGGGAAGAAGAAGAGGAAATTAGCACAAGAGAGGAAGGTTAGGCTCTGATACCATGAAAGGGATTGATTTTCCCATCTCCACTTCATTGATTAATTTCCACTATATATTTACAATTACAATCTAGGTCATCAATGTACAGAATATATGGTAATTAATATACGATGCTACACTAAATACAAATCTATAATATTAATTGGGAAATATTCACAAAATTTGAGAGATATTCTAACAATAATATCAAGACGAGAAGCATATCATTACCTTGTATTGAGTCAGATTCTTTTTTTCCATGTGACATGCTACTAAGAAAATCGAAGGGTGGGCATGTGAAGGGTTTATTCATTTTTGTTTTGTTTTTTGGTAGGGATGGAGAACCATCTGCAAAAGAATAGAAGAAAGCTTAGGTTCGGTTACTTTATTAGGTTCGGATCCCATTCCACAAAATTTACTTACCTTTACACGAATATTTCCTTTAACAATTAAATATTATATCTGGCCAACCAGAAGCTGCCACGTGGCAAAGGTGCACCACAAACAGTCTGGAATAGAATTTCCCTTGATTTGTGTCCGAAAATTTGGTGAGGAAGATGAAAGAAAAGAAAGAGAAAACAAAAAATATATATAATTGTACGTAGATTTGCGTTCACACTTCACAGGGTGTGGAACCCGGTGTGTACAGTCCTGTTGAAATAGTGTCCTAAACCCAATCGGGTTGGACCGAATCCGACCGGGTCGGATTATTTCTACTATTTCTTTGTGTTTATACATATATTAAATGGCTTTTATGTTGTCATATATATGTTCTTTTAAAGAACCAATTGTGAATTGTTATATGATAACGTCCTTAGTATTAAACTGTGATAGAGAAACCATGATAGGCGATTATGGTTGATGAGATCTCTAATCACTTTAATAAGTTTGATACTTAAATGTCTCTAGGCGATGTACCATTAAACGGGGCATTGATAGTATAAACGGACTAGCACGTATTAGATGTCTTCTATCTTTAAGGGCGAGGGATAGATCTCGTCTATCGAAGTATAGAGACACTTGGAATTTGTACGTGGACGTGTATTAGAGAATGCGTACGTTAGGATCGACCCACTTACACGGATAAGTGTCACACTATGTGACGGTCGTGTAATTATCCTTAAGACCGGAGTCTTCATGGCATCACGGTGTGGATTGTCATGCTTTGACACTATTGAGGTTTCCCCAGCCACGGGGCGATCATGCGGTAGTGATTGGGTATGATCGAAGCATGCGGAGTATACATGATTGGTCGTCCGGGAATCGCGTATCCTATGATTGGGATCGAATATCCGAAATGGCCTTTTTATAAGGAATGTCTTACTCTCGTGAATCTTTGCGAGTGGAAGTAAACAAGTTACTTCGAGAGAGCATGATATCCAGATTATAAGATACGGTCGTTAATGTTTGACACTCGACGTACGACCGTATGGATATTATTACAGCGATAGGATTGTAATTTACACGGTAACTGTTTCACATGAAAGGTAGTAGTCATTGCATTTGACTCTTCCGATGATTGGGGGTCACGGTGTGTTGCTAGACGCTATCCCGTGATCGTTAGGCATGAAGGGCATTTTCGTAATTTGCACTTTGTGTCTACGGCCAACATATTCGGAAGCCTATCGGGTCACACACATAAGAACATCTAGCCGGAGTAAAATGTGGTTATAGATGATAACCAAATAAGGAAAGTTTATCTCGAGACTATAAAGGTTATAGTGGTAAATTAATATGGTGGTATTTATTTATTATGAATAAATATAATACAAGATATTAGTTATATTGATTAATTAAATATACATATGATGTATGTATGTCGAAATTATTATTATGTGTATATGATACACATGTATTTTGCAAATTAATTAATCATAGTGTTATATTATTAATTAAACTAGCAAAATGCACGTGCGTTGCACGTGTCGGTGTTGGTTAAATTATATATTTATATGAAGACAACATAATTTAACGTTATACATTGTTATGTATGTGTTTAATTATAAAATAATTGTAAAGTGTACAATGATAACCTTGTATTAGTTGATTGTTTCCATTGTAAATTCAATTGTGGAATAAACATCAATACAAACAGAATCTAAACAGTATAACATTATGAACACGTCTACTGTTACAACATAATATAAACAACGTGAATTGTAAAAGAATGGATACTTAAAAAATCTCTGGACATGTATGAAGGCTGGATTCTAAGACAATCGGAGACCTCCCACCAATTGTCTCTTTGTAAACGGTCATAAAACCTTCAAGGGGTTTATTGGCCCTCAAATCAGATTATGGGAGGCGAGTATTGAATATTTTCAGTTCGATATCCTAAGTCAGGAAAATCTCCTCCATGGCAGCATTGACGGTGAGGGAGGATCGAATATCCTCCACACCAAGAAGTACGACCACAACCTTAGTTGAGCTTGTACCTTTCTTTTGAGCTGGTTGGGGACTTTCAAATGAACCCAAAACTTTTGTGATTGAGAGGCCATTTAGATTTCAGGGAGGATTTCGGTTTCAGAAGAAGAAATGAATGACTTTGTTGATGATGCGCGTACTCTGAAAAACAAAAGGACTTGGATTATAATGGAAAATCGAAGAAAGATTCATATCTAAGAAATTTTATTTTATAATGGTGAAGTCCGAGAGACATCTTGATTACATGATTTAATAATTAGTACGTATTCCAAGGTGCAAGTGAATCGGGATCTTTAAATTTGATAATGAAGATTTGAATTTCAAGAGACAGCTAGAAAACACATTCATGTCAGAGACCTTTGGGTTCCCACCTCTTAAGAAGTGCCACATCTTCTCCAATTAGACCTAACATATGACCTCCGTTCTAGCTCAGGTCTGTGGGGATTTTGACGGTGGGTATGACCCTACGTCATACACGTGGCACCTAATGGGTGACATCAGATCATTTTACCATATAGACCACAGAAGCTCTGCCTAATTTAGGGCCTTATACTTTAGATAACTTTGATGAAGATGTGATATGAAGTGTCTCAGTTCGGACATATCATCATCGATGACTTTAGGTTTTTGAGATGACCGATCAGGTCATTTAGCATACTATAATTGCCACAATAATGCCTCTATGATTCCCACTCTATTATACCACGAATCGTAAACCGTCCCATGATTTCGGTCATGTCTCCAATCATGTAATCCAAGGCATCTTCTCCAGAAAGAGGATGATATAAATATGATTCACTCCTCATAAATTCAGAACTTTATTAGTAGCTTGATCCGAATCATCTGGGTACATAGGCATTAAATCACATTGGTTCAACTATAATTCATCACAAAATCCACCAGTCAAGTAATTGGATTATCCTTACAAAGGCTAATTACCCGCCTAATGATCCAATTTTGACGATTTCAGCATCGTCTGATACTATTGTGCATTTCATGATAAACATAAAATGGTAAGGAGTTGAATATATATAAAATGAAACAATAGAAATTTATAGAAATACAAATCCCACTCTGGAACACAATGCTTAATGATGCAGCTGTCGTTATTGTGCTCTTTCATTCTCCACGCGTCCTCCACTTTCATAGCATAAATTGGATCATTAATAAGTGTAAAAACTTTGTGTGCTTTCATTATTCATTAATAAGGGTCGTTTTTTTTTTGTAAGAGCTCATAAGAGTAAGTATGAATTATTTAATGAAAATAATGGAATAATGATAATAAAGGAATATAGTAATATTTACGTACCAGACTGTAGAACTTGTTTGTATAATATATTTTCTTGTACATCTGTGGATGTTGTCTAGCTGATCTTTGAGTTTGATCAACACATTAGTTGTTGATATTGAAGTTCCTCTTGAAAGTGCAACATATAGTTGTCCATGAGAACACCGTCCGAGGCAATTAAACTCTTGCAAATGGTTTTGTTTTTCATTGTGCTTTATTGATCGTCATTGCAAAGAAAAGACGTATAAGATATTGCTTTCATGTAAAATAAAACGGGTATCCTTCGTTTTCTGCCTGTGAGAATGGAATGTGGGATTAAAACGTGCTTTCCATAATGTTTCCCAATTGTGATTTCAGCATAAATCATGTTTCCTTTGAACTATTTACATATCATCCTTGTACCATTGCATAATCCTTTTTCTTGATCTAAGTTCTTTAACAACATTATCTTTGTGAGGGGGCAATTCATTTGGTGTCAAAGTGTTGAGAATTTCTTCTTGATAATAATCATTATTATCTTCAATAGCCTTATCAAAGCTATGAAACAATATCCATCATTTGGAAAGGTTGATATCAATTTTTCATTCAACTTATCAACATGTCATTAGATGTGGTCAGTATTGCTCTGCTTGTAATGTATTCTGTTGAGAAAGTGTTCTCATATATATATGGAAAGACAGAACTGATTAAATGATTTTCGGAAACCTCGTCATCGTTTTCATCATATTCAATTATCATTTCGTTTGATAATTCTATGTCTCCTTTAGTGTTTGTTGGTTATTCTCCACAACTCATCCTTAATAATATTGACTGAAATGTAGATATCCTCTTGCTTTCATTTTTTAGAAAGATATAATTTTTCCATCACTGGCCACGAATATGACTTCACCAAGCTTGCCTTGATTGTGTGTAGTATCGTTCATTTGGAACATGAATCACTTGTCTAAAATCACCTCCAAATACAACAATCTATCTTCTAAATACGTTAGAACTTCTCATGATGTCTTTTAAGCTTTTGTCAAGTGTCTCAATTTCCATTAGACTTACTTTTCATAGTAATTCTGCATTTTCACTCTGCTGTGAAATATTGTGCATATTTGTTTCATGCGGACTTGGAATTTTAAAATGTGAATAAGCTGTTCAGCCACTGAGCATAATTTCAACTGCAACTCTTGATGTGGATGTGTCTATAGCTAACTATTGTCTCATTCTTAGATTTTCTAACAGAGCCTTATATAATATGTTTTCTCTGTGCCACCTGGCCCATTGATAAAGAACTTAGCACGTATTGTTGCCATTATATATAAACCTTATAGAGAAATTTCTTGAGTATACTTTGTTGTTCAGGATTAAGCATCTAAAATGCAATCTTTTTGGGGAATCTCTATAGACAATTCATCACGAATCACTCTTAGTATATATTATACAATGTTGTTGCAGTCTTTTTGTATACTTGGCAAGTCGTAAGATGTCAAGTCTTTACCCACGCTTTCTAGAAAATAATTTATGGATTCCAACGTTTTGGCCTTAATTGATTTAACTGACTTTGTACGATCTCGCATGAAATCTTCCAACATTAATTCCCAATATGTATCATATAGTTGTCGAATATTTGTTGGTTAACATTAGATTAATGGAGTTGCAAACAATTTTCTTAATGCATTATGCAATTGAATGACAATAGCTTCATTTAAGCATTCTAAGATGCTCTGGTCGGTTTCTAATAAACCTCTTTTCTCTGCAAGTTCTTTGAAACTGGTGAAATAACATAATAGAGTTGACTCACATGAATGTGTATGTAGTTGATGTTGATAAAAGCGATGAGCTTATTGCATTTGACATGCTTGTTTTATTTCTATATTTTTTAATTTTTCTTATTATTCTTATTGTTTCGTTTTTTTGCTCATGTCTTTGACTGGTGTGTAATGACACCATCAATCATTACTTGCGTTGATCTCCCATTTGAATGGGGTGAGAAGAATGTTATTTGTTCTACTTTGTGTTATATGAATGTATTTTTATCTATGAACTAAAAATGTTTAGCCATATTTACAAGAAATCTTCACATACCATTGCGATTTAGAGCATTATCAATTCACCTTCTCTTTTTCTTCTAGTTTCCTCGATACTTCTAATCTTATTGCATCGTTCATCGTTGGTCAGTTGAGAATCTACTTTTAACTTTTGGTCTGTTCACATAGTCTTCTTTACCTTCACAAAAAAAACAACCTTCTCAATATACCGATGGAAGCGATGATAATGAAGATGATAATGTAAAATAAGAACATACTTTTCATTCCGCTTGTGTATTATGCAAATTTCATATTGTGCTTATTGTAAAAATAAAATAAAAATAAAAATTACACATCACATAATGAACAGTAAATGAGACATAATGTGTTACCTTTACCTTTGGTGGATGATGTTATATACTTTTTCATAAATATTTTTTTGTAATCGCTTGCATACGAGTTGCCGAACGAAATAATGTTATCGCAACGAAACGGGGTTCGACCTGATTTTCAGATACATGCATTTTTGAACTGATATGTACTTACCCTTTCGTGTAAGGGTTGCATGCTTTCATCCGGTAAACAGTTACAACCCTACCCTTTCGTGAAAGGAGTACCTCCATTCGTTTATGGGGTACTTGCAGCTTTATAAAAGACACAAGTATGCAGACGAAAATTCATAAGTTCTGACAGCATCATCAGAAAAACTTCGAGTGACCTCGGGTTTGATTCAAACAAGTCACTGTTTGAATCAAACACCTCCATTGTATCCTGAGAGAGATTTTCGTTTGATCCCTTAGTGACAATTCGTGTGGGACGAAACATCTCTTAAAAGAGAACGTTTTGCGTGCCTTGGAGTCTTTTACTATTTCTGTCAAATTCTTATTCATCAAAATTTTCCAACAGATGATGTCTCTTTAATCATAGTGTTCTTATGCTTCCGGATTTTCAATAGCTATTGAGAGTGTTTCGTATTAATAATTATTTTCGGTTTTTAATAAATAATCAATAATCAAGGTATTTAATAACAGTTTTTTATTTTTTTATCATCTTTCTATTTTTAATTAATCTATAATGATTATTTAATCAATAATCAACCAAGGACCTTGATGTTTTTTTGTATATATATATATATATATATATATATATTTTTTTTTTAATTATATCAAGGATTTATTCATATTTTCATTTTTATATTTGTAATTTCTTTTTTTTTCTATTTTAAGTAATTAATAATGATTAATTAATGAATAATCAATCAAGGATTTTGATGATTTATTTTCTTATATTTCTAATTAAATCAAGGATTTATTCATATTTTCGTTTTATATTTGTAATTTTGTTTTTTCTCTTTGAAGTAATTGATGATGATTAATTAGTGAATAATCAATCAAGGATTTTGATGAATTATTTTTTATATTTTAATTAAATCAAGGATTTATTCGTATTTTTTGTTTTATATTTGTAATTTTGTTTTTTCTATTTTAAGTAATTAATGATGATTAATTAATGAATAATCAATCACGGATTTTGATGATGTTTTTTTGTATTTTTAATTAAATCAATGATTTATTCATATTTTCATTTTTTTTATTTTAAGTAATTAATGATGATTAATTAATGAATAATCAATTAAGGGTTTTGATGATAATTGCTTTTTTATTTTCTATTTCGTTATTCCACTTGTAAGTACTTGATTTTCATTTTTTATATTTTTATTTAAAATTAATTGATTAGTTATTAATAAATCAAGGGTTTTGATGATTTTTGCTTTTATATTTTCTATTTCGTGATTCTAATTAAGTACTTGATTTTCATTTTTAGATTTTTGTTTAAAACTAATTGATTTGTTATTTAAATTAGGGAGAAACACTTTTTGGGGAGAAACACTTTTTGGGGGAAACACACTCACACTTTTAATATAGTAGAGATATATATATATAGATATAGTATATATGCGGTCAACACGTGAATTGGCAAATAATGGCCAACACGTGAATTGGCAATGAGTTTGGCGCAATTTATTGTGTATAGGATACATTTGGATTTTGCAATTTAATTAATAAGATTACCATAATATTAATATTAGATATTAATAGATTTTGAAAAAATAGATTTATGGTAATAAGATAAATATAGTCAATATAAGATATTGACAAAATATTGGAAATATTTAATATAAGATATTGAATATTAATGAGATAAATCAATCAATTATGTTTTCCTTATTTTATTGGAAAATGGTTTTCTTCTCCTCCACAATTTGATGGGGCGCCCCCTACACTATAAATAAGAGGTGGGTGTAAAGCTCTTTGTACAACACAATTCCAAGAACTAATAGTTCTTGTGTAAAATAGAGAGCATCCTATAGAGAGTTGGAGATAGGAGAAAAGGGCCGGTCTAGCAACCGGAGTTTTCCAATAGCAATCCATGATGGGATTCCGGCGGGTCGTTCGTGTGGACTAGCGGTAGAGGCCGAACACTTGGGCGGCTCTATGCAGAACTACTCTCCTTAGACGGTCAAAGCGTCGATCTTTTAGATCAACCAAGGTAACCACCGTCTACTTACTCGTTTGTTTATTGCTTAAACGAAGTCGATCCTGGTTAAAAAGGAAATAAAATTTTAAATTCCGCTGCGTTCCCGCATAGATTTCCTAACAGTGGTATCAGAGAGAGCTTCGAGCTTAAGCAATAAGCATGTTATTTTGCGTAGTTAATTTTATCGTTTAAATCACGTAATTAAAAGATGAAAGATTTTTTATTTGCAAAATTGATACAAAAAAAGAAAAGAAAAAAAAAACGGGATCGGGTGGTGCTCGGCCGACTGGCGGCGGCAACACCACCGGCGGCGGCTGGGCGGCGGCGGCGGCAGCAAGGCAACCTGCTGCCGGCAGTCGGTTGACTGGTCAATGCTGGAGGATCTCCAAATTTTTGTTTTGTGTATTTTGTGAATCAATATGGTTCATAGTTGTGATTGATTAAAATCCCCTTTGTTTAGTTGTGTCATGTGGCTAACCAATGGTTCAAATAGTTTTGGTCATTGGGATGCCACATGACATTAAAATAATAATGGCATTTCCAAATATTTGATTTGGAATATGCCTAGGCCCTTTCCAAATATTTGATTTGGGAAAAGGCATAGGCCTAGGCCACTTCCAAAATTTTGATTTTGGAAAGTGGCCAGGCCTAAACGAAAATTATTTGGCCTTTCTAAATATTTGATTTGGAATAGGCCTAGGCCCTTTCCAAATATTTGATTTGGGAAAAGGCCTAGGCCTAGGCCACTTCCAAAATTTTGATTTTGGAAAGTGGCCAGGCCTAAACCAAAATAATTTGGCATTTCCAAATATTTGATTTGGAATAGGCTAGGCTCTTTTCAAATGTTTGATTTGTAAAAGGCCTAGGCCTAGGCCACTTCCAAAATTTTGATTTTGGAAAGTGGTCAGGCCTAAGCCAAATTTGGTTTAGGAAAATGTGTTTTGGTTTAGGAAACCAAAGGCATCCCTTTTGATTAAGAATCAAAAAGAAAAGAAACAAAAGAGACTTATTTTTAATTTTGATTTATTTTAGAATAGATCTAATTAATTAAAATTAAAATTAATCGTTAATTTTATTTTGATTAAAATCATTTAATTAATTAAATGTTAATTAGTTAATTGATTGGATAAAATTATTTAATAGATTAAATGTTAATTGATTAATTAAGACGCAAGTAGTTAAATTTTAATTTTATCTTTTTCATAAGATTTTATTGTATGGATTAGATATAGTAGATATAATATGATTATATGGACCCCGATTGATCATGGACTCGACCGATAGGATAGATGTGAATGATTTAATTTTTCTCGTTGGTTTAAAAATTGTCCTAGGCCGTTATGAAGAACGTGACCTAGTTTATTTTCTGCATTTATCCCATTCCCGTTAGCTCCCCCCGTGTGCGGCGGGTGTATTTATTTTATTAGATAGAATTAAATGTAACAAGAATGAAGCAGAAGATGAAGACCAAAGAAAGACGAAAATAAAGATCCCATTGGAGAATGGAGCATTAAAGATCCTATTGGCGGTTGGAGCTACCCTTAGATTGTGACCCGCGGTTTCGTCAGTTTGTATTCGAAACCGCACCTAGGAAAAGTCCATGATCATACCGGTTACTTTACGCATTTATTTATTTTGTGCTTGTATTTATTTTATATGATACGATAGATGCATGACTAGGCACGATCTAGATAAATGTGTAGGATATATATCTATAGAGATAGATATGTTTGATGAGACCGAAATTAAAATTAATTAAGTGAATTAATTTACGTAAATACTTCCACAACAAAAATCAAGTCGAAATATTGTCTCCCAATATTATAACGACGGTGAAGAGCCTGTGTTCGGATCCAACTGATCGACCACCGCCGGGAGTTGACCTACCTCGGGTATATCGTCGTTATTGAGATATGATCGTATGAGATCTCGTGAATATTGGGTTATGACTTGACTAGAGTCTTTCGGTGATTGGCCACCGTCAGGGCCGTCTGACTTTAGAGACAAGGGGTTGACTAACACATAGTGATGTGCATCGCCAAAAAGTTGACTAGTCAACCACTGAGAATCACATAGAGATGTGAATGGTAAAGAGTTACCTACCTTTCGAAATTATCTTGGTTGATCGACCACCGCCGGGAATCAAGGTAACTAGATTGGATCTCAGCCACTAAAGAATTTTTGAAATATTCTTGAAAGTCAATTGGGAGTAGTTGACTAGTGGGAGCAAAATCATAAACCAAAAGACCATTTTTGATTTTGCGTGTATAAACAACAACACTCTTTTATCTTTATTTTTATGTCGTAGTTTTAGCAAACTTTTATATTTATGTTTTTAATTCTCGATTAGTAAAACCAAATTATGACTGTTACCTTTTGAGAAACGTTCTCAAGTATGGTTAAGTAATTTTAATCCTTTTAAAATAAGCAATGACATGAGAGATCCCGTTATAGTAGTTAGAGACAAGGAGACTACATATTTGATGGAGTATTCCAAGACTTTAATTATTATTGAAAAGCGGAAGCTCATGGCATTGGATACGATCCAATATGATCACTCAGTCATATGATGACAATTAATTCAAACGTTGGATAAGAATGATCACTCTAATTTTGGAAAGGTTGTTTTCAAAATTGTAAGATTTAAGTATCGACTTAATTCTATCATTGCTTAAAGGTTAATTAAATAGTCAATGTTTTGAATACGATTCAAAAGGATAAATAAACTATTTGATAAACTTTAGATTTTCTTTATGAAAGGAAATCAAAGACATAGCTCTTGTGATCTTTCTTAAGTCTTATGAAGACTACAATAAGAAACATCCTCTCAAGTGCTTAAAGGATTAAAAAGGAAAGTTAGGGCATGTGCTCAAATAGAGAACTTATTGAAGTTTCTATTCTAGGCAAGTGAGTTGAGATAAATCTGTCTAAGTTCAAAGTCAACTCTAAGATATATGATATCTTACGAGTGTGATTAAATTATAAAGGTTAAAACGGATATGGAAGGTGAAGCAAACGTTGTAACACTTACCACATTCTGGATCTAGTAAACTGATAAGGGAACTAAATAAATGTTATCATGTTCCGGTTCTTATGAAGAACATACTTTCAGTTATTTGTTAGGATTTAGTAGACATATTCAATTGTAAAGAATAAATGTTATTCCGATAAAGTTGAAAGGTCACTGAATCTAACATAGTAGATTGATGTCACTATATAGTTGATATATGTGATGAGATCTCAACTAAATATTTGTATGGCTGTTATCCTTGATATTTGTAGTTGTTCTAGATGTCGATTCTCTGGAAGAGAAGAGTGTAATTAAACGTCATTCTGATGATGTTAAACCATATGATTATGAATCATGTGGGTTATACGTATCTTATCTAAAGATGACTAAAATACCCTTTTATGAAAAGGTTATGAAAATCTAGAAAATTGTCTAAAGCCTAAACATACCGATGTTTGTTGGCTTGTGACAATTAATGCCACAAATAATTGTTTATTAATCTCTACGACTATTTTTAGAAATAGTCAAGTGTACTCAGTGAAGTGCATAATTCGGAAAGCCCGAAAAGTTTGAGCCAGTACGAATATGAGATTGATGAGCTACTTAGGAATTAATGTTCAATTGGATTGAAGTAATTAATACCTTAAGGGTGTTTCAGAAGTCGTCTGAAAGGGAATAAGATTCTCCCTTGAAGGATACCATCTTTGGGTTACGCAATTAGATTGTGTTCCCAAGATGGAAATAACACTTTATAAGATAAAGGTGTGACGCAAGCCATGCGATGTATCCCTTACCCGTTTCGGGTAAGTGCCCTTATACTTAACCTAGTTCCAAAGAATAAAGGTTGAATAAATTCCATATTAGATATGGAAGGGGATAATGTCGAATCTATCTTAACCGATGATTAGAAGTTTTCATAGGCAAAGTCAGAAAGGGCTTGGAGCCTAGTACGACATATGCAACTTTGTGGAATATCTTAGCAAGTACGCTAGATATTATTTACTCGTACGCGGAGCAAAAGGTGTTTGTCTCCAAACATGCTGTCTTCTAGAGGAAGTGTTTCTTCCAAGAGAAACAGTGGGAGTGAATCAGATCTCAAAAGAGTTTGAGAACCACAAAGATATATTCAACCAGAGGAACGTGAGCGGACGCCACATAGCGATGAGGTGTAGAACACTGCTCAGTACACACAAAAGTTCTGTAAGTCTATGGATAACCTCAAGCCCAAAAGGGCTGCTGGTATGTTCATCTTGATGAATGAATATCTCACGACTTATGAAAGAATGTGTGAAAGGAAAGATTGAGAGATATGGCCAGGAGCCATAAAATCTGAATTAGATTCCATTAGTGACAACCAGGTTGTGAACCTAGTCTGTCTTACCTAAGGGGAATGTCCCTGAAAGGCTGACATGGATAGTAATATGATTACCATCAGGCTATAGTGAAGGCTGAGGGGTACGGGGTGTAAACCTTGTAATTACCTTTATGCTGCCAGCCGAGCCCAGTTCTAATCAGATGATGCTTGTTATAACTTCGTATCATGGCTATATGATAATGTTGAAGATGTTAGGCTAACAACTCGATGTTCATAGACGATAACATGATATGTGAGCCCATGAGATCCATTTATGGACTCAAATAAGTGTCTCTAAACGATTTCTTTGTTTGATAATCAAAGGAGTTTGATTTAGTCAAAAGAAGGATATGCCCCATGTGCAATATGGATAGTGGGAGTGTGTTGTGATTTTTGAGTAAGGTATTGGATATCTCTCTCGAGAATTATCACCCCATGTCACAGTCAATTAATGTTTGGTAGTTCAAGATCTTTACGAAAGCACTTGGATTAGCAGTTCTTATTTTTGAAATAAGAATCTATAGCGATAGATTTAACTGCTGTTAGATTATTGTTTACTTATATAGATGTGATGCTAAAAGAGTTTAGCATAGATTTCGAAAGGGATACTGCTAGCCGGTGTTCTCAAGATCTATCTATGTTAGGACGCTGGTCCTAAAGATAAGGTGAAAGATGATGATTATGAAAGGTTTCCTTTGCTACGGCAATTGGAACCATCATAAAGAAAATGCCGGATGTTCATACTGCATGAATAGTCATGAGCAAGTGTGAAAGTAAATCTGGCGAATGTCGAGAACATCCTTAAACAAGTTAAGGATGGTTTCCTAGTTTATTGAAACTTGGAATTAGATAAATATAGTTATACATACGTATATCCTGAGACTTATAAAGGCAAGTGGGAGCTACAGTCTGGGTTTGCAATCACTTTGATTAAGTGATACAGTGAGCTGGAAATGTTCTAGCCTATGATGCACCGACACTTCAATATGGGCGCCGTGCGCCGTGTCCGACACAAGACACGACACGACACGCTCCGACACACTCCGACACCGTGTCCGACACGTGTCGGCTGATTAAATTAATATTATTTAAAATTTTAATATCCGACACACCTCCGACACGTTGTCGACACACCTCCGACACGGCGCCGACACCTCCCGACACCTCTGAACACAATTTTTCAATGTTTTTTTGATTAAACCGAAAATATACAATTTCTATTTTGATTACTCGTATTATGTTTATATGTTTTTTTGTTATAGACAATCGTTTTTACACTTAATTTGTAATATTTTGAAAGTCAAATCATAATTTTCTTTTTACTTTTGACACCGTATAGATAACAAATATCTATTTTAGATATTGATAGAGTTTAAGTATTACATATCTTATATAGATGTATATATGTGTGTATATACATATATATGTGTGTGTGTATATATATATATATATTATATGTAACGTGTCGGGGCCGTGTCGTGTCCTTAAATTTTAGAATTAGCCGTGTCGCCGTGTCCGTGTCGTGTCGTGCGGCGTGTCCGTGTCCGTGTCCGTGCAACATAGGTTCTAGCATATGGGTCACTGTAAATTCTACAACTAGGCCAAAACACAGTAGTGCCTTAGAGGCGCAGCGGGAGCAGTACATGGATCAAGAAGGTTCATTCCTGAACCTTGTACGGTTCTTCCACCTTTTATATATAGCTGATATAATAAGTGGATTCATTGCTTGAAGCAAGGACCAGGGTCTCGTCAGAGATTCGCGTGTGTGTTGAGGCGGTTCCTTTGACTTGGTCATTTGGAGCATGATTTGAAGATAGTCTGAGTCCCCACGGATGGCGATCCGTTTATGGCTAGGGCTAGTTGCGAGTATTGCATGAGATTCTTGTGTTTCAACTTGGTCTTGTGTGTGCGAGTGATTGGTTTTAGGCCAAGTGGGAGATTGTTGAAATAGTGTCCTAAACCCAATCGGGTTGGACCGGATCCGACCGGGTCGGATCATTTCTACTATTTCTTTGTGTTTATACATATATTAAATGGCTTTTATGTTGTCATATATATGTTCTTTTAAAGAACCAATTGTGAAGCGTTATATGATAACGTCCTTAGTATTAAACCGTGATGATAGAGAAACCATGATAGGCGATTATGGTTGATGAGATCTCTAATCACTTTAATAAGTTTGATACTTAAATGTCTCTAGGTGATGTACTATTAATTAGGGCATTGATAGTATAAACGACTAGCACGTATTAGATGTCTTCGTCTTTAAGGGCGGGGATAGATCTCGTCTATCGAAGTATAGAGACACTTGGACCGTACGTGGACGTGTATTAGAGAATGCGTACGTTAGACTGACCCACTTACACGGATAAGTGTCACACTATGTGACGGTCGTGTAATTATCCTTAAGACCGGAGTCTTCATGGCATCACGGTGTGCATTGTCATGCTTTGACACTATTGAGGTTTCCCTAGCCACGGGGCGATCATGCGGTAGTGATTGGGTATGATGCGAAGCATGCGGAGTATACATGATTGGTCGTCCGGGAATCGCGTATCCTATGATTGGGATCGAATATCCGAAATGGCCTTCTTATAAGGAATGTCTTACTCTCGTGAATCTTTGCGAGTGGAAGTAAACGAGTTACTTCGAGAGAGCATGATATCCAGATTATAAGATACGGTCGTTAATGTTTGACACTCGACGTACGACCGTATGGATATTATTACAGCGATATGATTGTAATTTACACGGTAACTGTTTCACATGAAATGTAGTAGTCATTGCATTTGACTCTTCCGATGATTGGGGGTCACGGTGTGTTGCTAGACGCTATCCCGTGATCGTTAGGCATGAAGGGAATTTTCGTAATTTGCACTTTGTGTCTACGGCCAACATATTCGGAAGCCTATCGGGTCACACACATAAGAACATCTAGCCGGATTAAAATGTGGTTATAGATGATAACCAAATAAGGAAAGTTTATCTCGAGACTATAAAGGTTATAGTGGTAAATTAATATGGTGGTATTTATTTATTATGAATAAATATAATACAAGATATTAGTTATATTGATTAATAAAATATACATATGATGTATGTATGTCAAAATTATTATTATGTGTATATGATACACATGTATTTTGCAAATTAAATAATCATAGTGTTATATTATTAATTAAAAATATATATATATATATATATATATATATATATATATATATATATATATATATATATATATATATATATATATATATATATATGGTCAACACGTGAATTGGCAAATAATGGCCAACACGTGAATTGGCAATGAGTTTGGCGCAATTTATTGTGTATAGGATACATTTGGATTGTGCAATTTAATTAGTAAGATTACCATAATATTAATATTAGATATTAATAGATTTTGAAAAAATAGATTTATGTAATAAGATAAATATAGTCAATATAAGATATTGACAAAATATTGGAAATATTTAATATAAGATATTGAATATTAATGAGATAAATCAATCAATTATGTTTTCCTTATTTTATTGGAAAAGGGTTTTCTTCTCCTCCACACTTTGATGGGGCGCCCCCTACACTATAAATAAGAGGTGGGTGTCAAGCTCTTTTGTACAACACAATTCCAAGAACTAATAGTTCTTGTGTAAAATAGAGAGTTGGAGAGAGGGGAAAAGGGCCGGTCTAGCAACCGGAGTTTTCCAATAGCAATCCATGATGGGATTCCGGCGGGCTGTTCGTGTGCACTAGCGGTAGAGGCCGAACACTTGGGCGGCTCTATGCAGAACTACTCTCCTTAGACGGTTAAAGCGTCGATCTTTTAGATCAACCAAGGTAACCACCGTATACTAACTCGTTTGTTTATTGCTTAAACGAAGTCGATCCTGGTTAAAAAGGAAATAAAATTTTAAATTCCGCTGCGTTCCCGCATAGATTTCCTAACAAGTCCCACGTCCACTCCCACGATTTTCACTCCCACAATGTGTTTACATGAGCTATAGTGTATGTTTATGTATGTTTTGTAGTAACACTGTCTTTTCACTTTGTGTTAAATGGCATCATAGTGGATATCGAGGACGGAGGTATGTAGTATGTTTAGGGGGGCTAAGCCCACCTTAACAAAAAAAATATTACACTAAAAATTCTATGTCATCCTGTTCGATCCGTCAAATTTTCATAATTCACCCCATCCGACGAACCGGATATAGTCCATAGACCACCCTAAATTTAAATTCTGGCTCTTTGTCCTTGGTGGATACTCTTTTGCAAGATATATTTAGTGGCTTTTCAAGAAGATTTGTGGGGAAAGGGTTTGTCGGGAGAGGGAAGATATTAAAGAGGGAGGGAAATGGATATTTTGGGATTTGGATTGTATTTATTTAATAAAATGATTTTTTCAAAGGAAAAAATGTGTTCTTTTATGTAATAAATAAATGAATGGTGACATGGCATTTTATTTTATTAATTTTAAAAAAATGTGAAGTGGATAAAATTGGATGACATGAAAAAATTATCAAAAAAGTTATCCAGTCAGCATTTTTCGGCATTCAGAATAATTTTTGCAATTTAAAAAAAGACACTTAAAGGACCAAAATTATAACCGGCTAAAAACCAGGACTAACATTGCAAAACGTGTCTAGCTATAGGACTAAATTTACAATTAAGCCTCACAGAAACAAAAGGTATGATAAATTAACGGGTAATTAGAAGTATAAAAGTGCATCTCACCATAGCTATGGATTGTCTAGACAACTCGGCCATCTCAACATCAGAAAGGCGACGTGCCAATTGGTTGTCCCTAGGAGGGACGCAACCCTGAGCCTAGTTGTGGGCCACTACAAGATCACAGACGATCAAACAATTCCCAATCATGGTCCTTGGGTTGGATCATTCATATAATATACAAAAAGAAACTCCAGATATTTGGGATCTTTAGGTACTCACTGACCGCGTATAAAACACTAATACTAGCAAGAAAACTAGTTCAACCGCATTATATCGTAGCGAGCAAGAGTCGATCCTATGAAGAACAAAAGATTAACTTAACTACCTATTGAAATTAAGGTCTCGAGGTCCTAATGGTGGTCTTTGACTAAAATGTCACCGCATACTAACAAAACATAGGGATGCAAATAGCCTACACAAATTTATCAATGATTACGAGGTTTGATCTAATTAAGACATGCACGTAATCTTATCCGGACCAGTAAATATAATTTCATGTTTTAATTAAACCCTAATTCAAGTTATATTAATGGTTACAACCCCCTTATATTTTGAACCTTTCCTTGAATGGGATGAACAACGACCTATTGTGAAAGGACGGCTAAATTGCAAATTTAGTTCTGCAACTAGACACGTTTTGTAATTTTGGTTCTGGCTTTTCTTCGGTTACAATTTTAGTCCTATAAGTGATTTTTTTTTTTTGTGCAAAAATAGTCCACAACGTTGGAAAATACTGACTGGACAACTTTTCCTGCAAAAAAAAATGCCAACTCATCTGAAATTGACATATCAACCAAACAAGTCATCACCACTTTTCACGTCAGCATTTGCAAGAAATAAAATGTTTCGTGTAATGGGATTCGAACCTCCGACCTAAGCCTAGAATTCTAGGAACTTGGCCATCCAAGCTACAACAACATATGTTGTTCCCGATCTTTATTTTAAGGGCATCGAACCCTCGGTGGGCTTGGGTTGTCAACCCTGCGACACCTAGCAGGCCCAATCCGTAGTTCATATCTTCAATCCCATCTCTCAAGTACGTCCAATAACTTTCTTGCAGCTTCTGGCCCGAAATTTTTTACTTATGAATTGAAAATAATGCTTTCAAACCTCGAATCGATCTTCCTCACCTTCCGCTTGCATTCCCTCGATCTGGAAACACAAAGCAATGCTCCATAATCTTTAAATCTGCTTGTGTTTGTTATAAATATTGCTTGTGTAAATATACCACTGGTGTAAAACATATTTTTTGTGTTTTTATAGCGTCTCTGGAAGAAACGTGAGGTGAAAAGTAGATGTAAAAATTGCGAGTATCACTGTTATGATATTGTCGAGAATATTCTAGATACACAAAATCATGGAAATGAATTATGTAATCAATCGCATTTATGGTGTATTATTGCGCTTACATTATGGCTATGTAGTATAAATAGCCTATTACTCAATCAAATCAATGGAAAATAATTTCCCCCAATTGTTGTTATGGTAGTAGAGCTCTCAGACTAACGTCTTTCGGTCCTAAGCGATCGCTACAAAAAAAAAAATCAGGGTGGGGGTTTGTGACATTAATATGATCGAACCCTCACCCTTCGTGTTTCACTTTTACCTTTGTTATTTTATTTTTATTTTATGTCATCTCTAATATTTTGAATAAATTTCTATTGGTGTCGTTACCTTCTCCGAATATGCAAACTTATGTGTCCTGCTAATGGGCTTGATAAAGCTTTCATCTTTTCTACCGTCTAAAAAAAAAAAATTTCTCTTTCATACTCTTCCTGTCTAATTTTTATTTTTCTTATTTCTTTTTTTCTCCTCCTTCAATCTATATTTGATCATCGCTGTTCTCCTCTATTAAAATCATTTTTTTTTCCGTTAGGGTACACCCCTCCATGTCTTTTTACGTTTATTTTGTTAGGATACACCTCCCATTTTTTTTTCTTCCATTTCTTTTGTTAGGGTACAACGTCCTCTACCTTTTCTTTTTTGTTTAGGGAATCAACTTCCCTCCCCGTATTTTTTTTTCATGACTCCTCCACGTTTTCGGGTCATCCAGTTTTTTTTTAGGGTATATCCCTCCCACTATATTCTCCTCTCTATTCCTTATTCTATGACTTCTTCCTATCCTAGATTTTTTTTAGGGTATGCTATTCCCTCCACATATTTCCTCCTCTCTATCGCAGGATTCCAGCAATTTCAGGTTGGGAAGCATTTGATGCCGATTAATCTGGTGAAGTTGTTGCAGACACCATGTGAAGGAAAGATTCATTCATTACAAGTCAATCTTAATGTTCATTGCATTACCATGAGATTGTAGAGGCGTGTCGAGAATATTCTAGATACACAAAATCATGAAAATGAATTATGTAATCAATCGCATTTATGGTGTATTATTGCGCTTATATTATGGCTATGTAGTATAAATAGCCTTTTACTCAATCAAATCAATGGAAAATAATTTCCCCCAATTTTTGTTAGATATTGTAACAACCCATTATTCTACAATATTAATGGAGTTTATTAGGAGAGATCGATTGTTGAATTTAACATTAAAACTTATCAAATGGCCAATTTGTGATTATTTTGAATTGCAATTTGCTAGTGTATAAAAAGTAAGCAAACATCAAATTAAACCTCCGAGTAACCACGAAATAATAATAATCCGTTTGTCTTAATCTACTAAATGTGAGCAAACAACTTCATAAAGAAGTCCATAGCTTTAACATGGATCCATGCAAACTTTGTTCACTCCGGTGTAGGGTCAAGTACAACCCCGGTGAAAAAGATAAACTTGGTCTTCTCTTCCCTTATCATAAATATAAACGGATGATCTACAATAAACTTTGTTTTCTTCCTCGATGGCCCATCTTTCGACATTACCCAATTATGAGCAAAAGATACAGCTGCAACTTCAGTGTCTTTCTCATCTACGTCAATAAAGGACTTCTGAACGATTTTGGACATTCGAATATGACCATTTACCATCTCGGTCAACCCATCAGAAAACGGTGACGTCAAACCCATTTTCTTCATAGTTTCCTTCCCTTCAGACGTATAGTAACTAAACTTGAATTTGGGTATCCTAAAGATGTCCACGACCCCATGCGGATAGATCAAAATCCTGTTGTAAAAGGCCTGAATCTAAAGCAGCTTTGTCCAACAAATTCTGCAAACCAAATCTCTCGTCCGGAAGAAAGATATACATAGAGAACATATTTCCATTCTCCCCAATTTGATAAGGGATACTTACGACTTTAAAACCATCAAATGATCTACTAGAATATTTGTCACAACCGGTCTTAAACGGAATTAGGAGGGAGATTATGGGTAGAAATTAGGCAAACTTGTGGATTTCTTTACCACACTTCCGGACCCTCATTTTGTTACACATCAACATGAAATACCTCTTTGGAGTATCAATTTCCGCGGAGTATTCTCGGTTGCCGGATTGAAACGCATATTGCTTGACATTTTGGATTTTCTTTGACGGCTAACATCTCTTCTTTTCATTGGAATAATTTGGTGCCTTCCAAAGTGAATGTTTTTTTTGGGAGGCTAATCATTGTAGATTACCTACCCTTCTCAATCTTTCGAAAAGAGGCATCGACCTCACCATCCTCTTATGCACATCTTGCAACTTTTTTCCGGAGGATGAAGCTCATTTGTTTCTTCTATGTCCGTTTGCTTTTAAGATTTTGGACAAACTTTTGATTTGGTGGCGTTTTCATTATGATACTTCTTTGGATTGGCGATCTTTCCAACTTTTCACACCTTCACATGTGAGACAAAGCAAATTGTCCAAGCTTTGGGATGCAACAAAGAAAATTGCCAGTTGGAGCCTTTGGAAGCGTATGAATAATTTGATCTTCAACTCAAAGTTTACCACAGATAACGACACTTTGGAGAAAATCAAACGCTTAGCTTCACATGGATTAATGTTAGATATGAGTGTCTTACTCTAGATTGGAACAAATGGAAGAGCATCATTTAAATAGCACAAACTAGACTGATATGCGCTTTGTTGGGTCTTTTGATTGGTTTTGATGCCTTGTAACTCTTTTACTTTTCTATCATCTTGATAGATAAGGCACTTAATAAAGTATTTCTATTCAAAATAATAATAATAATAATAAACGGAACACTTCTTCTGTGTTCCTTTCAAAAGGTAAAAGGGTCGATCCCTTGTGAATCTAGGTTTGAAGCCATCCTCCCATAAGCCTTTGAAGTAGAGAGAGAAGAAATTTTTCACAATCCACTTCACCCATTTTAAGAACTTATGTGATGAGCCCTCTGGTGGATTCTTTAGCCCACGCATTGGCTTCTTCAACCGCCTAAAAAAATTCATGTTTTTCAATAATATATATCAATATGCTTAGAAATCATAAGGGTGCATGACGATGTTGGATACCGTCCATAATAATCTGGGCCTAAATACTCTAAAGACAATGATCAAGATCCAAAAAATGAGAATAACGAATAAAAAGAGGGGTGTTTGTGTTTAAATTTAGACTGAGTCAGAGAATATCCTTCTCAAGTTGCCTACGTATCCTGGGATTACTCAGGAATCGAGTATGCCGTAGTTCTAAAGACCGTTTATATAGGGAACACTTGTGCCATAGGTTATGCGTGTATCGTGTCCTACAGGCATTCTCATCCATAACCGATGGAGGCTTGATTTACGCCTCTATCTCGTGATTTCAAGGATATCTTTAACTATATTAGATAATTTGAATCAGAGTCATAATGGAGGGGGATTCTTCCCTTATTTATATCATATCACCCACATGGAATAAGATGGTGATCACCTCTATCCAACCTGCGGAGAGCTTCAGACTATGCCTTCGCCCGAGTTGCGCTGCTCTGGCTCTATGGTGCCCTGACCGACCTAATGATTGTACGTACCTAATATGGTGACAAGTTATTATTATGAATATATATACATATATTGTTGTTTATAAACATATTAATTATATATTTGCTTTCAGTATTATGATGTTCATTTTAAGATGTAAAGATGAAGTTATTGATGCGTTTAATCGACATTATAATCTAAATCAATTTAGGGTGATCAAGGCATAAAGTTTGATGCAAGAATTAATGAATTTTGTTCTGGTACCAACATCATTCACTCATTAAATCATTGCACTATAATTACCTTAATCAAACAATATTTCGAAATGATGATTAACTTAAAGTTTACCCAAAACTTGTGGGGGGGAAATATCCTCTTGACTAGAACTTCATCAGATTCTTGAAAATGTGGGGGTGATTAGTAAAGGAAAATTTACCTAAGTAAACCAAGTAACGAAATCAAGACTTAGAGATATAAATTAAGCTAGAAAGGAAATTGAATCACTTCAAAAATTCCATGAAAAAATATTCAATGTGGCTCAAAACCTATCACTCATGTTAGCATACAATAGTCGGTCAGTGATAGAACAAGCACACAATGATATGTACAATGGTAAGTCACGACTCATATGTCGTAGACACAATACTATTAAACAATTGATCACTAATGGTTTGATTTCCTCGAATATATAAATTTGTAGGAGAATCTTGCAGATCAGCTTATAAAAAAAGTTTAGCTAGAGATCGAGTGTCAATTTTTTGAAAAACGGAATGGGACTAAAGCCTATACGCATGTTCCCTTGTAATGGTAACCCAATCACGTTGACTGGAAATCCCAAGATCATGGTTCAAAAGAGACAACTAAGTTGTGAGGGACTGTTAACACTTACCCATTCTGTTATAAACAAAAGTGTTGTCTGTGATTATGTTAGGTTAAGCTGATACTTTTAATGACTCCTACACTATGGCTAAGCCAAATAGGGTATTGCAGAGTACTAGCTCTTTATGGGAGGTCACCTATGTAAGTGTGAAGTGGGGCCGCTTCTGTGGGAATTTAAAGGCTTGGATTCTCTAAGGCACTTTCTGAAAACAAGAGCGATCCAGGGCCAAAATGGACACAACCACTAGAACTCGACAATGGTAGGGAGTTTATTGTGTGGGTGTCATTGTCTAGGCATACAGCAAAGCCCGAGCAATTCAAGACCTAGTTCATTGTTTAGTCGAGTATGTCTGATCGTAAGGCATAAAACCACCTCGCCCGAGGCAATCGATTCACGCTTGTAATATCTTCAGTGTTTGCATTGCATATGCATCGACATTACAATTTGGTGGGGGGAGGGAGTCATACGGATTATTGGAAATAATAATCCGATAATCATTTATACGAATTAAGGGACCTCTATTTCCGAATAAGTGATTATAGTTTAGTTGATGTTATAAAATTGTTTTTTTTGTGAATGAGAAATTATTAGTTAAAGATAACACGAGTTAATAAAATTTGGTTGTGTGAAATGAATTATGTGTAATGTGTATATATTAATTTGAGAAAAGAAAATTGTCGTAATATCTTTATTTTCAAACTCATCTCATTAGATGCATGTAATAGTTGATAAATACATAAAGAGATATAGTTGTATAGATAAATAGTTTGTATTTTGTATTTTCAATTTAGATAGAATAGCTTTAGAAACTTCTATTGTATCCTATATATACAATGTATCTCATACAGTTTAAAGGTGTGAATAATAATATATAATTTCTCTCAAACACTTCTATTATGGTATAGAGCCACTTTATTCCTCTTGCATTATATTCTTCTAATTTTCCATTTCTTTTCGTCCTCTCGCTTATTTCTTTATTTTCTTTTTCTCGTCCAGCCCATTCCTCCGTCTTAAACGTCTGTCTGCATCTCCCCAAATCTTCCATGGCTTCCGATCCCATCCAATCTTCTTCCTCTCCTGTAATTGCATTCAATCCAGCCACCCAAGCACCACAAAAGCTTACCCCCACAAATTATTCAGTTTGGAAAATGCAAATCGAAACTTTATAGCTCGGTTACGGTCTTTACGGTCATCTTGACGGAACCACCACAGCTCCGCCAGCCACCATCCAAACCGATGGTGTCACTACTCCTAACCCCAAACATGCCCTCCGGACATGCCAAGATAATATGATTCTCAATTTAATTGTCTCCTCTCTGTCACCCACGGTTCTTCAATTCATCCGTGGCGCCAAAACTTCGAAGCAAACCTGGACAATCCTCCATGATTCATATGCAAAACCATCACGCGGTCGGATTAAATTCATCAAGCAAAACGTCAAAGCCATGAGAAAGGGCTCTCAGCCCTTGTCTGGATACCTGTTCGAAATCAAGAGCCGTGCAGATGAATTGGCTCTCCTAGAGCGCCTATGGATCCCGATGATTTAACGGATTTAATTCTTGAGAGTCTGGGTGATGAGTATAAGGAATTAACCCGTGCAATTCAAGCTCGTGAATCCGCCATTTCGTTCGAAGAATTGCACGAAAAATTGCTCAATTACTCTGTTCAGGCCACCACCGCCGCTGTCAACCCACCACCGTTTGGCCCCGCCACAGCCCGTCCTGCGTATCATCCCTCCACTGGTTTATTACCCAGACCGAATTACCCGCAATGGAGAGCACCATCCCAACAGCAGCAACATCCCTCCTCTTTTCCTCGCCCCACAGGCCCCCTGCCCTCTCCTAACCCACGGCCACCCTCCCCGACTGATCCAAATTACCGACCACGCCGGCCCTACCTTGGCCGGTGCCAGCTGTGCAGGGAACATGGCCATTCAGCCTGCTTTTGTTCATCATATCAGGTTCAGCAGCTGAACTCACCTAACCCCCGTCCAACTCGGCCCCAAGCTCACCTCACCGTACCCGGCTCGGCTCCTCCCACCGGCTCTATTACTCCGTGGCTTCTCGATAGCGGTGCCACTCATCATGTTACCACGGACCTTCAGAATTTATCTCTTCATCATCCGTACAGTGGTGATGACATTATGGTAGGAGATAGTACGGGGCTTCCCATCACTCACACCGGTTCCACTTCTCTCCCTCTTAATTTATCTAAATTTGTCGATTTACATAATGTCTTATGTGTTCCTACTATGACTCGTAATTTACTTTCTATATCTCAATTGTGCAAGTCTAACAATTTATCCATTGAATTCTTACCGTCTGAATTTCTTGTGAAGGATCTCCAAACGCATCATATCCTCCTCCGTGGTCCGGTTAAAATGGACGGTACGAATGGCCTTCACCATCTTTGCTTGCTTTTGCGTCCAATAAAGCCACTTCACAAGTGTGGTATCATCGTTTAGGACATCCTGCTAGTTCTATTTTACAGTCTATTATTAGTACTTATTCTTTGGATTCTGTTTCGTCTTCTTTTACGCATTGTTCCTAGTGTTTGAAAAATAAAAGCCACAGATTGACTTTTGGCTCTTTGACTTTATCTTCTTCCCGTCCCCTGGAAATTATTTTTAGTGATGTTTGGACTTCTCATGTTCTTTCTATTGATGGTTTCAAATATTATGTTATCTTTGTTGATCATTATACACGTTATGTCTAGTTTTATCCTCTTTCTAAGAAATCTGATGTTGCTTCTACTTTTACTCGTATTCGCTCGATAGTTGAAAACTATTTTAATCAAGCAATTAAAGTCCTATACAGTGACAATGTGGGTGAATTTATCTCTCTTCGTGATTATCTGGCCACCAATGACTACCACACCTCCACACACGCCTGAACACAACGGCCTCTCTGAACGCCGCCACTTGCACGTCGTCGAAACGGGCCTTGCCTTGCTCTCCATGCCTCTCTCCCTCCTACCTTATGGCCATATGCCTTCTCCACTTCTGTCTATCTTATTAATTGCATGCCCACTCCCGTCCTCAACATGCAATCTCCTTATGAAAGAATTTTCACTGAGCCCCCGAACTACCATAAATTACATGTCTTCGGGTGTCTATGTTATCCCTAGTTACGCCCCTACACCGATCACAAACTTCAACCTCGCTCCAAACCGTGTGTTTTTCTAGGTTATGCATTAAACCAACATGCTTACTATTGCTATGACACCTCCACCTCTCGTCTCTATGTCTCTCGCCATGTCAAGTTCGTTGAAACGGTCTTTCTTTTGCACAATCTGGCCCCCTCCTGCTATTTCTTCTCCTCTTCTAACCGACTGGATTCCCACCCCCACCCGTAACGTCTTCTCCTTCATCCGAACCCCACCTTGTTCTTTCACCGTCTCCCATTACCAATTCACCTCATCCTGCCCCTACTCATCCAATGCGCACTCGGGCTCAAAACAATATCCACAAGCCCATTCAAAAGCTCAACCTCCACACTCATCTCCCCTCTCCTACTCCTACTGAACCCACTAGTGTCTCTCAAGCCCTTAAGCAGCCTCAATGGAGAAATGTCATGCAAGAGGAATATAATGCTTTGATGCGTAATGATACCTGGGATTTGGTCCCACACGATCCTTCCTACAACGTCATTGGTTCCAAATGGATATTTCGCTTAAAATATAATGTAGATGGTTCAATTGATCGCTACAAGGCCCGCCTGGTTGCAAAGGGTTTTGGCCAACGGCCGGGTGTTGACTATTATGAGACGTTTAGCCCTGTGGTTAAACCTATTACTGTCCGGATTGTCCTATCCCTTGCTCTTTCGAAGGGGTGGTCCTTACGTCAGCTTGATATTAATAATGCTTTCCTGCAAGGTCACATTCACGAAGATGTCTATCTTGCTCAGCTTGCTGGTTTTTTTAGTTCGGCCCATCCTACTCATGTTTGCAAGCTTCGTAAAGCCATTTATGGCTTGAAACAAGCTCTCAGGGCATGGTATGATGAACTAAAAGGTTTTCTTATCTATGTAATTTCAGAAATGCGCAGGCCGACACTTCCTTATTTATTTATAATTCTGGTGGTATCACTCTTTATGTTTTGGTATATGTGGATGATCTCATTATTACAGGGAATGATTCTGCCATGCTTGAGAGCTTTATTAAACTCCTCGGTGATCGCTTCACGCTCAAGGACCTTGGTACTTTGTCATATTTTTTGGGCATTGAGGTTATTCAAAATTCCGCAGGTTGCATTTTATCCCACAAACGTTATGCCACTGAACTCCTTACCAAGTTAAACATGCATCAGGCCAATGCAGTGGCCACTCCATTTCCTGTTGACATTTCGACCCTCACTGTTAACTCTGGCACCCCTCTCGCTGATCCTTCTCATTATCGCATGGTGCTGGCGTCTTCAGTATCTCAATTTCACTCGTCCTGATTTAGCCTTTGCGGTCAACAAGCTATCCCTTAGTTTATGCATTGTCCCACTGATGTCCATTGGGCCCATGTCAAACGTATACTGCGCTACTTGGCCGGCACTCTTGATTACGGTCTTCAACTCTATTGTCGGTCCCCTTCGATCCTTCATGCCTTCTCGGATGCGGATTGGGGTGGTAATAAAGATGATTATTCTTCTACTAGTGGTTATGTTCTCTATCTTGGTAAAAATGCTATATCATGGAGCTCAAAGAAACAACCCACCATTGCCCGGTCCTCTACTGAAGCAGAATATCGTTCGGTTGCCTCCGCAACAGCCGAACTAAATTGGGTCACTTTTCTTCTTCATGATCTTGGTTTTCCCATCTCCCAGCCTCCAATTATATATTGCGACAATCTTGGCACCACTCAGTTTTGTGCAAATCCAGTTTTCCACTCTCGTATGAAGCATGTCGCCATTGACTATCATTTTATCCGTGATCAAGTTCAACGAGGTTGGCTACGTATTACACATGTTAATGCCAATGATCAGCTTGCCGATTGTCTCACGAAGTCATTGCCACGTCCCACCTTTCACCAGCAACGTTCCAAGTTAGGTCTCGTCCCTCGACCAACTTGAAGGGTGGTAATAGTTGATAAATACATAAAGAGATAAATAAAGAGATATAGTTGTATAGATAAATAGTTTGTATTTTGTATTTTGAATCTAGATAGAATAGCTTTAGAAACTTCTATTGTATCCTATATATACAATGTATCTCATAAAGTTTAAAGGTGTGAATAATAATATATAATTTCTCTCAAACACTTCTATTAGCATGTTCTCAACCTTTGGATTGGGTTGCATGTGTTCAAGATATGTGACTCTTGAAAAGAAAAAAGAAAAAAAAAATTAAACATGAAGCAACCCCCACGGCGGTTTGAAATTGGAAATGATATATTGGTTCATTTGGAGCCTTTTTACATCTTATATATATCACTAAGGACTGCAATTTCTTTTTAAGTAGAAGGAAAAGCAGAACATAAAAACAATAACGTATCTGCATCTACACTTTGCATAATTGAGTCAAAGGAGATTACTGGCCAGGCTTTCGAGTTCGCCGCTTCTAATTCATTACAAGTGTTATCTTATTAGAATTTAAGGATTGTTGTATCTTGGGAGACGATTGCGATTATCGTGGGCACGAATTCATCCTAATGATAGAGTGCTAGACTCGCCTCAATTAATCCATAAGTTTTTTCGCTTACTTATTTTCACTTTTATCATTTCTGAATATGTTAACTTTCAGATCTTACACTATTTGTTAATTTGTTAATACAACATGTTAAAACGGTTAAAAGTGCCAACAAGTGCAGAATGATTCAGAAAATGCAGGTAGGAGGGCATGGGCAACACATGGCTTCTGCAACAGTGTTAGTTTGAAAAGAGACTAAAGCTGAGAAATCGCCATTGATGGCAAGAAGCTAGGTGAGGAAGACAAAGTCTTTCATTCCATTATCCAAGACCGAAAGGATCAGTTTTTACATACCAAATCTATTACACCGTGACAACAAGTGACAACAAGATGACACATGTCATAAATATAAAGACACACATGTCACACACACATTAATTTCTAATAATTTTATCTCCCCCTCTCAAACCAATGTGAGGATCAACCACATTGAGTTTGGTCTTGAAGTTGCAAAATGTAGAAATAGGCAATGACTTGGTGAAGATGTCAGCCACTTGTGCTGATGAAGGAATGAAGCAGACTTTCATCTTTTTGTCCAGGATCAGGTTTCGAATGTAGTGGACATCCACCTCTATGTGTTTTGTCCTTGCATGATACACCGGATTTTGAGCTAGTAGTTGTGGCTCCTGTGTTATCACACCACAGAACTGGAATACCTGGCAGATTGAACTTCATTTCTTTCGTAACCGCATAATCCACCGGATCTCAAAGACCCAAATTAGACAAAGCCCCGTACTCGACTCACAACCTGGATCTAGCAACCACTTGTTGTTTCTTAGAACTCCATGTGATAAGAGAATTGCCCAAATACACACAAGAACCTCCAAAGTGGATTTTCTATCACTGGGATCAGCAGCCCAGTTGGCATCAGTGAAGCCATGAAGAGACAAATCTGTACTAGGAATAAAACGCAGGCCCTGCTTCAGTGTCCCCTGAACAAACCTCAGCAACCTCTTCAATGCTTGCCAGTGTTCAGTGCAAGGCTTTTGCATAAACTGACTCAGAGTATTTACAGTATATGCTATATCAGCCCGGTAATTGTCAAGTACCGAAGTGCTCCTATAGCACTTCGTATATGCTAGTGGTTGGACAAGGGCTCACCCCGATCAGTTCCGCTTGCTTTCCAAATCACCATAGGTGTTGGGCAAGGTTTGAGATACTCCGCATTTAACCTCTTTAGTAATCGAGAAGCATAGTAGACCGAGTTAAATATAGACCAGATTCATTTCTGGTAACTTGCATTCCCAAGAAGTGTGAGACAGGTCCTAGATCCTTGAGAGAGAATTTTGTGTCCAGCTGCCTAATGAACTTCTGAATCATGGAGTGTGAGTTTCCTGTAACAAGGATGTCATCCACATACACCAAAACAAACATGACTATATCATTGATATGCAGTAAGAAAAGTGAGTTGTCTGATACAGACTGAGTGAAGCCCCAGCTGACCATTTGAGATTTGAAAGCATCAAACCATGCTCTGGGAGCCTGTTTTAAGCCATATAATGCCTTGTGCAACCTGCAAACATAGTTAGGTCTGTACATATCCACAAAACCTTCTGGCTGTTCCATATAGACTGGTTCCTGCAGAGGGCCATTCAAAAAGGCATTATTTATGTCTATTTGATTTACTACCCAATTCATGACAACGCCGTGGCTAGAATTATTCGATTGTTGTTGACTTGGCAACCGGATCGAAGGTCTCGGTGAAGTCAATACCATAGTTTTGACTATACCCTTTGGCAACCAACCTTGCCTTGTGCTTCAAAACTGTACCATCAGGTTTTAATTTCAATTTAAAAATCCACCTGTTTCCAACAGTACTTTTTCCTGGTGGAAGTCTAACCAATTCCCAAGTTCTGTTATGCATCAGTGCCCTATATTCAGCAGACATAGCATCCTTCCAGTCCTCTGACTGCAATGCTTGTGACACACTAGTTGGTTCAGCAGGATAAGAGTGAGCATTACTAATAACAGCAGAATAGACCTTGGGTTTGTAGATGCCACTTTTTGACCTGGTTTGCATATGATGAGATATGACTTGAGAGGTTTGAGTATTTACAGGACTTTGGGGTTGATTAGACAGCTGATCATCTATAGGTACTTGTTGTGAAGGATCAGACATGGACTCACTTGAGTGTGTGGGACTAGAAGGGACACAAGGATTAGTGCTAGGAACACCAAGACAAGGACTAGGGACGATGATTCAAGTATTGGAATGACTTACCCGATTTGTACCATGATTTGTAGGATTTCCTACAATGCCTTCATCGTAGATCTCCTCAGATGCCTTGTTGTTCCCCCTCTCGCTTGAGATGATGAAGGAATAGGAAGGAAGGCAGGACCGAAAGGAAGAGTAATCGATAGACTTGTGTGAAGGACCTTGTGTAAAATCTTGAGAAAAAGGAAAATTGGTTTCATCAAATATAACATTGTTGGAGATGTAGATTCTCCCAGTGTTGTCTAGACACTTAAAACCTTTATGACAGGAGCTGAGGCCAAGGTTGACACACTTTTTGGTGTGAAATTGGAACTTAGTGGTTTGAAATGGCCTGAGGTTTGGGTACACAGCACAACCAAAGACCTTAAAAGACTTATAATTTGGCCTAGACTGAAGAAGACATTCCACTGGAGATTTGTTTTTAAGGACAGGAGTTGGAAGAGTGTTTATAAGTTGTACTGAGGCTTGAAAGCTGTGCCACCAGTATCTCAAAGGCATGCTGGCTTGAGCCAGGAGGGCAAGACCAGTCTCCACAATGTGTCTGTGTTTTCTTTCTGCCCTACCATTTTGGGCATGGTCATGAGGACAGGGGTGTCTGAAAGTGATTCCTGCATTGTTAAGATAGTCCTGAAATGATCTATACTCACCTCCCCAATCAGATTGAAGACATTTGATTTTAACAGAGAACTGTGTTTCTACCATGGCCTTAAATTTTTGGAAAACACTAAAAGTCTCAGATTTGGATTTCAAGGGATATATCCAAGTGTGTCTAGTGTTATCATCAACAAAGTGCACATAATAGTTGTAACCTTCTACAGATTTAACGGGTGCAGGACCCCATAGATCTGTGTGGACCAGTTCAAAAGGTGCAATGGCATGTGAGTCAGACAAAGGATGAAACAAGTTGTGTGCTTTGCCTAGTTGACAGCATTCACAGAAAGATAAAGCACCAACAGTTTTAACATTACAACCATTCAAGATAGTAGTTAAAACATGATTAGAGGGGTGACCAAGTCTCCTATGCCACAAATCAAGACTAGAGTCAGAATTATTACAGGAAGCTGAGTTTTTGGAGACATAAAAGCAAACAGAACCAAATTTGGAATGAGAGGAGTTCTGATCAGTGGCTTCAAGCTGATGGATCTTGTAAAGGCCATCCTGAAGTTGACCCCTGAGAAGCATTGTCCCTGTATGTTTGTCCTTAACAAAACAAAACAGATCATCAAATTCCACAGACACAGGATTATCAGAAATCAATTTAGAGATACTAAGCAAATTTCTTGTGATTTGAGGAACATGAAGTATATTGTGCAATTGCAGAGTGCCATGTGGTGTGTGAAGGAAAGAGTGACCAATATGTGCTACTGGTAATTGCTCACCATTGCCTACAGTCAGTGTGTCATTACCATTGTAGTTGGAGTTGATGCTCATGTTACCCATGTCAACTGCAACATGATTAGTTGCTCCACTATCCAAGTACCAAGAGTGGTCTGAGATTGTGCTTGGTGTAGCAATAAAGGCCGAGTTCTCGTCCGTTTCCACCGTCGTTGTTGTTGACCGTAGGCCCTTGAAAATCATGTTCAAACCTATGCCAACAAATTCCACAATCGTATGGCCATTCTTTCCACAAAGTTGACATGTCATTTTTGGACCGTACCTACCAAAGACTTCTTCCACCTCCGCTCTCGCCTCCTCTATAGCCGCCTCTCGCCCCTATTATTGTTTTGAGAGGGATTGTAGTTGTTGTTTCGATTTTGAAACCTTCCAGGTCCATAAGCAGCCATATTAGCAGAGGGGTTAGACTGACCACTCACAGTTCCACTTGTTAAATTAACTGTAGGATTAAACCTTGCAAGCAATCTCTCATGTACCAACAATTGAGAGTGGACTTCAGGCCAAGTGAGAGAGCCAATCCTTGAGGTAATGTTAACTATTACTGCCTCATAGTCCTTATCCAAACCTCCCAATGTGGCCAGAATCAATTCGGATTTGGACACAGGGTATCCAGATGCAGCCAAGTTGTCACTATAGACTTCATTTGTGCCAAGTAGTCACTCATGGACTTGCCGCCCTTTTCGCATTTAGTAAGTGCACTCTTAAACTCCAACATCCTTGCCTCGCATTGATCGTTAAATAGGGTTTCCAATGTTGTCCGGATCTCTACGGGACGTGCCGCAACCAATAACTTCAACTAGTGCTTGCTCACCATAGAGCCTAATAACCATCCCATTAGCAATTGATCCACCGTGTCCCATTCATCGTTGGCCGTATTTGAAAGTCCAAAGATACGCATTCATGTTTGGTGGCCTAGGCGTGGTTCCAAACAAGAATCCATCCAATCTATGACCTTTCACTATAGGTAGAATCGTGTATTTCCATAACAAGTAGTTATCCCCGGTGAGTTTCACGTGCGGTGTTTGATTTAAGTGTCCTTGAAAGGGTGACCCAGAGTGACTAAGCATACTCGGAGATGGTGACCGGAGAAATGACGGAATAGACGAGATCGTAGGTGGTATTACGGTACCTGACATCTGAGTGAGAGGAGGAGCTCTATGCATGCTCGAAGAGGGAAACATGATGCTCGGGTAGGGAATCGATCCAAAAGCCGTTTGATACTGAGGAAATGAACCAAAATCTACAGTGGGGATGACGGAACTGACAGTCACCTGAGTCGGAGTGGAACTTGGATTTGTTGGCACCACAGCGGTGGTTTCCGGTCCTGTGCTTCCAGAGTTTGGCGCTGCCGACGACGGTGAAGTTGAGGTCCCAGTAGACATGACGCAAGTCTGATTGCTCCGATACCAAGTTTGAAAAGAGACTAAAGCTGAGAAATCGCCATTGATGGCAAGAAGCTAGGTGAGGAAGACAAAGTCTTTCATTCCATTATCCAAGACCGAAAGGATCAGTTTTTACATACCAAATCTATTACACTGTGACAACAAGATGACACATGTCATAAATATAAAGACACACATGTCACACACACATTAATTTCTAATAATTTTATCTGTGTTGAATGCTGATTTAATCAGAGAAATGCCACTGCTAGCTAGTAAGGGTATTACCATCTCTTTTAAGCATTGGATGCTAGATTCGGGTGCCAGTGGCTTGTTCATTGTCCATGTTTTCCACATATAAACCAGTCACACACAAACACATTGTAAGACAGGGAAGAGAATACCAAATTTTGGGTCTGGTTTTTTTTGAGACCATCGATGAGAAGGTTTAAGCTTAATTGACTGCAAAAATACATTCTTTGTGTTTCGGGATTTTTAGGGTTTGATCCGAGTATGTGTATGATGAAATTTTCAGACTGCATTATTCGTTCTTTGTTGTGATGTTTCAGACTCAACTGATTGCAATTTGCAATCCATTCTTTGTAATGGAATTTTCAGACTTAATTGACTGCAATACATTCTTTGTGTTTTGGATTTTTTTAGGGTTTGAGCAGTGAATGTATATCGCCCCTAATAAAACTTGTAGATTTTATTTTATTTTTTTCCAATTTTTTTCACGAAGAAACTTGTTTTTGATTTGAGTCGGCCATGTAAAGTCCTTTATATATTTGGAGTAGGGATCAAGAAATATTGTAAAAAGTTTTCCAAATTAATATAAACCTGTGTGTACCGACTTGGCAAACAAGTAATTTAATATATATATATATATATATATATATATATATATATATATATTATAATAAAATAAAATAAAATTTTGATGATACAGTAAAAGAAAATTCGTCACGTGAGAACAATTGTAAATGGATTTTTAATTTAAAAAAAAATTCTGGAAGGGGAATCGATTCTCGATCACATTAGACAGCGGAAGGTGGTGCATGGAGATAGTTATGGATAAAACGAGTTGCTATATTCCTTCATTGTTTTGTCAAATGAGAAGAGTTATGACAACAGTTATTTTTAAATAGAGGGCCATGATTAATCCAACTCACACCTACACACTCCTAGTGTGTGTGTGAGAAGGAATAACGATTAATCATTGCCCTCCACCTGATATTACCCGAAATTAAAATATCCGTTGTACCATTAATTTTTCTCGTGGCATAGCTAGTTCTTCAGATTTATATTGTCTTTGACAAGTTTATCTCTTTCATTTCTGCCTCTTGTTAGGTTTTATGTCAGCTATATGTTTGACCATATTAAAAAGAAAGTAATATTTCACACGTATTGATGTCAAATTTTCATATCAATACATTTTATTGATATTTATAAAGATAGAATGCATAAGTACGATAAAATTGCAGTTAAGCTTTGTTGACACAATGTAAACCAAGAAATAATAAGATGCAGTATCATCATCCATTTGGCTTATAAGATGGGAAAAAAAAAACAAAAAAAAAAAACAAAAAAAAAAATTTGCATACTTTAGTCACTCTAGTGTAGGATCAAGAACAACCCCAGTGAAAAGGATAAATTTGGTCTTCTCTTCCCTTATCATAAACATAAATGGATGATCCGCAATAAACTCCGTCTTTTTCTCGGCGGCGGCGGTTCCAGACAGCTCACCATTTCACAACAAGCAAAAGTTACAGCTGCAGCTTCAGTGCCTTTCTCATCTACATCAATACAGGACTCCTGAACTATTTTTAATATTCGAACCTTCCCATTTATCATCTCTTGTAACCCATCTGAAAACGGTGACGTCAAACCCATCTTTTGCATAGTTTCCTTCCCTTCAGACGTATAGTAACTAAACTTGAATTTGGGTATCCAAAAGATGTCATAACGACCCCATTTGGATAGATTGAAATCTGTCCTAAAAAGCCTGGATCTGAAGCAACTTTATCCAACAAACGATGCAAACCAAGTTTGTTGTCCGGAAGAAAGATATACATAGAGAACTTGTTGCCGTTCTCCCCTATTCGGTAAGAGGATTTGAGAGCATATTGCTGATCAAACCATATCCCGTTCAAACATTGAATCACCGGCCCAGAATCATTGCCGTCAGATGTGAAACCCATCATCTTCATTGAATTCGAGTCAACCTCTTCGATATCTCTGCATTGGAGAAACCGAAGCAACTCCTTCAAAGTATCTCCGCTTGCTCCTCCGGCAATCATGTTCAGGATTACATTGTAAGAAAACGGGGAGAACACCAAATTTTGGGTCTGGTTTTTCTTGAGGTTTTTCTTGAGGAGGTTCACGCTTAATTGACTGCAAAAATCCATTGTTTCTGTTTTGGAATTTTTTAGGGTTTGCTTTTTCTTGAGATTTTCAAAAACCTCAAGAAATTTCTTGAGGAGGTTCACGCTTAATTGACTGCAAAAATCCATTGTTTTTGTTTTGGAATTTTTTAGGGTTTAAGCCGTGTATATATACAGGGAGAGACAATAACATTTACAAAATTAGCAATAAAGAATACAATAATTAATACCCCTCAAATCAGTTTTTTTTTTTTTTTGTTTTTTTTTTTTAAGGAAATAAACTGCACGGAACTACAAACCACCGCCACGACGTTTGCACTAAATTGGAGATAGAAAGCAACTGAATATATATACCTACACCTACATGTTGCTTTCATTAATTTATTTTGTAAAGTTGCTTTCATTAATTTATTTTGTAAAGCTACTTACCCAACCTACATGTTTGTTCTAGCTTTCATATTGTATGTAGTGATGAAATTTTTTCAAAAGCTTAAGTGAACGTTCCTTATATATGGGTTTACCACGGGATCATTGTGGATTATGAACACATAGGAATTTTCTTTATGTGATCGATCGATCATGCGATTTAGTTCGTTTTGTTAAGTTTAGGACATCAGCATACAAATGAAATTCGATGTTGGGCCGTGTTGGGTCTTTTGCATGTCATTGCTAAATGGTGATGAAAAATGTACGTATGAGTCCAAATCCTATTGCACTTTACAATGATGATAAGGATATGCACTTGCATATCTACATTTTTTATGTACATTTCAGAAGATTATGCGTTGATATCATTCACATCACCGTAAAATGACTGCAATTGTCTCCGAGAACGATACGTGGATGTAGACCGATGAATTTTTTTTTACGTCTTGAAATCCCAAGACTATGATAATAGTAGTAAACTTAAACAATGTTAATAGTAGTAAACTGATCATTGGAATGAAACTGTGTTTATCTTTCATGATATTTTTAATTATATCTAACCTCGTGCATAGCACATGTTATTAGCTAGGAACAGTAGTAACAATCCATAAAATGTAAAAAATTAATAGTAATAACCCTAAATCCTATACTTTTCAACCAAAAAAAAAAAAACCAAGATAAAAAACAAAAAAACAGCCTGCTTCTCCAAAGTAGAAGCTTCTTGGCCGGAAATTGGACTTGGGCGGAGCATTGGGCGGAGTAGTGATTCAAGCCGAAATAGCAACAGTTTACAGAATCCCTTCCGTTTCCATCCTCAATCAAATCCTTGATTCGATTTTTGTGGCCAATCTTCCATGGCCCCAATCACCACGCCGCCGCCACAGTCGGAAATTGGTTTTCTCCTCCTGTGACTCTCTCCTCTCTGTCGTTCAAAAAAAAAAAAAGCCTTCGCCGGTGCACATGGCCGGAAATTGGATCTGGTTGGAGCAGTGGGCGGGGCAGTCGAAGCTTCCATCACCGGAGTAACCTTCCCAGTACCACCAGCAATAGAAGGCAAAATCGACCCATCAGTATTATCAATCGAGCAATCCTTCAATCCAATAGCAGCAGAAACAGAAATGAGGAGATGCCGTAATCCCCACCAACGGAGCTTTGAGTCCAACCGGAGAAGAAGGTGTCTTCCCAGCCGGAGAAGAAGGTGTCCTAAAATTGGAATCAAATTTGGTCGGAAAATCATCCTCGGAGACCTCAGAGTAACGAGCAGCCTTGTCTCCTCCGGCTGCTTCAAACGCTGATGTCGATCTGGTCTCTAAGAATGAACGCTGATGGAGAAGGAACGCCAATGCTATTTTCTTTTTAGAAGGAGGGTTTTTATTTTATTTTATAGATATATAGGAAAAGGGTGTTTTTGAAAAGTTACATAGATTTTGTCCTGATTAATTAACAATGTCCTTACATCCCGATTTTTTAATTAATTTGTCCTTCCCGCCAATAACCTATATATATATATATATATATATATATATATATATTATTAAAACCCGCGTGTATAATGCGCAGGCAATATAAAATCTATATATAATAAAAAGAGACCCAAATTCAACCATCTTCTTACACGTCACCCCTTGTCTTGAATTATTTGGGCTATTGTTTGGCTGCCACGTGGCAGCAGCTTATGTTTAAAAAATAAAAATAAAATCTTTCATGTATGTACAACAGCTGTATGACCTACTTTCAAAGCAGGTTCCTCCGGCTTTCCCTTCCACCATTTACACACTTTCCCATAGGTAAAATTCATTCTCCTCCACTCCTCTCATCTCATCTTTAATGTTTGTTAATTGTACTTGTACTCTTCCATCAATCTAACGTAAGATATCTCTTGCTCCGACGAGGTGTATGGATGGGATTCAACAAAGGCTTCCACCATCTACAGATTATTTCTTTTCTTTGCACCGTTTCCGGAAGAGTTTGAACATCGAAAAATCATTTCTTTTTGAAGGTAATTAGTTGTCTTTTGATTCCTCTTTACATTTCATTTGGCAGAAATGGATTAATAACATGTAGAAAATGGTTTTTTTTTTCTTCCTTCATTTGGGGGTTTATCCATTTTTTTTCACTTTCTTTCCTGCTTTGCTATTAGTTCTTCCGGGTTTGTGCAACTCTTGGTTCTTGGTTGATAGCAGGTGAGTAATGTGTCAAATATACTGCCAATCTCTGTAGTTATTTAATACATTCTATGTGACTTAGCTTCTCTTTAGGTTAATATCTCTATAACATCTGCAGGTTCACATCTTTACAATGCCCAAGAAGAAAGTGAGCAATTTGATGATGCAAGCATTGTGGTTTTTCTGCACTTGAAAGTGAAGGTCAGAAATATTTTTTAACTCGTTGTTTATTAGATTTACATCATAGTGAACATCGGTTAGTGACTAATTTTCATGTTATCATCAGTATAAACTTCAGTTTGTAAATGATTTTTTTGTTTTTTTGTTGCTTTTATATTGGTTGTTAGCCATCATGTGGACGCCAACGTAACCACTAGGAATGTGAAATGTATTGAAACATAAACAACATGTGATGCCAAGATAGAAGAGTTGTGATATCTCTTTCATTTGGCTTGTGATATGTTATTATTATTAATTTTATTTAGGTAAATGAATAAATAATTCCTATTGAAGTTGCAGCTGCCCGTCATGTATTGCATTTGTATGGGCATAATCTATTAATACTACTGTTATATTATTAATGTGTTTTCTTGGGGATTGGGAACAGCTGTGTAGCATGGGATGGTGGAATTGGTTTCTAGAAATTTCAAGGGTTTTTTTTTTAGGTTGATTTCGTTTCAATCAAGTCATTTTTGACAGATTTTCTGTAAAAGTGACGCCTATCAAAGTTTTAGCCTCCAAATTGTGGGCTTCTACGTTTAGTTTGATGGATTTTTCAATGGAATTCAAAAAGAAGTGTGAGGTTCCTGGTTGGATATGATAGATGACAGCCTTTTCAATTTTAACTGGTAGATGAATGTAGTGTTGTTGATTACCTTTGGGGGTTTGTTATTACAAAGCAGATCAAGAGTGTCATTGATTTAGTCCAGGTAAAGTGTTATTTACCTTTACAGTATCTTAAATCATCTTTAAATAGAGATAAATGTTAATTGTTGATGTCTCGCACACATTTTCTCTGGTTTTTTGTTGAACATATGCATCAAGAATTGTTACTGCATTGTATTTACTCCATCTTCAAGCCAAATTGTTTCCTCGTTTGGTATATTGCTTCATTTATTTTATCCAACAGAATGTACATATTGTTGTTAGGCTATTAAATGCTTATGGAATTGTTTCTTTAGCAGATTCGTATGTATGAGGAATTTGATAACAGTTATTGCGTGAAAAAAATGTGCCCATTAACCACCATTTCCTGTTCAGTTGCTCATCATATATACATTTCCATGGCTGCACTTCTATGTATCAGGAATTTGATAAATAAATTAAAAACGAATGATTTTTATGGCATAATTCGTATGTCTTGATTTTGGGCATTGAAGTTTAACAAAAATTTCGAACACTGAACTTAAAGTAAGTTGTACCTACATGTATATATAATAGAAATTGACAGATGCGTTGATGTTATCTTTCTCTTGCATTTTTTGTGTGTCATGTTTGAGTTTTAAGTTTAGTTGTTGGAAATACATGATACGTGTACCCAAAAAAACAAAAATTTACAGTGTAATGTGTAGGCTAGACCTAGACTTATCAGTGAACAACAATTTTTCGGTATTTGATTTCTTATGATTTTGATTTCTCCATAGGATTCCTTAATTGCCATATCTACCTTTGCTCCATACCTTAAATTTGACAGGTTTTGTGGTTTCTTGCAAGTCTTTATGTCATCTTAAGTCAATCAAGCGTTTTCCTTACTACCTACTATGCCAAAAAATGTGGCATATGCTTATATGTTCAATCAAAGATTAAGTTATTTGTATACCAGTTCTTAAACAAATTAGAATAATATTTGCAATAAAAAGAAATGTCATAATTGTTTTAGGATTCTATGTGTGTGTTCTACCAAGTTTAAGTATACTTGAAGCAAAATATTTATGCCGAACAAGAAGCACATGAATAATAATTGTTTATTTAATACACACAACCTCTGATTGTTGTCTTTATCCATCAGTCCATTATTGAACACTTTGTATGCTTTGTTTTCCCTTGAGCATATCAATTTACGTGCATTATTTGTTTTCTACGTGCATGTTTAGTGGTCTTCATTCAAGAAAGAAGTTTGTTGTCTGTATTAGCCCATCCACAATGACTTCGATGGCCTATGAAAAGTATGACCACAATTACCTCAAGTAGTAATTTAAACTTACCTCTTTGAAGTTCAGGTACAACAGTAGGGGCATACACGTACAAAGAAAGGGAAAAAATTTGCAATTTCTAGATGGAAGGAGAAGAAATAAAGGGGAAAAAAATTGAATACGGGGTCCCGGAAAATATACGCTCAAGTAAGTAAACAAACAATTAGTATAGCCTCATTGGAAATGCATAACTGTTGTATGAGTGAAATTGATATTGGTATGTCTTCTTTATGTGTTGTTGTGGAAGGGAACGAGTTCTGTACTTACTATTTTCAAATCCGATAAATTAAAGAGTCAAGCTGAAAGGTCATCTAAAATTAAGAAGTGAAAAAGAAAGTTTCTCTTTAGGCTACTCACAAAGATTTCTCCCTTGTAGTACCTTGAAAATATAGATACTTTAGAAAGCAATAACACCTTAAGGGTGGTGGTTGTTGTGGCTTTATTTTCCACGTCTTTTTTCATGAAGAATCTAAACTAAAGATTTAAGATAAAAAGAGAAATATGTTTGAATATGAATCTTTCTTTAGTTTAGACACTAATGCAAGTGAACACTTGGTACATGAATGCTATACAACTTCAAAATTGTTATATGCTACGGGGTGTGTTTATGTTATTGTTTGCTACTTACGGTAAACCAATACACAAAAGATTGAATTGTGGCCACAGTTTATTGTGTTTGAATAATGCAAGTTTATTTTTTTTGTGTGTGTGTGTTCATAATCATTATTCATACATGGTTATAACATTTACATACAACTAAATTATAGGGTCAATCATTGATGAAGGATGTTGAAACAACAATATACAACAAAAAAAGTGATTTGTTTTTTTGAAATACTTTGAGAGGCGTTTCACGGGTAAAGCGGAAGGGAATCATCCAATGTTGCAGTTGTACACAAAAGAAGAAGTTTCTTCTTTTCAGGCTGCTGGCATGCACACAAGTGTTGTCATCAATCCTAGATGTACACCGGATGTACCCACTATTTCAGTTTGATGCTTTGTACCATTATGGTAGACCAATATGGCCTTTTATATAGCCAATGTTTTGCTATGGTGTAGAAAAATAGTTGGTACAATATCTCTCATAAGTACTTGCAGTTCGAGATTAAAACATCATTGGATTTTTTATTAGGCTACACGTGTATCTTTTGAACCGTATTTAATTTGTTATAAATAAAAACCAAAACAATGTTATTCCTCTGATACTTAACATGTAATATTACATTGCATTAATACTTGCATATTTAATCATCATAGATTAATTTGATCGGGCATGCCGTGCCTTGCACGGCATTGTATTACCACTAGTATATATATAATTAGACATAGATGGTAGCTTATCTATTAGCTTATCTATTAGCTTAATAGATAAGTCTTTTAATATTTATATATATATAAGTTGTTGTTCAAAAAAAAAATTAGACATAGATGGTATTGTTCATAATTAATTAGACGATTAGACTATATAAAATAAGAAGAGAATTGGTCATACGACAACACAATAAAATCGAGGTGTAAAAAACGCGTGACATGTTACAATCATTAAACGATGATAAAAACACAAAAATGATTTAAACTATATCAAAAAAGATAGTAAAGACAAAATATATATCTTTCCCTGTTTATCTATCCACGTGCATTGCAGGGAGACATGTAACATAAAAAAAGTAGTGAATAACTTATAAAAAGTCAAATTTATATCATGAGACCAATCTAAAAAAACTAACCGCGGCATGATGCACGGGAACTAATAAACATATAATATTTTTAAAAAGGGAAACATCAAATTCAAAAAAGAAAAGAAAAATAGAATACGGGAAACATGGATATTAATAAGATAAAAAAAAAAACTTAAGTACATATATATAAGGGATAACAAATAAGGTCTATATTAGTAGCATTTTACTACTTGATGATAGTAAGAAAGTGAAAAATAAATATTGCATTCATATACTTAAGCTGGTAATGAATATAGTAAAGGTGATTCAATCCAATCTATTCTTCCACTAAATTGGCCCTAAATCAGCACTCACTACCCAGTACTTACACTTTAAATTAGTTATAATGTTTTACTAGTTCTTTATGATAACGATAAAAATCTTTATATTTCAAACCCTCATTTTTAATGAGTACTATATAAAATAGGGGTAATGAGAGAGAAAAACACAAACATTTCATCAATTAAGAAAAATGACAGCTTTTTGAAACTTTTGCATAAATGACAAAACTATTTGTTATTATTTCATTATTTTCTTGCGGCATTTTTATAATAAAAATAAAAAAAAAAAACCAACACACTTTCTCTCTATTTTCATCTTTTTTAAAACACTCATATCTTTTAATCTACAACTCCAAATTTGAAAATTCTTTCACCAAGTTTTTTATGTTTTGTCGAAATTCACTGATTTTCGGGATTCGAAATTCATGAGTGACTTCGACAGTGAATCTCATGAAAAACGATGTAATTATATCGAATCAAGTCTCAGAACGAAGAGCATCAAAAAAATAAAAAAAAAAATTCAGTGTAATTTTTGTCGCATTTGAATATGTAGATCAAAAGATATGATGAAAATTATAGAAAGAGAAAAAAAAATAAAAAAATCTTTGGGCGCGTGGATTTTTTTTTTAATATATATATATATATTTCAATATAATTTTTGTCGCATTTGAATATCTAGATCAAAAGATATGATCGTTTGAAAATCGGAGAAGAAAGAGAAAAAAAAATTAAAAAAAGTTCCTAGGAATTGGGCGCGTGGATTTTTTTTTTTTTTTTTATATATATATATATATATATATATATATATATATATATATATATATATATATATATATATATCTTTTTGTTTTGTTATCGATTATAAAAAATATAAAAGTTATCATTCTCTCTATAAAAAAATGTGTGGCTTTTCTGTTCCTCAAAAAATATTCCAAAATCTGACTTTATCCTAATTCTCCTTATAAAATTATATGTTTTACGTTTATCGTAACTTTCTTCTATTCTTTTTGTATGTAAGTTATAGGAAATTGTATGTTTTGATCTAACGTCTCATCGTAACCGTCTTTTTTTTTTTTTTTTTCTTCTATTTTGGTGTTAATTTTTGTATGTAAGTTAGAAGGTGGACTGTAAGTTCGACTTTCCGGAAAATATCTTTCTTTTTTTTACGGTGAAAATATCTTTAAAGATTACAATACGCGCGATGACCTTTTTTTCATGGAACGTACACCACCAAACAGGGGTGGCTCTACCTTAAGCCGTGGGGTTCGGCCGACCCCCTAAAATAAAAATATTATGTATAAATAGTAGATAATTTTTTTTATAAATACATATATATGTGAAATTGACACCTTATTTTTATATATTGATCCTCTGTTTTTATCTATTTCCTTATAATTACATGTATAGAATGGAATACGGGGCAGTGGTTTAAAAGGACAAAAAAAAGAGGTGAAAAATAGAAATCAGGACAGTGAAAATATAAAATGGGTGATAAGGACAAATCCACTGTTCATAACCCCACATCCACAGTTTTCTGCAGAAGAACTGACCTCAAATCTAATGTTTCACTATCACAATGGATATGGACATGTCCTTTTTACCCGAAAAAAAATTACACTGTCATCATTACATATTTCTAGGTTCAAATTATCATTTTTAACAATAAATCCGTTGAATATCCAAATATATGTGTGATACGGAAAAGAAATTGATAAAATTCTGATATCCCATATCTAAATTCCTACATCCGCCCCTACCACCAAACCCAACAAAAAATGTGCAGTAAAAATATTTCATTGCATCCCTAATCCCAAAACCAATTCACTTTAGGATGAATGCAATTTACCTTTAGGATGAAATATTTCATTGTTGGTTCAAGAAAGTCGTTGACATCCTGCCAACCAACATTGCCAACCATCAAACTCACCAGTAACAACATCATATGCTCTAAAGTGAAAGTATTTAAGGAATTAATCAAAGATGTTTATTATCAAGCATCTGTCACTATAAAAGGCCAGGAAAAACTAAAAATCAGCAGACAAAATAAATAATGTAATGATCAAGGAAATATTTACTGGTTGGCAATGTTGGTTGGAGGATTTGAAACGACTTTCTTGGACGCTCATATTTTTATAGGGAGAATATATATTTTATATTTTTTATATATATATATATACAAAATATAAAATAAAGAAAAAACCCGCACGCTGGACCTGTATGGAATATATATATATATATATATATATATATATATATCCAAACATGAAAAAAAAAATCACTGAATTTTTTATTTTTGACACTCTTCGTTTTGAAACTTGGTTCGATATAAATACATCAATTTCATGAGATTTACTGTCAAAATTCACTTAGTGAATATCCCCGTGAATCCCAAAAATCAGTGAATTTCGAACAATAGTGAATTTCGACAGTGGATTTTCTAAATGGAAAATTAGGGATAAGGACACAATCTGAAATATTTTTAAGTAACAGGACAACTACATATTTTTTATATAATTTTTATCAAGTGAATCCCGAAAATGAATCTAGTGAATCCCGAAATCGGTGAATTTCGATAGTGAAACAATGAATCCCGAAAATTAGTGAATTTCGACGATGAATTTTGAAAAATAGTGAATTTCGACAAGTGAATTTCATCGGTGACAAGTGAATTTCGACAGTGAATAAATAGTTTTGTCCTTTATGCAAAAGTTTCAAAAACTCGTCCTTCTACTCAATTGATGAAATATTTCTGTCCTTCTCCCTCATTCCCCCTTTTCTAAAACCACGTCGGAATATGTTGAATGTGGTCTCAAAATAAAGAGCATGAAAAAATAAAAAATTTGATGAAAGAATATTTTTAAATTTGAGAGTTTTAAAAAAAAATTGATGAGAGTGAAAGTGTGTTGATTTTTTTATTTTCTTTCTAGAAAAAGGCGTTGATTTTAAAAAATAAAATAATTTTGTCCTTTATGTAAAAATTTCAAAAGTTCGTCATGATGAGAAAGAACTTCCTATTTTCCAGGTATATAAAATCACATTATCCTAATTTACAGTGTTCCAAATTAATGCATGTCCACTTGTCTTTCCAAAATTCGATATTCCCTTTAACAACTTTCCAATAAATGTTTTCCTCTGCCTGCTCTCAAATGTTCCATATGCGCTTCATGGCATGAGAGAAAGTATTAGAAAAAGGTAAGCAAGTCGGATGGTGACGCTGGTAGTACTTTGCGTGCATAGTGTACGCCCATAAACCTTCTTTTTTCCGTAATCGATACCATAGTTTCATGGAGAAAGTGTCAATAACATCATACAAAGATCAAACACCAATACCCCTTCCTCCGTAGGCTTTCACGTATGCTCCCAAGCCCTCCAATGCCCTCGTTTTTTATTCACCGATTTATCCCACATAAATTTATTAAAGAGCTTATACAACCGAGAAATAACTGCTTTAGGGGGAGATAACACTTGCAATATATATAGGAATAAATAAAGCTTTTTGAATAACATTTCTTAGCACGCCCGGTGAGTTTATTACCATGCTAGGAGGAGATAATTTATGAGTTTTCTTTGTCCCAAGGCATGCCGAAGATTCCATAGATAAAAAACTGTAAGATAATTATTATCAATTGTTATTTTCAATCTGTTTTATTCAAGTACTTTATTTTATGCATATTTCATACATAATAGTTAGAAAATAAATATCACCATTTTGTATATACCGGGCCTTATGATATAAAATAAAAAATAATAATGCTAGAAATTTTAGACCAATGATGCAATTGTCTTTTAAGAGATTAATCTCTTTCTCAAAAAAGGAGATTATTCCCAAATTTATGTTTTTCCTACCATAAATATGTTATTCTTTAAGAACATTATTTTATAAGCAATACGAATTATATTAAATTATATTATATTTTTTTTACAGTGATTATATGTTATGATATTTATAATAATATCATGATAATGATTTTCGACGAATATATATATTTCAATTATAAAAGGGTTGTGAAAGATTAGATTTATCCTATCATGATAATATTTTATATAAATCATGAAGATTCTTTTGGGGAGCCAAAGAAGATTCTTCATGATAATATATACTAAAAAAATGATCAGAAGATTCTTTTGGGGAGCCAAAGAAGGTGAGCGGAAAATTCATTGGAAAAATTGGGAATATTGTTGTAAAAAGAAAGATCAAGGAGGATTGGGATTTCGAGATTTGGCTAGTTTTAACTTGGCAATGCTCGCAAAACAAGCATGGAGGATCCTTAATAATCCGAACACTCTATCGAGTCATCTTCTGCAGGCAAAATATTTCCGTAACAGGGCTTTTCTTGATGCCAATTGCAACTCGGATTCATCCTTTATTTGGAGAAGTATCGTCACCGGCCACGATTTGCTAAAGGAAGGATTGAGATTGAGGATAGGAAATGGTGAAGCAGTAAACGTTTTTCGAGATCCTTGGGTCCCAAATCTTACTAGTTTCACGATTGGAGTCCTTGATGAAAATTTAGATGAAATGAAGGTCAATGAGCTGCTAAGCCCGGGACCGAAGTGGAACGAGGAGCTAGTAACAACATTGTTCCCGCAATATATAGTGGAAAAAATTCTTCAAATTACTCTCTCGCCACGACCAAGGCTCGACAATTTAATATGGCACTTCACTTCCAATGGAACTTACACAGTAAAATCTGGTTATCATTTAGCCTACTCTCTAAAGCGACAAGATACAGAGTGTCCCAGTTCTTCTTCCAACGCAAGGAGTACAGCCTTTTGGAACAAATTATGGTCCCAAAAAATTCAGCCGAAGGTAAAACATTTTTTATGGCGTGCGTCCAATAACAGCCTCCCCGTTAATTCGAACCTCTCCAAGCGAGAAATTACCGATGGAAATTGTGGCATTTGCAAGGAAGCAGAGGAGACACCAGAGCATTGCTTAATGCACTGCATATTGCTATAGTCAAGTCTGGACACAAAGCAGATTGCTCAAAAAGACAATGCTAAGAGGATCAATGATGGATTTCATCAATAGCCTCTTCAACTTAGATGAAACTTAAAGCAGCCAAGTATTTTACACCCTTTGGTACATATGGAAAGCAAGATGCTACTCTAGCGATATTTGAAGGTGAAGACATATATCAAGAATCATCAACCAAGCTGCTACTCTAGCGGTTGAAATGAATGCCCAGTTCGGAAAAAAAAGGAAACCAGCAGACACCTTCCTGGCCCGCTGCTTGGGTAAAGCTTGAACCTGGAAAATTCAAAGTTAACTTTGACGCATCAATTGTGGAAAACAAATTATCTGTTGGAGGTATAATTCGAAACTGTGATGGAAGTATCATAGCAGCTTTCTCTTACCCCTTAGGAGGCTGCAACAACGCCTTTCAGGGAGAGGCCCTTGCGTTATATCATTCTCTTACGGTAGCTTTGGCTCACGGATGCCATCACCGCATTTTTGAAGGAGATTGCATACTTCTTTTGCAGCGGCTCAGATCGTCAACGGAGGACCTTTCTGAGCTTGGAGGCATTTTAAAGTCGTGTGAAGATCTCTTTCTTTTATTTATCTCCATTTCTTTCTCGTTTGTAAAGAGAACTGGCAATGTGCCAGCTCATTTGCTTGCTTGATGTGGTTTTGACCTTTGACCTTCATTCTTTTAAAGACTAGGGCACTCGGCCACCCTCTGATGTAATTGTTGCTTGCGCGGGTGACACCGTTTAGCAAAAAAAAAAAGGTGAGAAACGAAGTATCGTGAAAATGCAACAACTTACACCGATGCCATACCCGATTCCCATAGAAAAGGTAATTCATGGTTTGATGTCACATTTTCATATATATCTTACTCTTATAATTAACTCAAAAAAAAAAAAAAAAAAAAAAAAAAAAAAAAAAAAAAAAACAACACACCAACCTATGACAGCAGTTGGCCGAATGTATACCACAAAACAATTTTTTTGTAAGTAATAATTAAATTAAAGAAGGCCCAAATCTACCAAGGTGCTAGAAAGGGTAAAAAGAAACAAGTTTACAATATGATGCATTATAATGCATTTATTTCGATCCAAAAGGAACCTTCTCAGTGGCTATCTTGAAGGAAAAATTGCTTGAAGGCTTGAAGCTGATAGATCTACCTTAGAAAATGATGCTCCTCATTTTTGTTGGAATAATTTGGTACCATCCAAGGTGAATATTTTTAATTGGAGGGCTTCTCGACATAGGCTTCCCACTCTTTCGAATCTCTCGACGAGAGGTATCATTCTCCCTAGCCTTTTATGCCCATCTTGCTCCTTGGATTTGGAAGATGAAAATCATTTGTTTTGTCGTTGCCCCTTTGCTGTGAAGATTTGGGACAAATTTTCATCTTGGTGGCGAACTCAGTTTAATTCATTTTCGAATTGGAGATCACTACATCACAACACTCATTTGCATGTAAAGCAAAACAAATTCTGCAAGGTTTGGGATGCTACGAGGAAAATTATATGTTGGAGTATTTGGAAAAGAAGGAATAATCTCATTTTCAACTCAAAAGCCGCGGCAGTGGAGGATATATTTGCTGAAATCCAAACAATTAGCTTTGCGTGGATTAACGGTCGATGTGACAAGTTTGCTTTAGATTGGAACAAATGGAAGTCGTATCCGATAGACGCTCCTAATTAGGCAGATTTGACGATCTCCTTTGCAGATTGTAGTTTTCTAGTCTGTTGTATTGTTTGGAGTTTTATTCTACATGTACTTTCATTCTCTAGCATCTTGTTAGAGAATTCACATAAATAAAATTATTATTGCAGATAAAAAATAATAATAATAATGCATTTATTTCAACATACATAATCGGTTGGAATAAAAAATAAAAAATAAAAACTGCATAAAGCAATTTAGTCTAGTGCAGGATCAAGAACAACTCCACAGAAAAGGATGAATTTGGTCTTCTCTTCCCTTATCATAAACATAAATGGATGATCCGCAATAAACTCATCTTCTTCCTTGGCGGCAACGGCCCCAAACACAACATATCACCACAAGCAAAAGTTGAAGCTACAGCTTCGGTGCCTTTCTCATCTACTTCAATAAACGACTTCTGAACTATTTTTTATATTCGAATATTATGCCCATTTACTATCTCTTGTAACCCATCTAAAAACGGTGATGTCAATCCCATTTTCCGCATAGTTTCCTTCCCTTCAGACGTATAGTAGCTAAACTTGAATTTGAGTATCCAAAAGATGTCATTGCGATCCCATTCCCATAGTTTGAAATCCTGTCGTAAAAAGCCTGAATCTGAAGCAGCTTTATCCAATAAATTCTGCAAACCAAATCTGTTGTTCGGAAAAAAGATATACATCGAAAACATATTGCCATTCTCCCCTGTTTGATAAGGGATACTTACGACTTTAAAACCATCAAACGATCTACAAGAATATATGTCACAATCGGTCATGAAAGGAAGATTTTTTTGCGTTCCGTTCATAAGGTAAAAGGGTCGGTCCATTGTACATGAGTCTAGGTTCGAAGCCATCCTCCCATAAGCCTTTGAAGTAGAAAGAATTCCCAAGAAGAACTTTTACACCATCCAAATCATTGTGTTTAAGAACTTCTGTGATGAGCCCCCTTGTTGATTCTTTAGCCCACGCATTGGCTTCTTCAACCACTTCATTCGCCTAAAAAAATCATGTTTTTGAATAAAATATATTATGGAGTAGAAAAACAGACCAGCAAAGATTATAAAGCCTATAGAGTTTGGCACCAATTAACCATAATACCTCGTTTTCAAAATCTGCGCTTTTGATCTGTGCGTTGTAATTTCTGTGTTTGGATACGAACCCGAAACCTCCGGATTAAAAGGCACATTAGTTATTACTGGGTCAATTATCTTTACTCGGGAACGAGTAATTTGATGCTATATATGTATTATTATAAATTAAAAAAAAAACAACGATGATATGGTTAAAGAAAATTTATCAAATAATAAGATTTTATTCAAAATTAGGAAGGGCTTTTTTGCCCCCAGTATCCGGAAACCAACTGGTCCGACTAATTCGGAGTTCGGTCCGGATCGTGCCAAAAAGAAGATTGTATTCAAAATTGGGAAGTTATTTCAACTACAAAGAAAGGAAGTGTAAAAAGCTAAGGATTAGTCTCAGCACAGGTAGAGGCGAGAGTTCTTTTAGAGGCTATTGACGGAGAAGGAGTAATTCCGGAATCCTTAGACTCCTTCAACACTTGGTACGTAAAGTAGGGACATAGAGTCTATCTTCTTCTTGAGCAGATCGACGATGATGAGGATCGGACAAGCTCTTGTCACGTGTCATTCACATAATGGCTAAGTAATAAATAAAGATAGAGAGGCGGGGATAGGAATGAGAGAAAACTTGCTATGGTTTCATGGTCTTTGATTTTAAAGCACAAGTCTCGGAGGGGTCTTGGGGTTGGGGGGCTTAAGATTCAAAATGAGGCTCTTTTAGGAAAATGGTGGTGGCGGTTTGTTTCTAAAGAAAATGCTTTATGGCGACGAGTTGTTCGGGGGTTGTATGGTGAAGAGGGCGGCTTTGGGTCAATGGAGCTTGTAGGTTGGAAAGGTAGGGTGTGTCTTCGATCCGCGGGCGACCGGGGACCCGCCTTGGCCGGGTCGGCCTTCTTTTCGGTTAGGAACCCGCCCTCGGTCCGCTCGCTTCTCCGGGCCAAGGACACCGCCCGGTCGGCTTTCTTCTTCCATATCGGGGACCCGCCCGATCGATCGAGTGCGGTCCCGTCCCGTTCGTCCGATCGCTCCGTTCGCCCGACACGTGGACCGATCCGGGTCACCCCCAATCGGGTGTGGAAAGAAATAATTAGTAATGCTAAAACTTTTGAATCTAAAGGTGTTAATATACTTCCTTCTCTAAAATGGAAGTTAGGTAATGGTAACTTGATCAAATTTTGGGAAGATGTTTGGGTTGGGGATAGATCTCTTGCCCTTTCTTTTCCTAGATTGTATAGTCTTACTGTCGATAAATCTTGTTTGGTTAGTAGTAGAGGTTCTTATAGAGGAGAAGCTTGGAGTTGGATGTGGGATTGGCGGTGGGAGCCGAGGGGATGGGAGTATGAAGTTGGAGAAAAAGCCCTTTTGAATGATTGAATAGTCAACTTTAGCGCGATTTACGGATAGGCTCCGGTGTATGTCAACGAGAGTTAATGATATCATTAAATACTCCATACGGAGTAGTTGATGATGGGCTTTTGAATCACTCGATTCGGATGTCGGGTGAATGAGAAATTAATAAAGTTGAAAATGTGTTGGAGATAAGAGTTGAAGGGAGTACCTCAACTCATTCTCCCACATTGGAAAGATGGGAGACTTGTGCTCCATATATAAGAGCTAGTGTATTCTCTTATAGATGTGCCCCAAGGGGCAAGGCACTTTTGTGCAGGAGGGAGGACTTAGATTATTCCACACGCGCGCGCGCCGCCGCCGCTCGTCCGAGCTCGAGCTCGAGCTCGGCTCGGTACGGTTCGGATGTTACTATTAATTTTTTAGACAAAATTTACCATAAATTAATTTTGGAATATTATTGTGTTATTCGACCAATCAGAATTCAGACGACACATCATCCGACCAATCAGAGGAGTTGATTATTTCGAAATTAATCATATTAATTTCGCCCCAATGACTTTTCTTGAGGGAAAAGTCGGCCATTACTTTTCCAAGGGGAAAAGTTTGATGATGTGTCTCGGCCAATCATATTTGAGCATTGGTTCATCCTCTCCACTATATAAAGAACCCCATGGATGAGAGTTTAAGCATCGAATTTTCTCTTGTGTCTTTCCACCACAAAGAGTCAGTCATATAGATCTAGATATTGATTCGAAGAGAAGTCGGAGCATTTTGTAAGTTCGCCGGAGCTCGGATTTTTGAAGTGCCTCTAAATCTGAGACGAAAGCCGTTGTATCTTGGGAGACAGTTGCTACTACCGTGGGCACCATACCGGAGCAATTTGTCTTAAGGAAAGAGTAACTACTCGCCTCGGTTTGATCTCTAGTTCTTTATTTTCTGCATCAAACTATTATTATCTATTGTTTGAGTTAGATCTGTGCACGTAATATAGATTTTGTAGATCTAAATAATTGAATTATTTTTTTCATGATTTATTTTCTAGTTTAATATTCCGTAATTTAATCCGTAAATTACGGATCTGTTCCGTAAATCACTACACACACGATATACTATCCCAACAAGCTTAAGACAAATTTTATTCGTGTGTTATAGGACCGTGTTTAACGTGTTGCCTTACAGATCTGATCAAATTGTTTAAGTTTTATTCGTTTGATTCCTCATAAATTCTGTTCATGATCTCGTACATAATTGGAACTATTTTTATTGCTATGAACTATTTAACCTTTAAGGTGAATAGATTGATAATATTAGATGCACGGTAATGGCCTGTTTCATTTCTCAGCAGTGAATCTTATAATTGCATATTGACCTTACAAACTAGAATTGTTTGTGCGTAATTTCGGAAAGGAAATTATACAGAAATATAGTTATGTTAAATATACTTGACTCTGATTGATATTTGCATTAGTTGATTTACGGTGATTGGTTGCGATTGATCTGAGTCGAATTTTTCAACTTATTTCTCGTTCTGTTTCACCTCACACATGGTTACAATTTCATAAGAACAGGAGTTCTAATATTTGTACTGGTGTAAAACCATGGATATTTTTCTCGTCCGAATATGCAGTAGTGTTTGCGTAACGAAGGGAAAAAAAAATTTATATAGCTTACCGTGGCAATGGTATAACTTTGGTAATAATTGATGATCACTGAAATTGGGTAGAGAATGAACCAAGGATTTACGAGGGGGAAAAAAAAAAAAAAAAAAAAAAAAAAAAAAGGAAATTCAACAACCGATTTTTATATATAATTCGTTGATTGATATGTCCTTATATGGCTGAAATTTTGCATACGGGAATGTGCTGAGATCAACATTGATTTGTCTAGTGTTTGAATACAGTAGTGTTACTTACATGTTTGCTGCAATCAATGGAACCAATTGATCTCTTAATGTTGTGCGGATATTCAGGAAAAGAAAATTATATATATATCTCCATATATCTATAGTGTATAGATGCATAGTTTCATCAAGTCCTACGTTTACAAAGAATGTATATATATACTCCTACAATGCATACAAAACATGTGCTGCTAAATGTACTCCTAAATATATGCTGAGAATAATACTCATTAATACAAAGATTATATTTACTAATACCACCCCTCAAGTTGGACGAGGGAGGAGTCCTAACTTGTCACGTTGATGTTGAAAAGATGGACGAGGGAGTGACTTCGTCAGGCAGTCGGCCAGTTGATCAGAAGCGTTGACCCCGAATATAGTGATAGTCAATGGCCACGTGCTTCATACGGGAGTGGAAAACCGGGTTGGCACAGAATTGAGTAGTACCTAGATTGTCGCAATATATAACGGGTTGAGCACTCACAGGGAAGCCAAGTTCGTGCAATAAAAAGGTGATCCAATTCAGCTCGGCAGTAGCAGCTGCAACAGCACGATACTCAGCTTCTGTCGAGGAGCGAGCAATGGTACTTTGCTTTTTCGAGCTTCATGAAATGGCATTGCGACCAAGATAAATAATGTGAGCACTTGTGGACGCATAGTTATCCTTGTCACCACCCCAATCAGCATCAGTAAAGGCATGTAAAATGAGGGGAGAACGACAGTGGAGTTGAATACCATAGGTGGTAGTGCCAGCAACATAGCGAAGCAGACGCTTAACATACGACCAATGAACATCCGTAGGAGAGTGCATGAATTGTGATAACTTATTGACAGCAAACGCAATGTCCGGTCGAGTAAATGTGAGATACTGGAGGCTACCAATCACCATACGATAAGTGGATGGATCCGTAAGTGGAGTGCCCGAAGTAGATTTTAAATTGGAAATATCAACTGGGAGAGGAGTGTCAACAGAATTGGCATTTTGAAAGTTGACTTTCGCAAGGAGTTCGGTCATATAACGCTGTTGAGAAAGTAGGACACCATCCGAATTCCGAATAATTTCAATTCCAAGGAAATACGTTAGTGGGCCAAGATCCTTGAGAGCAAATTTGGAGCCGAGAGACCCAATAAATTTTTCCAAAGCGACAGAGTCATTTCCTGTAACAATCAAATCATCGACATATACAAGTACATATAATAAAATATCGCCAGACTTGAAAGTAAACAGAGAGGTATCCGCATGGGAACTTTTGAAGCCAGAATGAAGAAGGAAGCATTTGAGCTCCTCATACCAAGCACGGGGTGCTTGCTTCAAACCATAAAGTGCCTTACGAAGCTTGCATATGTGCGTTGGATGCGTAGAATCTACAAAACCCGCAGTTGAGCAACATAGACAAACCTTCTTGTAAGTGGCCCCGTAGAAAAGCATTATTAATGTCCAATTGTCGAAGAGACCACCCCTGAGTGAGAGCTAGCGTAAGAACGACACGAATGGTAGGGGGCTTGACAACGGGACTAAAAGTCTCATAATAATCTATGCCAGGACGCTGATTAAAGCCTTTGGCCACGAGACGGGCCTTGTATCTATCAATGGAGCCATCAGGGTGACGTTTCAACCGAAAAACCCATTTAGAGCCTATAACATTGAGAGAAGGATCATGAGGAACCAAATCCCAGGTATGGTTGCGAACGAGAGCATCATATTCTTCTTGCATTGCGGTTCTCCATTGGGGAATTTTTAGGGCTTGTGATACGGTAGTGGGTTCAATGGCGGGGGAAGGTGTGGAAGTAAGTGTAGTGTGGAGGTTAAGCTTTTGGATAGGGCGGTAAATATTGTTTTGGGAGCGGGTGCGCATGGGATGAGGTGGTGGATGGGTAGGTGGTGGAGGAGGAGGGGAAGGTGGTGGTGAGGGTGTAGGGGAGGGTGAGAACGTAGGAGGACTGGGAGGGGCGTCGGGTGAGGGTGAGAGAGATGTTTCGGCTGGGGAAGTGGATGGGGTATGTGGAGGAGTGAATGGGGGAGGTGTGGGGAGCCAGTTAGAGATATGGGAGGAGGAGGATGAGTCGGGGACTGAGATGTGAGATTGATATGGGAAGACAGTTTCAACGAATTGCACGTGACGAGAGACATAAAGTCGAGAATTGATATTATCAAAGCAAAGATAGGCATGTTGTGTGAGAGAGTAACCGAGAAAGATACAAGGTTTGGAGCGAGGTTCGAGCTTGTGGGAATTATAGGGACGAAGCCAGGGATAGCACAGGCAACCAAAGACACGAAGTTTGTTGTAGTTGGGAGCTTGGTTAAAGATTAATTCATACGGGGAACGCATGTGGAGAATAGGGGTTGGCATGCGATTTATTAAATAGACAGCGGTAGCAAAAGCATAAGGCCAGAACGTAGTGGGGAGGCTTGCATGAGATAAGAGAGCGAGGCCAGTTTCGACAATATGTCGATGTTTGCATTCAGAGACACCATTGTGTTCGGGAGTGTGGGGCGGAGTAGTGAAGAAAGAAATCCCATTTGTAGAAAGATAGGAAGTGAGAGCAATATATTCACCACCATTATCCGAGTAGAGAACTTTAATGGGGGTATTAAAAAATTTCTCAACAATCGAACGAAAGCGTATGAAAGTGGAGGCAACATCCGATTTTCGAGGGAGAGGATAAAACCATACATAACGAGTAAAATGGTCAACAAAAATTCGATAGTGTAAAAATTCGATTAGTTATCGCTTCCTTAATATACGTGCCAAAGTCAACGGTGACTTATATTTTGGACCGGAGGTAGTATATGATTTACAATGTTGCTGATCTCCTTAAATAGCTTATGAATTGTACCAGGTTTGCAATTAGATAAACTCATACTAGCTACAATGTAAATCGGCATCTTGATCTTGAATTTTTAGGCATCGAACCCTCGGTGGGCTTGGGTTGTCGACCTTGCGACACCTAGCAGGCCCAATCCGTAATTTATATCTACAATCCCATCTCTCATGTCCAATAACTTTCTTGCCGCTTCTGGTCCGAATTTTGACTTGTGAAAATAATTAATGCTTTCAAACCTCGAATCGATCTTCCTCACCTTCCGCTTGCATTAGGGAAATCCGGAAACTCAAATCAATGTTCCGCAATCTCTAACACCTTACATTTGCAATCTGATCCCTCGATTCGGAAACTCAAACCAATGCTCCGTTTTTGTGTAAGATATATTTTTTGTGTTTTTATGGTGTCGCCGGTAGACACGATACTTGTTTGGAGCGCAAAGTTGATGTAAAGATTATTAGAATACACGATATCGGGGCGCCCCCGTGTTTGGAGTGCAAAGTTGAAAATGTGAATTTAAATTATAAGAAATTTTGACCTAATATTATATATATACCGTATTTATATGAACAAGGAATGTGTTACTTTAATGGTTAGCACTCAAGTATATTAGACATGAAACTTGGTTTCAAATTTTGCAACCTACAATAATTTTTGTTTTTTAAACTAGGACTATGAGCCAAATAAGTAGGTTTTTTTTCCTTCCAAACCTATGACTATCACACGCAGTTTTTTTGTTTTATTTTTTTTATATATTTTTTGGTTATTGTTTTTTTCCGAAGGGCGAGGGCCTAAACTTTTTTTTTTGTCCCCGAGCCTAAATTTGAACAGGGACGCTCCTGACGGTAATGCGGGTGACATCGTAACAACCCATTATTCTACAATATTATCAGGATAGATCGATTGTTGAATTAAACATTAAAACTTATCAAACGGCCAATTTTTTGAATATTTGAATTGCAATTTGGAAGCTTAGTGTATAGAAAGTATGGAAAATTTGGGATAAGGACACAATCTGAAATATTTTTAAGTAACAGGACAACTATATATTTTTTATAGGGAGAAGGACAACCGCATAATTTTTATAATAGAAATAAGTAAGCTAGAAAGTAAGCAAACGTAAACCACGAAACAGCAATATCCATACACTTTTATACACTAGTGGCGGTATTCCGTGCGACGCACGGATTTTGCCCTCGATTGTTTTTCCCGTTTTTTTTTTTTTACGTCGAAGATATTTTTTTGTTATCAACCTAGTGAAAGTAGATTTTGGCTGATCATTGCAAACTACATGGATTAGTGGTTATACAACATTAGTAGATATACATAGTAGATAATCCATATATATTACACATCGATTTCTAAAAGTTGTAGTACAAAGCATAGAGATTTGCCCCCTCGCTTATTTATTTTATAGGAGTTTGGAAGGATGCAGATTACCTATCACCTGAAAACTTAAAATAAAACATAATCATTTTCATAAAATTGGAATAAGGATAAAATAAGAATCATCTGCAAAAGCACAAGTCATTGGCCCTGAGTGTGCAAGTGAAGGGAATGAAAGCTGAATTGAAAACATATATATTTGACAACAGAAAAACGGAGACAGGAAAAATAATTAAAAAGAGGAAAAGCAATACGGAAACGACAAAGAAGTTGGATGACGAAACATCAACAAATAATCTGAACTACTGCTACAATACTGATATATTGAGACAGTGTAAACCACGAAATAATAATAATCCATTTGTCCTATTCTACTAAATGTAAAGCAGTCCATATATAGCTTTAACTTGGATCCATGCAAACTTTGTTCACTCAGGTGTAGGATCAAGAACAACCCCGGTGAAAAGGATAAACTTGGTCTTCTGCTCCCTTATCATAAATATAAACGGATGATCTGCAATAAACTCTGTTTGATTCCTCTTCGGCGGCTTACCTTTAGACCCTAAACACACAGTTGTAAAAGTTACAGCTGCAGCTTCAGTGCCTTTCTCATCTACTTCAATAAATGACTTCTGAACGATTTTTGATACTCGAATATGCCCATTTACCATCTCTGTCAACCCATCAGAAAACGGTGACGTCAACCCCATTTTCTGCATAGCTTTCTTCCCTTCCGACGTATAGTAACTAAACTTGAATTTGGGTATCCAAAAGATGTCATAACGATGCCATTTGTTGAGTTTGAAATCTTGTCGTAAAAAGCTTGGATCTGAAGTAGCATCATGCAACAAAGTCTGCAAACCAAATCTGTCGTCCGGAAGAAAGATATACATAGAGAACATATTGCCATTCTCCCCCTTTTTATAAGGGATACTGACAACTTTAAAACCATCAAATGATTCACTAGAATATTTATCACAACCGGTCATGAAAGGAACTATTTTTTGCGATCCGTTCTTAAGGTAAAAGGGTCGGTCCATTGTCCGTCTAGGTTTGAAGCCATCTTTCCAAAAGCCTTTGAAGTAGAGAGCATTCCCAAGAAGAATTTTTACATTCTTCAAATCGTCGTATCTAAGAACTTCTCTGATGAGCCCTTTAGTTGATTCTTTAGCCCACGCATTGGCTTCATCGACCGCTTCATCTACCTTAAAAATTCATGTTTTTAAATAAAAATATGTTAATATGCTTAGAAATCATAACAGTAGACATTGACAAGCGGATAAAATACACAAACCAGAGACAAACAAAACAATAGTTTCCTTTCCTATAGAGTTTGGCACCAATAGTTATCGATAAATAGATAATTTATTGGGAAATACATAACAATTTCCTACCACCAAAGACTATAAAAAAAGCCTATAGAGTTTGGCACCGATTAACCATAAATAGACTTTTTTTTTTTTTTTTTTTTTTTTTTTTGGACCAAAAAAAACTAAATTTTTTTGTTAATAGAGAACAGAAAAGCAGACCAGCCAAAATAATCGAGCAGGAAAAACAGCAAAAGAACAAAAAAAAAATTAGTGGACAAAAGAACAATTATTAATAAATACCTTGTTTACAAAATCCGCGCTTTTGATCTGTGCGTCGTAAATTTCTCGAGCCAAATCTTGATAAGAGGATTTGAGAGCATATTGCTGATCAAACCAAATTCCATTCAAACATTGAATCACCGGTCCAGAACCATTGTTATCATCACTGGAGCCGTCGGATGCTGCCAAATTCATCATCTTCATAGAATTGTTGTTAGCGTCTTTGATTTCTCCGCATTGGAGAAACCGAAGCATCTCCTTCAACGTATCTCCGCTTGCTCCTCCTGCAATCAGGTTCAGGATTACATTGTAAGACAGCGGAGAGAACACCAAATTTTGGGTCTGGTTTTTCTTGAGGTTTTTCTTGAGGAGGTTCAAGCTTAATTGACTGCAAAAATCCATTGTTTTTGTTTCGGATTTTTGTAGGGTTTAAACCGTGTATATATATATACAACTAACGACCGTGAAGGATATATATATGATTGGGGTTGGATACGTAACCCCCAAGTAATTGATATGTACTGTGATTTGCGGTATATATATATAATTTTTTTTTTAGGAAAGCGGTAATAAACCATCAATTAATTATTAGATTTGAGTCTGAGTCGGTCAATATTGTTAGATTTGGAGTTGGGATAAAGAAATTTAGTCAAAAGTTTTCCTAATTATTCTAGCCTTATGTGTAAGTACGACCTTGAAAACGAGTACTAATTTGATAATATATATATATATATATATATATATATATATATATGTATATTAGCATAAAACTCGTGCCATGCACAAGATTTTTGAATTTATGAAGAAATTTTTTTTTGTACATTCAACGTAAATATATGATGAATGTTGACATTCTTAAATAAATATCAAATGAAAATCATTACATATATCACTATCATCTATCCAACAAATCATTAACATATATCCAATAATCGGTATGATGTACATACATCACATATCAAATTACCTAACCACCACCCGTCCCCTCCACCCCACTACCAAACCCCCACGCCAAATCATCTTTTCCCCAAAATATCCTACCGAGACCTCATTTGTGAACATGCTTGTGGTATACCATTGCAATCAACTTCTTGACGTTATTAATTTATGACCCTACAAAAATAGATGAACATTTAAATATCAAGTTGATTTCAATAAACTCAACAACTAAGAGACGGTTACATTCTACTATGGCTTAAGAAATTTAAACAGATGCATTTAAAGCGGAATGGAAGAAAATGTTGTGGGCAGAAGGTTGGGACGGTGAAGGCATCAATAAGATGTATTAAAAGGATTACACAAGATGACGGAATGTAAATACCGAGTTTGAGGAAAAAAACCGGTATGGGTTGAAGCCAAAGCAACAACATGAAAACTTTAATAGTTAATTGTCAATTATGACACATTTAGATAGATGTCTGATTTTGTGAAAAGATTTTGGACTGATTTTATACAGAAAAAGATAAAATTTGGAAAAGTCACAAAATTGACATTTCAATTGTCAATTAGGACACATTTAGATAGATGAGATTTTTGAGAAAAGAGTCGAAAATGAATTTTACGAATTGGTTTTGTCTTGAAAATCAACGTAATTCACTTTCACTGATGAAATGTTTTTTTGACAAAAATCTTTTTTTATAGTGTTTTTTGCCTAACATCATCCATATTGTGTATTTTAGGATCCTTATCCCAAACTTTAATACTACATTTATAAGAAAAGAGAAACTCGTGTTTTAGGTTAATGGATGAAAAGACCACAACCACCACAACACCCCCCCCCCCCCCCCCCCCCCCCAAAAAAAAAAACTTGCATTCAGGTTAAAAAAATTAGCGGGACTTATTTTCAACCATAACAAGTTCTTTTATTTGAAATTTTATATTTCAAAATAAAATTCTCCTTAATCAACGCATAAATTATTACTTCTTATAATCCGTCAACCATAACAACTCTTTCTTATATTTCAAATTTCAAATGAAAACTCTCATTCTTTAAAATCACACGTTTAATTGATTCCAAAATAAAAAATAAAAATAAAACCACACATTTAATGCAAAATCATTCATTTTTTTTTTAGGAAATTTCTTGAATCCGCTCCATATCCATGAAAAAATAGGCAAGTCAAGTCAAGTAAAAAAAATCAACGCATTAAAAAAGAAATCAATCAATATTAACTTTCTTCCTAAAATCTCTTAACCATAACAATTTCTTTTTTTTTAAATATCAAATTTCAAATTAAAATTCTCATTAATCAACACATAAATCAGTTCTTATAATCCCTCTACCATATGAATTCTTTATTTTATTTCAAATTTCTAATCAAAACTATGTAGACAAAATCATATGTTTAATTTCCTTTCAAAAATAAAAATCACACATTTAATGCAATCTTCAAATGAATTATAAATTGTCTATAAAAAAATAAATGCATACAGAGTAAATGGTCTGAAAATAGTAATAAATAGAGACAAAAAGACAAAATCTTTATTTGAAAAATAATTCAAGAACATTATAGAGATACATATATTTACCAGCTAAACTACCAAAAGTAGAAATGACTATGAAAGCGAATCCAAATCCATGGTGGATTACCCTTTAGCCACCGAAAGAACAAATTTAGACCTGATATAAATTCAAAAGAAAGTTCATCATAAGATAAACTACCAAAAATATTAAATTCAAAAGAAAATTCAAAAAATTAGATAAACTACCCAAAATATATATAGATCAAGAATATCACCATTAAACTGAGGCTGACCTAGATTATGCTTCATTTGCAAAAAAATGGATCAGTATTCCGAACACCAAAATATAATTGTGGTGGTCTAACAGCCATCAAGGACCCTGAAACAGGAACTGAAAAAATTTCATTCAGTTAACATGAAAATAAGAACTTACGAACCAATGTGATTGGAAAACCACAAAATAAAATGACGATCTGAAGCATGGTTACCACAAAATAAGCACCGTTTAAATAAAAAAAATTATGAAATACTCAACGGTGAGGACAATATATTATAAAATCGGCACAAATAAAAAATATACACAAAAAAAGCGACGGACATTTAAAAAACCAGGAAGAATGTGAACATGATTTTAATGTATATTTTGTAGATTTTGAACGTGGGTTTTTTTTTTTTTTTTTTTTGACAACTGGAATAGAAAACGTGATGTTTGAAAAAAAAAAAAAAAAAAAAAAAAAAAAGAAAAAGAGGGAATGTATAATAATAATAACTGACAGACATTATAAATGATTATAGATACCTCATATCGTTTTATGAAGTGCTTGTCTTTAAAAAAAATTTAATAATAAAAAAACAAACCAAAAAGCAAAAAACAAAAACAACGTTTTCGCCGTTTTGAAAATAAACATAAGAGTTATCTATTGGAAATAAAGTTGACATTGATTTAAGTATCGATAGAATTACCACCTCTTCTCGAGAATTAATACCAAATCTCCGGATGAGAGCTCACGACCTAACAACCTACTGCACAAATAAGCCAAATCATCATTGAAGAAAAATGAGGTTAGAAGAAAAATAAACCGTGCATGTCTTTTTACGATTTCTCCTCATATAGTTTTATGGAGTGGCAAGAAGAAAAAAAGTGCTTGCCTTTAAAAAAATTAATAAAAGACGAACAAACGACTGCCAAAAAAAACTAAATGAAGATATAGTTTTATTTAGAATTATCACTTCTTCTCGAGAATTGTTACCAAATCTCCATTGAGAACTCTCAATCTAACAACCTACTGCACACATAAACCAAATCATCATGGGAAAAAGTGAGGTTGGCCAAATCATCATTGAAGGAAAATGAGGTTAGAAGAAAAATAACCCGTGAATGTCATTTTACGATTTGTGATTTTGGATAGAAGAAAAATAATTGGGGTTGAAAGACATGTCAAGCCAATTCCTGCGGTGGGGTTTATATCATTGTGTAAATATTTTAGAGGATTGCATATAAATGCTATTAATGTGAAATATTTAACCTTATTTTTTTTTCTAAGAGGATTTCCTGTAAAAGACTTCGTTAAAAAGTGAATACATGCCTGCCAAAAGTTTTAACTTTCGAGCCTGAGACTTATCATCTGGGAGGAGTCCATCCTTCAAGTAGTACACGATCGGATCCATCCAAGTGTTCCTCTGAGTAATTTGTTGAACTACATGCTGATTGTAACCGCGTTCTGCGAGTTGTTCTACCAAAACATTCTTATCTGACAAAAAATTAGAGGCTAACTTTGACAGTGCATCGGCTCTCTTGTTCTGAGAACGTGAGACTTGCTCGATCTGCACAGACTTAAAATTACGTAGTAGCGATTGGGCCACAACTAAATACTTCTTCATTGTTTCTTTCTTTGCCTCGTATTCTCCCTTAACATGATTCACCAAAGCTAGGAGTCACTGAAAACCTACAAATTCTTTGCTCCGAGTTTTATTGCCAACCTGAGCCCGGTAATCAGGGCTTCGTACTCTGTTACAGTATATAGGCTGAAAAGAATGCTGAGTGCACAAGCTGCTGATGATATGAAGACACCGGCGCCTGCGACAAGGTATAGAAGCCTCGGCGGCCGCCGACGTATAGAAGCCTCGGCGGCCCTGCGATAGTAGCGGCCTGCTGATCACTTGCAATATGATGTAAACTAGAAAGCGGTTATTTTGTTTGTTATAACCTCTTGTAACTTACTTCTGACTGATTCATGAGGTGTATAAAGCTATAAATACCCATGATCAGCTGCATTGTAATTAGCTTGTAATTTTTACTTGATCAATAATAATTCCGCATTTTGTTTTGTTTGTTTGTAATCCTACAAACTTCATCATGGTATCGGAGCAGAAATATGAGAATTTCTAAATGCTTTCCTGCATTTTTCCTTCAATCTTTGAAGAATCTTGAGAGTATTCTTCATCTTTTTTCCTTCAATCTCTTGAAGAATCTTGAGAGTATTCTTCATCTATTTTTGACTTTTCTTGTTCACCATTGATGAATGGCAACAAGATCATGGATCTTAAATTCTGTGGAGAACACCATTGCTCAAAGTTTGATGTACTTCAAAAATGCACATGCAGTTTGGAAGAATCTTACAGTAAGATTTTCAAATGTTGATGCATTTTGACTCAGATCTTCTTGAAGAAATGCATCTACTGAAACAATGCACAGATTCTGTCAATCAATATTTCACAAAATTGATGATTCTTTGGGAAGAAACCAATACCATCAGGCCTGTAACAATCTGTTCCTGTGATCCTCAATGTCACTGCAATGCAATCAGCAATCTGATGGATCATATGAAGGCTGAACATGTCATGAAATTCCTTAAAGGTTTAAGGGATGAATTTGAACCAATGGTCTCATAAGCAATGTTGATGGTGCCCTTTCCAGAAATTCATGATGCCTTTGCAATGGCAATCAAGTTTGCAAGACAGAAGTTGTATGTGGCTAACAATGCCAAGAATCAAAATTCCATGATTCTAATGTCACAGAAGAATGGACATGGACAAAATCAGATTGTCAGCAGACCTAACTCTGCTGCAAATCCCAGGCCTAAAAATCCCAAAAAAAATGCAATGAAGTTTTTGTGGATTTAATGGTCATACTGAGGATACTTGTTACAAGAAGCATGTTTTCCCTCCTGGCTTCACGTCAAAAAGGGCAAATATGGTAGAAGATGAGCAATCAGCAGAAGAAGATCAGGCACCAAGCAGGTCTACTGGACCAGGGTTTCCCAATATTACTGCACAACAACTTGACAAGTTGATGGCTCTACTGAATGATCCTCCAAGACATGCAGGGTTTTCTGTTGGTCAACCTGCTGGTGTTGTCACACACTACTCACCTGCTACAAGAACAGGTGACCTAAAGTTAGTAAGATCAATATAATGGATCTTGGACTCTGGTGCCATAGATCACACTGTAGGATCATTAGATCTGTTATGCTCAACAGGGTATCATACATCAAACATCATGTGTAAGTACACCTGAGCAAAATGGTATTGTTGAAAGAAAACATCAGCATCTGCTGAATGTTGCAAAAGGTTTGAGGTTCCAAAGTAATCTGCCCATTGAATATTGGGGTTTTTGTCTTTTACATGCTGTAAACTTGATTAATGCAACACTTACACCTCTGCTGAAGGAAAGCACTCCACATGAAGTTCTTTATGGCACCAAACCAGACTATTATGTGTTTAAAGTTTTTGGTTGCTTAGTTTTTTCATGCACACTTCAGAAGTATAGAACCAAATTTGACTCAAGAATTAGGACTTGTGTCTATCTTGGGAATTTGACCACCTCCAGGGGTGCTATTTCTTAGATATTACCAACAAAGACATCTTTGTTGCTAAAAATACTCAATTCCATGAAACATATTTTCCTCTTTTTCAACAGGTCTTGGGAAAGCCTAGATATCTTGCTGAGATGCATGTTTCTTTGCCTGTGATGGGCAGTTTTGATGGCCTGCTGAATGAGTTAGTAAACCAACCAGCAATGGGATCAACAGCTGCTTGATCAATCCAATGAAAGGCATGCACCAGTACATCAGGCACATGAACCCACACAACTAATAATGTCCACAAGAACAAGGAAATCACCAACCTTTTATCAAGGGGGTGCTCATAATGTTCAGCAGACTCCACATCTGCTGAGTGAAGTAATGAGTCTGGACAATCTCTCAGCAGCATATGCCAGATTCATTAATGCTATTGATACAGTTAAAGAGCCTAAGACCTACAATCAAGCTATCAAGCATGATGAATGGAAGGAGGCCATGAACAAAGAACTTGAAGCTTTACGGAAGACTCACACTTGGGAGATAGTTGATTTGCCCCCAGGCAAGAAACCAATAGGGTGCAAATGGGTATACAGAATCAAACATAATCATGATGGATCAGTAGAGAGATATAAAGCAAGATTAGTAGCAAAAGGCTACACTCAGACATATGGGATTGATTATCAAGAAAAAATTTCCCCTTTTGTCAAGATTACTACAGTCAGAACCTTACTTGCAGCAGCAGCAACTAATAACTGGCATTTACATCAACTAGATGTCAACACTGCGTGCCTTTCTACATGGATATCTACATGAATAAGTATACATGCAATTATCACCAGGCTGTGCAGCAAATATACCAAACCAAGTTTGCAAACTTACCAAATCACTATATGGTCTTAAACAAGCCAACAGACAGTGGAATTGTAAGTTAATTGAATCATTGGAGGCTCAAGGATTCATTCAATCCAAACATGACCATAGTTTATTCACAAAAGGGTCAGGACAATCATTTATTGCCTTACTGGTATATGTGGATGACATTAGAGTTGCTAGCCCTAGTGAAGAGTTGATTCAAAAAGTTAAGGATACTTTACATCAGCAGTTCACAATCAAAGATCTTGGAAAATTGAGATATTTCCTAGGCATTGAAGCTACTAGATGTCCGAAAGGCATATCCATCTCACAAAGAAAATATACACTTAACCTCCTAGAAGAATATGAATTTTTGGGAGCCAAACCTGCTAAGACACCTATGGAGTCCAAGTAAACTTTACAACATGGTGATTCACCACTTTTAAAGATAACACTGCATACAGATCTCTAGTAGGTAAACTGATTTACCTCATCTTTACCAGACCAGATATTGCCTTTGCAGTACAACAACTAAGTCAATTTCTGGACACTCCTACAAAAAAATCACATGAAGGCATTTTATAGACTGCTGAGGTACTTGAAAACCAATCCTGGCCAAGGAATCTTCTTCCCAGCAGACAATAATCTTATATCTTAAGGGTTTAACAGATAGTGATTGGGCTGGTTGTCCTGAAACAAGAAGATCAGTATCATGTTATATGATGTTCCTAGGAGATGCTCCAATCTCCTGAAAGTCAAAGAAACAAACAACAATATCTAGAAGCTCATCAGAGGCTGAGTACAGGGCCATGGCAAATGCAGTTTGAGAAATCTAGTGATTTATCTATATACTACAGGATTTACAAATTCATGTCCAGTTGACTGTTGTCTTATTTTGTGACAATGCTAGTGCAATGCACATTGCTCATAATCCTGTCTTCCATGAAAGAACCAAACATATTGAAATTGATTGCCATGTTATGAAAGACAAAGTCAAATCAGGACTTATCAAAATCCTTCCAGTCAATACAAAAGAACAAATAGCTGACATCCTCACGAAGGCCTTGGATGCACCTCTTTTCTCTTATCTACTAGATAAATTAGAAGTTTCAAAGATATTCCAGACTTTAAGTGGCTGAAAGGAATGCTGAGTGCAAGCTGTTCATGTACAACTCTCAGCTTGGGGGGGGGTGTTATAGTATATAGGCTGAAAGGAATACTGAGTGCACAAGCTGCTGATGATATGAAGACACCAAGCTTCGTCGACGCATGGAAGCCTCAGCAGCCTATTGATAGTTAGCAGTCTGCTGATCACTTGCAATACGATGTAAACTAGAAAGCGGTTATTTTGTTTGTTATAACCGCTTGTAACTTACTTTTAACTGATTCATAAGGTGTATGAAGCTATAAATACCATGATCGGCTGCATTGTAATTAACTTGTAATTTTTACTTGATCAATAATTATTCTACATTTTATTTTGTTTGTTTGTAATCCTACAAACTTCATCATACTCTACTTCATTATTGGTAGCTTGGAACTTGAAATGCAAGGCATGGAGTAATTCTTCTCCTTTTGGACTAATGAGAAGGAGACCTACCTGTGCCTTTCTTTGCTTGCTGCTCCATTGGCATACATCGTCCATAGTTTAGCTTGACTGCTCGGCTGATCTTGTTGGATGGTTATTGCCATAACTTCGGCTATCAAGTCTGGCAAGGCTTGAGCCTTGATCGCTATTCAGGGGCGGAAGTCCAGATCATACTCCGCCAGCTCTACTACCCACTTCTCTAATCTACCTAAAGTATCAGGTCGTGCTAATATCTGCCGGAGTGGCTGCTCAGTCACCACAACTATTGGATGTACTTGGAAGTACGGCCTTAGTTTCCTTGAAGCATGTACTAAGGCCAATGCTAGTTTTTTTTTCTGCATTTGTGTATCTAACCTCTGGTCCATGAAGAGCTTTGCTCACATAAAATATTGTCTTTGTGCGTCACCTTGATCTCTGACCAGAACTGCACTTACTGCCTCCTCGCAAACTGCTAAATAAACCAACAACGTTTCCCCTTCCTCGGGATATGTCAAAGTGGGTAACTCAACCAGATAGTTCTTCATGTCATCAAAAGCCCTCTGGCTTTCCTCATCCCATTGGAAGGGACTTTCTTTTCTCAGAATCTTGAAAAATGGTAAGGCACGTTGTGCCTACCTAGATAGGAATCTGTTCAGAGCGGCCATGCACCCTGTTAATCTCTGAACCTCCTTGATACTCTTTGAAGGCGGCATAGTTCTTAATGCGTCAATTTTATCTAGATTTGCCTTGATTCCTTCCTTTGAGATCATCTACCCTAAGAACTTGCCTGATTTAACCCCAAACGTACACTTCTTAGGGTTAAGCTTTATTTGTGTTTGCCTTAGCACACCAAACACTTGTTTAACATCAACTAAATATTGCTCAAGAGACTTGCTCGTGATTAGGGGGTCATCCACATACACCTCTATGCATCTGCCGATCTGCTTACTGAAGATCTTGTTCACAGCTCTTTGATATGTGCTCCAGCGTTCTTTAGACCAAATGGCATGGTAGTGTAGTAATAAGTTCCGAACTCCGTTGTAAACAAAGTTTTTTCTGCATCCTCAGGATCCATTGCGATTTGATGGTATCCTTTGTAGGCATCTAAGAATGCAAATACTTCGAAAGCTGTTAATCTTTGGTAGAGGATAGCAATCCTTTGGACAAGCTTTGTTCAGGTCGGTAAAATCTATGCACACGCGCCAACTCCCATCTGGCTTCTTGACTAGAACTGGGTTAGCCAACTAGTCCGCATAAACAACTTCCCCGATGGTGTTTGCCTGGAGAAACTTCATCACTTCCTTTTTCGATTGACAACATTTGCTCCTGGGCGAAATGCCTCTTCTTTACAGGCCTCATGTTTGGATCAACGTTCAGCTTATGTAAGGACAGTTTAGGAGACAGACTTGGCATATCCTTCATCTTCCACGTGAAGACGTCGCTGAACTCCTTCAGTATACTAACAAGGGTTTTCTTGTGCTTATTGTTGAAATAGTGTCCTAAACCCAATCGGTTTGGACCAGGTCCGATCGGGTCGGATCATTTATACTATTTCTTTATGATTATACATATATAATAAATGGCATTATGTTGTCATATATTTGTTCTTTTAAAGAACCAATTATGAATTGTTATATGATAACGTCCTTAGTATTAAACTGTGGTAGAGAAACCATGATAGGCGATTATGGTTGATGAGATCTCTAATCACTTTAATAAGTTTGATACTAAAATGTCTCTAGGCTGATGTACTATTAAACAGGGCATTGCTAGTACGTACAGACTAGCACGTATTAGATGTCTTCCGTCTTTAAGGGCATGGATAGATCTCGTCTATCGAAGTGTAGAGACACTTGGACTGTACGTGGATGTGTATTAGAGAATGTGTATGTTAGACTGACACACTTACACTGTTAAGTGTCACACTATGTGACGAGTGTGTAATTATCCATAAGACCGGAGCCTACATGGCATCACAGTGTGGATTGTCATGCTTTGATACTATTGAGGTTTCCCCTAACCATGGGGCGATCATGCGGTAGTGATCAGGTGTGATACTGAAGCATGCGGAGTATACATGTTAGGTCGTCTGGAAATCGCGTACCCTAATAGTAGGGGTGAATATCCGAAAGGGCCTTCTTATAAGGAATGTCTTACTCTCGTGAATCTTTGCAAAATGGAAGTAAATGAGTTACTTCGAGAAAAGCATGATATCTAGATTATGAGATACTGGTAGAGGTGCTCGTGTGGATTACTGGTAGAGGCCGGACGCTTGGACGGCTTGCGCACATCTACGCCTACCGGACGGTTGATAGGGACATATTTGATAGTATTTCTGGTGCTTATTTATATTTATTTTGTCGAGATATGCTCTTTTTCGGGTGTGTTTTAAATGATTTTCTGGTCTTTAGGTGCTCGTGAGATATAACTGAGATTATTGGAATATTTGGGCGATTTTTTAAGAAAGGTCAAAGTGGAGAGAAACGATGGAGAATTTTATTGTGTGATCGAGCCGTTGCAGAATGTAGTTATGTGTCATCGAGCGTTTTCACCGACCTCGTGCCAAATATTTATTACTAATAAAGTGGTCAAGAATTTGTTTTTTATTATTAATAATTATTATTATATTTTAGATTATTAGATTTTAGTTTAGTTATTAAAAATAAATAAACTAAAAAAAGGAAAATAAGTGGGCTTGGCCCAAAAATTAAGATTTGCACTATTTACTTTATAGGAAAATGATTAGAACACAGAATTGTGTACCTATCTCATCCCCCGAAATAGAAATGTGTGGTCCAGAATTTTTGTATTTTTTTTTTTTTTGCTTTAAATGTTAAAGTGTATGGTTATAAAGTGTTGTGTGGATGTTTTATGTGTATATTTTTTTGTGTCTAAATCACTATCCTTACTTTATATTTTATATTATATTAGTGTACGTGAGTTGCTGGGACATCACGGGAGGAAAACAAAAAAAAACATATCAGGACGGCATTGAAGAACTGACGAGGACGGCAGCTGCTATTCTTTTTCTTTGAATTCAATTGTGCACAAACCACGGTATGAATTATTTGGTATTTTCTACACTAATGGTTAGTTTATAATTTCGTTTATTTTCCAGTTAAAATGTTATTGAAATCTCGATGGATGCGATTATGAGACCTAATTGATTTTCATTCTTATTGGTATATTGATATTTATTCGTTTTCCGGGTAATAATTTGATGACTACATAATTGATTTAATTATTTCTGCAGGATAATTAATTCATTATTTAGTCAATTACCAATTAAAACGATAAATACGTCTGCGTTTATTGGTTTTGATATAGTAGTAAATGATATGATTTTGCCGGTTCGCAGACCGCAGAATCCACTATCATGAAAACGAATAATCTAGGTTAAAATTAGTCCCGGTTGAAATTAGTACCTTGAACTGGGTCTCTCAAATCTTAATGCTTCCGGGATTCCATATTCTTATGACCGTGTCTAGGGGTGTCTTCCGGTTAGAGTATAATTAACGACCGTGTCTTGATTATCGAATTTAGGAGAGATTGGTCGCTTGGCGGTTGTCGGTGGCTATAACCAGTTTATTAATAAATTAGTGAGTCATTCTTGCGTCAGTGATTAATCGAGGTGGAAATACCTACTTTAGCTGGAGCTTTCTTATTATTGATTTTATTACTATTTTATATCTCTTTTGTCTCGATTATTAGATTTCTTCTTTTTAGTTAGTTAGTGTCATGCTTATCATCTTTTGGAGGATCGAGGTGGGAGAACCTTGGGTGCATGATTTTCTGATAGATCATATCCCCGCCCTTTATTGCTGCTTCAAGGACGGTTTTGAAGGCAGGGGTTTCGAGGGTGTTCAACGCCTCCAATAAGGCTTGTTGTGCTGGATCTGGAAGAGGTACTTATTCATTTTGTTGATGTTGTCTAGTGGTAGCGTTTGCTTCCTTATCCCCACCAGAAGTTTGGCCAACGTTCTGAGTTTTTTCACCACCTTGTGTGGTTTGATCTTGAACCGTGTTCTTGCCTGTGTTTTTGGCCATGATTGGAGATTATGAAGATGATGAAGATCTTGAATGAATTGCCAGAAAAAGACAGTCCTTCTAGCGCCAATTGCCAATATTGAATATCGTCCAATGTATAATACGGGCCATATTTAAATTTATGACAATTAATCCAGAACAATTTGACCGAGGGATGATGTTTGTGTGTATTTTTAGACTAAGCCTGGGTTATTTTTCCAGGTTGTCTACGTATCTTGTTAATGAATCAGGAATCAAGTCTCTTGTAGTTCATTAGGGATCGTTTATATATAGAGGACGTCTCATCACGTGTATTGTCTAACAAGGACTCTAATTCTTAATCCCTAAGGATTATCACGTGTGTATCCCATTGATTTAGGGATAATTATGGACATATTCAAATGTCGGGATCAGAGTCATTATATCGTAGGATTCTTTCCATGTTTATCTGATTATATTAAGCACGTGTGCCAAATACATGTAGGGAAGGCTCTGGCCGACCTGCGTCGAGACCCTGGGCCAACTCAGCCTATACTGCGTTACCCGACCTCCACCATTACTGAGCCAACCTGCCGTGGTAAGTTAAGAAGGGTCGAGCTGATCTCCCACATGGGGTTTAGGTCTGCTTATTCAGTTAGACTTGAGGATCCTGGCCTTAATTACTTATTAGTTCTCTGTCTTCATTTATAACTTAGTCATTCTGTAAGTGACACGTGGCATGGGCTTAGTCCGACCCCCGTCAGTTCTCTTTTTCAGTTGCCTTCTGGACTTTGTTCTTTTATGCCTCAGTGTTAACAATTCCTTTGGATTAAATGGGTCTAAAAAGTGTTGGGGTTTACACTAGGAATGACTCGTTTAGTTGGTTGGGTTTTGGACTGCCTTCTTTGCAGGTGTTGTTCAGCAGTGTAGGTGATGTAGGTCAACCGAATGATATAATTCCCGATCATTTACCCCTTTTTCTAGTGCAATTAGCGATATTTTGACATCAACTTGAGCAATGTGTATGATAACTGGAACCATTTTTGTGTACATAGAATTTTCAGAAAAAACATGTTTCTAGTTACATTATATTAGTTATTAGCCGATTTTGTTATCAGATTTACACGTGGTGTCTCTGTGTCTATTTTGCAGCACGGATATCACGGTTGGGAGCGTGGATTCTAGCCTTAGGGTAGCAGTTGATTATTTTTATGATGATTTTGGAACTATGGCGAAGATTTCAGCCCACGAGCATTATCGATACACATTAGAGGGTTCAATCCAATCCAAGTGGAAGAATAAACTTTGATTATGTGACTTCAGATACAAATGGCTCGCGCCATGTCACAGTGACCTGCGTCAATAAGTTGCTGAGCAATTAATGCAAGTGTCATTCAACCAACTACCCCATATTGGACTTGACCCGTGCCAAGCAGCTCTGACATGCGTTAGTAGTGCATTTTGGGCTTGACGCACGCCAGATTTAATTGACCTAAGTCAACATTGCAGAGTCGGCAAAGAATTAATCCATTTTATTCTTCCACTCACAAGATTATCAAAAATACATTTCATCTTCTTCAACTTTTCCATCTTGAAGGCAAACCCCCTCCCCAGGCTCTTATAGCCGAATTTTAGTAGAAATTAACCATTGATTTTGATTGTAAAAGCTAAAGATTCTAGTTTAACTCTTTTAGTTGATTGAATTCAACACACTAGTGTTAGTTCATTGAAGCTTTTTGAGGTTGGATGATGAGCACCAACTCGAATTTGTACTCTTGATTTGGTAATTCTTATTGTTTTTATGTTTATGAATATTAATTTGAGATGTTGATATTTGTAGACATGAGTGGCTAGACTTGTCTATCCAAGATTATGTGTAGCTTTAGTTTATCCTCTTATGTTGATTGGGAATGATAGTTTGTGTTAGTTTTGATTGTATGAAGATTTTCCTACTTGTGTTGTGTTGATTGCTAGCATTGGAGTAATTTCCTAGTGTTAGCATTTACACGTTGGCGGAGACCGAAAGGAGATGTCAGTCGTGAGAAGAGGGTAGGAGAACCGGAAGGTAAAATCGACCCTTCGTGGCATTCGATTTCTTATCCGGGGATAGTTGACTTTGTCATTGCATTCACGTGTGTAGCATACCGAGTCATTAGGTTTAGGACACCTAGACCAAGGAGGAGGTAGAGAGCAATCTCATGCACTCGTACGAGGGGAGATTGCTTGCTTAGGAATGCACCGCTTCACACTTTCAAACACCAATGGTAGGAGGTAGGAGATCATTCCCATGATACTACAAGAGGATGGCTAGGTTACACGTTATCTTGGCTAGTTTCTTTTATCGTTTATCATCCTTTTTATCATAAGCACTTTATTTATGCATTTAATAACCATCTTGCAAATTTGTGACCTAGATCAAATTAATATAGACTTGTTAGTGTGTGACCTTACAATTGAGCTTTCCCCGTGGAGATGACCTTGACTCACCATACTAGACTACAGTCGACCCGGTACACTGCCGGTTAGATTGGACCTCTAGGATTTGGCCATCAAGCTTTCTGGCGCCATTGCCGGGGAGCGCTGCTTTTTAGTAACCGTTGCTACTTGTACTAGTTTTAAAGCTTTTGAGAATTGGTCGAAATTTTCTAATCTCATTTCTATTTTATTTCTTTGGTGCTTACCTTTTGGTACGTCACCAAGTGTTATTTTATTGTGTTTTTGTTGTTTCTACTTTGTATTGGATGACCAAGACTCAACGCGGTAAGGCACCACTTACTTCTCTCATTCCAGATATCAACACATTTATTCGGGAACGAGTAGCCAAGAATAAGGTTGGTCAAGCTCGTCGTAGTTTGGAACTTAGTGGAGATTCCTCTCAAGGATCGTCTACCCAAGGTGTAGAAATGGACGGAGACACAACAAATGCACAAGTTGATCAAGGGCATGAAGATGCCCCAAACGAAGAACAAAACCAAAACCTCCATATCCTTAACCCTCCTAATCCCAACAACCCAAATCCACCAAATAACAATCCTCCTCCACCACCAAACAATAACCAACACAACCGAAACCAAAACCGGAATCATAACATCCGGAACAACCCCCAAAACCCAAGGCCAATTTGTGATCAAGCCGTGAGAAGGAATGAGACCAACAATCCAATTCGTTTACCAAACATGGGAGCAAATAATTTTGAGGTTAAAGCTCATCTTTTTGGATTGGTTGGAACAAGAGCACAGTTTCACGGGCGTGATGATGAAGATCCACACCACCATCTGTATAACTTTGAAGAGTTGTGTAATACGGCCAAGAGTCAAGGTGCGAATAGAGAGTTAACGAGAATGTCGATGTTTCCCTTTTCTTTGGATGGGAAGGCTAAAGATTGTTTTATGTCACTTCCTCACCATTCATTGACAAGTTGGGAGGAAATTCAAAATGTGTTCTTGAAACAATACTTCACTCCGGGCCGGAATTTAGAGTTGAAAGTTGATATTGCTAGTTTCAAACAAGGTGAACATGAATCTCTTGGAGTTGCATGGGAGCTATTTAAGCGGTTGTTGAGGACTTGCCCCGACCATGGTTATCCGTTAGACATGCAAATTCAGTTTTTCTGTCGGAAGGTTAGAAAGGAATCACGAGCCGAGGTTGACCAAGCATGCAATGGTTTATTGATGATGAGTGCAACTCAAGATGTGTACGACGCTATAGAGAAGATTGCACAGAACAACAGAATGTGGGAGACCGGTTCAAGCACAAGAAGAGTTTCTTTTGTGGGAGAAGCCACCACTCAAACCGAAGTGTTAGCTCAACTAGCTTCTCTTAGCAAAAAGGTTGATGAGATCAAGGTAAATAAGAGTTTGGAAGGAAATGTGTCCATGGATATGAGTAGTGGAGAGGCGAAGGATGAAGATTATGCACCATTGGAGATGAAAGAGTCCGGTGATTATTCTAATGAAGAGGTGAGTTACATGCAACAACACCGAGCACTACACAATGCCTACTCTAATTCTTATAACAATTTGCAAAAATATTTTCCTACTCAACGTTGGACTACTAACCCGAATAAGCCAGCATCATCCTTTGTTCCTCAACAAAAGACCTCCTTCAACACAAACACTCCGACACAAAATTTCCAAGGTCATACCTCATACCAACAAAGTCCTACCCAAAGCATCCCAATCACTCAAGCTTCTAGCTCATCTACGGAGAAGGAAGAGAGATGGGAAAAGATGATGGAGAACCTTATGGGTGTTGTTTCGACTCAAGCTGCAAATATGCAATCGATGATGTCTTCTATAGGCACGGTGACACAGGATGTGGGTATTTTGAGAACCTCCATGAGCGGTCATGATATGAGAATGAAAAACATAGAAGCATCCGTATGAAACATGGAAGAGCACTTGAGTAGAGAAGGTGAGAGGAATGCTAGTAGACCACCGGGTGGACTACCGAGTAATACAGAGAGAAACCCGAGGGGAGTGAATGCCATCATAACCTGAAGTGGAAGAGTTTGTGGAAGTCGAGAGTTTCATGAGAACCAAGTGGGAAACGAAGTTGAAAATGATTTGCATGATACCGAAAAAGAAAAAGAGTTGAGCGAAGAAGAGGAGGAAATTGTTGATGAATTTTTTCAGGGTGATAGATATGTGAATGTGGAAAAAGAAAGCAAAGATTGGGTGAAAATCCCAAGGATTTTGAAGAATCCGAGATCAAGAGATTTGAGGACTCTCTTTAGGGAACATGTCTCATTGACTCCCGCCAAGACAAACCTGACTCAGGTCAATGATCACTGTAGACATTCAGAGAGTTTTGGGCAAAATTTGACATGCGCCAATGATACCTTGACGGATGCCAAAGATACCTTGACGTGCGTCAAGGGCAATCCAAGTGAAGGATTGACGCACGCCAATGATGATTTGACGCGCGCCAATACCCAACATCCAATTTCCAAGAAGGGTAAAGAGAAGGTGGTACAAACCGATGATGAATGGCGACCACCGGCAGCTCAAACATTGAGAAAAGCTTCCAATGATTCATCAAGTGGCAAAGGTAAGGAAGGTATGAACTCTACTCCTAAAATTATTGATATTGAGTCATTACCTTATCCTCCTAGGGAAGAAATCAAAAAGAAAAATCTAGATAAGAAGTATGCTCGCTTCCTTGACACCTTTCGACACTTAAATGTTAACATTCCTGTCATAGAAGCACTCACTAGCATGCCTATGTATGGTAAGTTTTTAAAAGACATTCTCACTAACAAGAAGCGGTTAGAGGAATATAAGAACATTTGTCTCAATGAGGAATGTTCCGCCGTGTTGCAACATAAGCTTCCACCTAAGCTTAAAGACCCCGGGAGCTTTACCATCCCGTGTGAAATTGGGGGTTTTTTTGTTTAAGATGGTACTTTGTGACCTTGGCGCTAGCATTAACCTCATGTCTTATGAGGACTTTATCAAACTTGGCATAGGAAAGTTGTAGAACACTGAGATGACTCTACAACTAGCAGATAGGTCCATAAAACGTCCTAAGGGAGTCATAGAAGATGTGTTAGTGAAAGTCGATAAGTTTTACTTCCCAGTTGACTTTGTGGTTATGGATATGGAAGAAGGGTATTCAACGCCCCTTATCCTTGGTCGCCCATTCCAAGCAATGGGAAAGACACTAATCGATGTTCAACGTGGAGAGTTAATTTTGCGAGTTAATGAAGATGAGGTCACAATCAATATTTTCAAGGCTATGAAGCATCCGTACAATTCACGAGAGCCGTGTTCTTTTGTTGATGCATTATCTTTTGCTTGTATGGAGAATGCTAACTTGCAGGTCTATGAAGACAAGATTGAGGAATGTTTGGCCTTGTCCGTCGTTGACAGTGAAAGTGATGATGAGGAAATGCGAGCCGTGATTTCTTATTTGGATGTCGGGTTGTACTTTCAACAAGCAGCCATGGCATCGATATGTAGAATTAGAACATGATGGCCCACTATTGAAACCTTCAGTGGAGGAACCACCAAAGAATCTTCAATTGAAAACTTTACCTCCTAACTTGAAATATGCTTTTCTTGAGAGTGATAATCTTCTTCCTGTTATCGTTTCTTCGTCACTAACCGATGTGCAGGAAGACTTGCTATTGAGGATGCTGAAGAAGCACAAGAGAGCATTTGGATGGACTGTGGCAGATATTCGGGGAATTAGTCCTGAGATTTGCGTTCACAAGATCATACTCAATGAAGATGACAAGCCGTGTGCTCAAGCACAACGTCGTTTGAATCCCAATATGCAAGAGGTTGTCAAGAAAGAAGTCATCAAGTTACTGGAGATGGGTATCATTTTTCCGATATCGGATAGCGAATGGGTGAGTCCCACTCAAGTTGTGCCTAAGAAGGGCGGATTTACTGTGAAAGAGAATGATAAGCATGAATGGATTCTGACAAGGGAAGTCACAGGTTACCGAATGTGTATTGATTTTCGAAGGCTCAATGACCATTCCAAGAAAGACCATTATCCACTTCCGTATATTGTCCAGTGTTGGAACGGTTGTGTGGGCATAAATCCATAAGGAACATTTGCCTATAAACGAATGCCATTCGGCTTATACAACGCTCCGGCTACATTTCAGAGGTGTATGACAGCTATCTTTTCTGACATGGTAGAGAGATTTTTGGAAATCTTCATTGATGATTTTAGTGTTTTTGAGGATTCTTTTGGGGAATGTTTCTCTCATTTGGAGCGTGTGTTACAACGATGCAAAGACACGAATTTAGTGCTCAATTGGGAGAATTGTCATCTTATGGTATCAGAAGGTATTGAGGTGGACAAGGCAAAAATTGAAGTGATCGAAAAGCTCCATCCACCGGTTAATCTGAAGACCTTGAGAGGATTTCTTGGGCATGCTGGTTTCTACAGGAGATTCATTGCCGATTTTCCCTCATTGCCAAACCTCTCAGTCATCTCCTTGAGAAAGAGGTACCGTTTGTCTTTGATGAAAAGTACATAGAGGCTTTTGAGACTTTGAAGAAGAAACTGGTTAGCGCACCCGTTTTGGTAGATCCGGATTGAAATCTACCTTTTGAGTTGATGTGTGATGCGAGCGATTTGGCAGTTGGGGCCGTGCTTGGCCAACGTCATGACAAGGTGCTTAAAACCATTTATTATGCTTCTCATACATTGAACTCCGCTCAAGTCAACTATGCAACAACCGACAAGGAATTATTAGCTATAGTGTTCGCCCTCGACAAGTTTAGATCTTATCTTGTTGGTTCCAAGGTCATCGTTTACACCGATCATGCTGCCTTGAAGTATTTATTGAACAAGAAAGATGCTAAACCAAGATTAATTCGATGGATTCTCCTACTCCAAGAATTCGACATTGAGATTAAAGACAAAAAGGGAAGTGAGAATGTTGTGGCGGACCATTTAAGCCGGTTGGACTTCATTGAAGAAGAAGGGAAACGAAGAGAGATTCATGATTATTTCCCGGATGAACAACTCATGTTGGTGGATGCTCCCCCAACAATGCAACTTATTCATGCCGGTTCAAAACCGAAAGAGAGCTCACCATGGTTTGCTAATATTGTGAATTACTTTTCATGTGAGTATGTTCCACCTAATTGGCCATGGCAAAAGAAGAAGAAATTCTTTCATGATTTGAAATTCTATTATTGGAAAAAACCGAACCTTTTTAGGAGGTGTTCGGATGGCATTATTAGGAAATGCGTTCCCGATGATGAAATTTCAAGCATACTCTCCTTTCGCCATGGTCAAGACACCGGAGGCCACCATGGAGGGTGGAAGATGGCGTACAAGGTTTTACAATGTGGATTCTATTGGCCTACACTTTACAAGACGCACATCGTTTTGCACAATCATGTGTTGCATGCCAAAAGTGGGGAAATGTATCCAAGAGGTATGAAATGCCCCTCCAACCTATTTTAGAGTGTGAGATATTCGATGTTTGGGGCATCGACTTCATGGGTCCATTCCCTCACTCATTTTGTAATAAATTCATTTTAGTAATGGTTGATTGTGTTTCTAAATGGGTTAGAGCACAAGCCTATCCCACTAATGATTCTAAGGTGGTGCTGAAATTTTTAAAGAAAAATATTTTCACTAGATTCGGCACTCCCTGAGCTATCATTAGCGACCGTGGCTCGCATGTTTGCAACCGTCCATTCACTAAACTTCTTGAGAGCTATGGTGTGAAAAAAAAGTCGGCACACCGTATCACCCGCAAACGAGTGGGCAGGTTGAAGTGTCAAACCGTGAGGTGAAACGGATCATTGAGAAAATGGTGCACACTAACCGTAAGAATTGGTCGGTGAAGCTTCACGATGCGCTTTGGGCATACCGCACTGCTTTTAAGACACCTATTGGATGTTCACCATACAAATTAGTTTTTGGCAATTCTTGTCATTTGCCCGTTGAATTGGAGCACCGAGCATATTGGGCCATTAAATTTCTTAACTTTTACCCTAAACTCGTTGGTGACCATCGGTTGCTCCAACTCACCGAGCTTGATGAGTTTCGCCTTGATGCATATGAGAACGCCCAAATTTACAAGGAACGAACCAAGTCATTTCATGACAGGAAGATCTTTGATCGAGAGTTCCATGTGAATGATAAAGTGCACTTGTATAATTCATGATTGAGATTGTTTCCAGGGAAGCTTAGATCTAGGTGGTCAAGTCCATTCATTGTCACAATAGTGTATGCGTCTAGTGCAGTTGAACTCATAGATGGCAAAACGACGTTCGTAGCAAATGGTCATCGCATTAAGCATTTCATTGAAGAAGATGGCATACCTCAAGGGGAGGTGTTGTTCCTCGAAGACAATCCATTGGACTAAAAAGTTGTATAGTCTAGCTATAGACTCTAAATTTAGCACACGACGGGTACTATCTTCCAATTCACCTTTTAAGCATTATCTTTTGGTTGGCTTGTGTGCTTAATTGTTATGTGCTTATGTGGGTGAAGGTGGTAGTGTCCCAATTTGTTAATCTGTATAATTCCATTTTCTCTACGTATAATCTCGTCGAGCAAACGACGTAAAACAACAGTGCTCCCGTGAGGCAACCCGTTTCTTGATAATTGCAGCCATTTCATTTTATTTTGATAAGTTTGGTGAACATTAGTGATTTTAGAGTTAAATGAATGAGTAGGAGTTTCTTGACTCGCGCCAGGAACTCACGCCAGTGGTTACTGTTGATATTCAGAGAGTTTCTGTGTTTTTCTTGGCGTGAGTCAATTTGTTTCTGACGTGAGTCATTGGGGAGTGTTTAGGGCTTGACCTGCGTCAATATGCTTTGGCGTGAGTCAATGTGGCAGTTTTTGAATTAAAACAGTTCTTCTTCTTTCTCTCCCCTCCATAACTCCCATTATCATCGAATTTCATCCCCTTTTCTCTCCATTTTTTTTTTCAGTTTTTCCACCACCAACCTACAACTCCCTCCATTCTAAAAAACCATCCCACCCTACACCTTTCTCCATCTCTTTTCTCATGTTGGTTTGTGAATGTGAAGGACTTCATTTTGATCTCAAGGCATCGATTCTGCATTTCCGGCCACCTCTATAGTTTCCGGCGACCTCCATTTCTGTCTACGGTGTTCATCAATCCAACAAGGTATTTTGGCTCAATTCTCCTATTTCAATTTAACTTCCTTTAATTATTTTGATGTTTTGAGTTGATTGAAACCGGAGGAAGGGCTGATTGTTGATTTTGTTGTATTGTTGGCTTGTTGTGAACCCGTAGCCATGTCTGAGTCATCTGCTCGTAGTAGTGGTCATCAGGGTGACCAAAATAAGAAGAGAAAGGCCCCAGCCCCTAGTGAAACCGAACCTGTTGTTTCCTTTCCCCCGATTCCCTTTGGTAGGAAAGCCAAGAAGCACTTTGTCACGTACTTCAGTCAGTGCACGTTGCATTTTGAGCGAGGAATAGAGTTTAAGTCGGTCAGTCCTAGGATTCAAAAAATCGTTAAGGATCGTAAGTGGGAGACCCTAGCAGCCAGCCGTACTTCTACGGTCAATGGCACTGTTGTGGCTGAGTTTTATGCTAATCTAGCCGCTGACTCTATCGAAGCAGCCAAAGGTGTAGTTCTCAGTTCGTGGTATAAATGTCCCGTTTTCGGTCAAAGTTAGCAATGATTTCTTTGGCATTCCTGATATTCCCGCGGAGACCACCTTTTCTAGTATTTGGAAGTTAAGTGAGGAGAGAAATCTTTATGATAAGGCTCAGAAGGCTAAGACCTATCTCTGTTCGTCGGCTACCTGGGTGGACAAGCGTTTTAAGTATGGCAAGGAAATTAAGGATGTGAGGGTGATGAAACATTTCATTAGTCACAGTATCATTCCATCCCATAAAATTAATACCTTCAATTATACTGAATCTTGTCTAGCCCTTGCCATTTTCACCAGAGTGCCTGTGGACGTCGGATACTATATGTATCAGGGAGCAGTAGACTTTGCAATGAATCACCGTGTGAATGGCAATATGCCCCTACCTTGGCTAATTCATGAACTTTGTGACCGAGCTCAAGTCCCGAGGTTATCCGGTGATAACCTATTTCCTTCTGTTAACCTCATGATTGGTCCCAGTATTTCAGAGAACGTCAAGCAGCCCGCCCCCTCTCCTGATATTCCTATCTCAGTCAGTGATCCATCTTCTGTCGACGTCCCTACCACTAGCCAGCCCGCCTCCCATCTTCCTCATATTCGTGATTCAGCTGTGAGGGCTAGATTTGAGTCCCTTGAGTCCGAGATGGCAGCTATGCGTGGAGCCTTGGTGGCGTCTGACACCAACTCTAGGTTGGTATTCGAGAGTGTGTTGCGTGGGTTGAATGATTTGAGAGTCAGTTCTTGTGGTCATCGTTCTTTTGATGAGACCTGTCATCCAAAGTTTGCGGATTGGGCTGAGGACTTTGATACTTGTGCGGAGGATGCTTACCCGATCCCTACTTGGATTCCACCTTTCCTAGTCCCAGCTAGTCCTCCACCTCGCCCCATGGCTCCGGGTAGTGCTTCTGTGTTTTCTTCTGCAGGTACAGGTTCTGCTAGTGCTGGTTTTGCTGCGTTTGCAGGGCAGGGTTGTCAGGCTCGATGATCATGTCTACTGGTGACGGGGTTGGTAGTTCTTCGTTCTAGTCCATGCTTTCTTCCGCCTTTTCTGATGAGCCTATTCAGATGCTATCAAATATTTATGCTGCTGACTATCAGGGTGCCGGCTTATTCCATCATGCGACGTTCCCTCCTACCAATTCGCTTACTCCGTTGGATGCTCACGAGCTTCTTGATGACGATGATGATGATGAGGAGCTCCCTCTCGCTTCTTCTTCTGTTCCTGCATCCACTTCCGATGTTGTTTAGTGCTTCTGTTCACCAAACTTTGTTTACTGTTGTTGTTTAGCCGCATGTGGCTTTGGTACTTTGGCAGTTGTTATCATTTTGTTAAACTATTTTGTTAGTTTGGTCTTGTTTGGATGTTGCAAGTGTTGTTTTGCTTTGGGATTGTTGCTTGTATTCAATGTGTTACCAGTGTACTAGATTTCTATGTGTTGAAATTGCTAGCTCTTGTTCTTTTGATAGTCGTGTTCCCCAGTATTTTCAAATTATCGGTGCTTAACTCCTTGTTTAGTGATAATTGTTGCTGGTTGGGATGGTTAATTGGGAGTTGCAGTTCTTCTTTCCAGGTGTTTTGGCCTAAGTTAGTTGTTCTTGGCGTGAGTCAATCACTTTGTCCTTATTGACGCACGCCATTACCCTTTATCATACCTTGCACACAACTGACAAGTTTGGCGCGCGTCAATATCCTTTTGGCGCACGTCAATTGACTTGACAACCATCAGTCATGCCTCTGCCGCCACAGAACCCTAGTATCAGGTTTTGTTCCCTCTGGCGCATGCCAATGTAGGCTTGGCGCTCATTCATAACACGTTTTCTACCATTAAAAATCCATCAAACTCTAATTCCTTCATTATAACTCCACCCCTCCATCTCAAACTCATTTCCCTTATATTTTCTTCCTTTCAACCCTCACCTCTGCACCTGTTCTTTCTTTCTTCCTCATCTTTCACTACCATCATGTCGTCCCCTCAAGCTGACCGCCACGTGCTCTTTTATGATGTGGCTGGTGCATACGCTGTGCACAACTACACCGAGCTTTTCAGCCGTCGCCCTATCCTTTTGGAACAGGGAGTTAACTCCAGGAAGCTGCAAGACTTGACTGAGTATCGCATAGAGTGGGGAGGATGGAATCATTTGGTCGCACCACCCTATGGAAGGATCAACGAGACTGTTGTTCGTGAGTTCTACGCCATGTTGTCCACTGAGCCTGACGAGAGGTCTACTAATTCGATCATGGTTCGTGGGATTGAGGTGCCCTTTCACTGGATGGACATCAATAGCACTTTTCACCTCTCTTCCACCACCGTTGCACCCCATCAGCACTATGAGATCAAGTGGGGCCTCAACAACATTGGCAGTTTCATGGCTCATCTCTCCACTGCTATTGTTGCGCTTTTCCCAGGATGGGAAGGTCCTCGGGCAGACTACTCGGTTGCTACTCTTTATCCTAAGATGCGGGCATGGAAGCGTTTTGTCAACAACCATATTCTCCCCACGGACAATTTCCAAGTGCTGACGGACAATGAGTTGCTTTTGCTCTACGCTATAAGGCGCGAGGTCTACATTAATTGGGGTAAGTTGATTCACCAAGCTGCATGGTCCTATGCACGACCTACTTGCACTTTCCCCTTCATTCCCTTTGCGTGGCTGATCTCTCATCTCTGCACTCGTGTTGCCCGAGTCCCCGCCTACTCTCAGTATGAGTTCTTTCCTAGTCCGGTTACGCGTCGTGGTCTTGCTCCGAGGGACATGCCTGGTGCTCCTCCGTCTTCTGACGAGTCCGATGTTGAGGGTGATGTCGATTCTGATTAGTTCACCGGTTTGGTTGTTGGTTGGTTGGGTTGGCCGCGTGTTTTTCTAAGTTTCCTGTTATGTTGTTTCATCTGAATCCTTGTTGCAATTTCCTTTGATGTCTCTGAACAATGCTTTTGCAATTTCCATTTCAATCCAATAATGTAAAATATTTGTCTTTGTTTATTTGGTTGAAATTGCCTGTTTGATTATCTGGCACCCGTACATAGATGTTTATTTTGCCCCCCTCGGCATGAAAACCCTCCCTTTGATGAGTTTTTCTGCACTACTGACCTACGCCAGTCTGTTGTGGCGCGTGCCATTCCTCGTATCTTCAGGAATGACGTGCGTCATCCCAATTTGGCGTGCGTCAGTTTTTCAGGCAAAACTCTCTGTATAGCAATAGTGCTCTTGGCCCGCGTCATTTTGTTCTCGGTGTGCATCAAAAGCCCTATTCAGTCCCCGATTTGCCCTAATTTTGCATATGGTCATCTCATTATTGTTGCTCATGATGATTCCCCGTTGTTTCCTTCACTGTATTCTCATTACTCACTTCGCATTGAGGACACTGCAAGCTCATAAGTGGGGAGTGGGAGTACAGTTAGTCTAACAACGGGTAATACCTCTAATTGCTTGAGAAAAAGCTTAGTTTTGATCGTTTCGGAGAAATTTGAAGCTGTATAAATTATCTTTTGGCTTAAATTACGATCTTGTAATTGATAGAGCGAGCATTTCAATAAAACGAGTAACTCTAACGGAACACAGGTTCATGTTATTCACTAATCTTTGTTGGTAGTGTGATCCATTGTGCACGTACATTCCGATATCTTTGTTAACAAACAACTCTTCATGAAATTGTGTATGCACGCTTGATTTGCAACTTGGACTTAGGAATGTTATTCATTTGAGACGAATAACAGGTGCTTGGATTCGGATTAGGGATGACGATTTTTGGCATTATTTTGACTCAACCATAGCCAAATGGCCTATCCGAACATGAATTTTCCCTTCTGTCCCCGTCTTAGCCTTGTAGAGTGGTGAGACCCCACTCGAGCTAGCCGTTCATACTTAGCCTCGTTATAATCCGACCCTTAGCCGGAATTTTGGTCTACATTCCCTTGGCCTCCCGCAAGCATAGCAAGAATCTAGTAATTATAAGAGCGATGGTTTGAACTAAAAGTTGGATGAGAATGTTCGCAGGTTGAGAGGACATCTTGTGAAGTTCGGTTTGGATAATCTTTATTTTCATTCAAAAAAAAAAAAACAAAACATTTTCTTCATTTTGTACATATTCCAAGAGTTGAATAAAAGCTTCCAACAAATCAAAAACACGAATCAAAAAGGAAGCCTACAAGTTGTAAATACATAGAAATAATCGAGTCATCGAAGGCAAATTTTGAAGCAAATTGTAAGATCAAAAGTGACGTAAGGATGGGAAGTGACTAGTGTGGAAGAATGGTGGCATAAAGGAGAAGGTGCGGATTCTTGCTATCTTACCTTATTCTTTTGATTATCCCTTTGTTTCCTTTCGGTTAGCCACTACCCTAACCCGAACGTTACAAGCCGATTTGTCAACTACCTGACCTAGTTCCTTGATTCCGAGTACCTCATTAGTGGAGATTATCTCATTCCTAAGCTTATGGTTGCATGTTTTGAGTAAGGCTTGCATGATTTGATGATCGGTAGTTGTTAGTTAGCAAGCTTGAAGAATATTCACTCACACACTCCACTACTTCCTTAGATCGTGAAGAACATGTTCTTGTGGTTTTGATGGGTTGCATCGCCTAATAAAATCCTCAATTCTTGATGTTGCATGATCGTATTTTTGTGTCTCTAGATAACCTTATCGCTCTAGTTGCTCGAGGACGAGCAAACGCTAAGTGGGGAGTGGTTGATGTAGGTCAACCGGATGATATAATTCCCGATGATTTACCCCTTTTTCTAGTGCAATTAGCGATATTTCGACATCAACTTGAGCAATGTGTATTATGATTGGAACCATTTTTGTGTACTTAGAATTTTCAGAAAAACCATGTTTCTAGTTAGATTATATTAGTTATTAGCCGATTTTGTTATTAGATTTACACGTGGTATCTCTGTGTCTATTTGGCAGCACGGATATCACGGTTGGGAGCGTGGATTATGGCCTTAGGGTGGCAGTTGATTCTTTTTATGATGATTTTGGAACTATAGGGAAGATTTCAGCCCACGAGGATTATCGATACACATTAGAGGGTTCAATCCAAGCCAAGTGGAAAAATAAACTTTGATTATGTGACCTCAGATACAAATGGCTCGCGCCACATCACAGTGACCTGCATCAATAAGTTGCTGAGCATTTAATGCAAATTTCATTCAACCAACTACCCTATATTGGACTTGACCCGCGCCAAGCAGCTCTGACTTGCGCCAGTAGTGCATTTTAGGCTTGACGCACGCCAGATTTAATTGACCTGAGTCAATATTGCAGAGTTAGCAAAGAATTAATCCCTTTTATTCTTCCACTCACAAGATTATCAAAAATACACTTCATCTTCTTCAACTTTTCCATCTTGAAGGCAAACCCCCACCCAGGCTCCTATAGCCGAATATTAGTAGAAATTAACCATTGATTTTGATTGTAAAAGCTAAGGATTCTAGTTTAACTCTTTTAGTTGATTGAATTCAACACACTAGTGTTAGTTCATTGAAGCTTTTGGAAGTTGGATGATGAGCACCAACTCGAATTTGTACTCTTGATTTGGTAATTCTTAATCTTTATTTTCATTCAATTGTTCTTATGTTTATGAATATTAATTTGAGATGTTGATATTTGTAGACATGAGTGGCTAGACTTGTCTAGCCAAGATTATGTGTAGCTTTAGTTTATTCTCTTATGTTGATTGGGAATGATAGTTTGTGTTGTTAGTTTTGATTGTATGAAGCTTTTCCTTTTTGTGTTGTGTTGATTGTTAGCATTGGAGTAATTGCCTAGTGTTAGCATTTACACGTTGGCGGAGACCGAAAGGAGATGTCAGTCGTGAGAAGAGCGTAAGAGAACCAAAAAGTAAAATCGACCCTTCGTGGCATTCGATTTCTGATCCGGGGATAGTTGACTTTGTCATTGCATTCACGTGCGTAGCATACCGAGTCATTAGGTTTAGGACACCTAGATCAAGGATGAGGTAGAGAGCAATCTCATGCACTCGTACGAGGGGAGATTTCTTGCTTAGGAATGCACCGCTTCACACTTTCAAACACCAATGGCGGGAAGGTAGGAGATCATTCCTATGATACTACAAGAGGATGGCTAGGTTACACGTTAGCTTGGCTAGTTTCTTTTATCGTTTATCATCCTTTTTATCATAAGCACTTTACTTATGCATTTAATAACCATCTTGCAAATTTGTGACCTAGATCGAATTAATATAGACTTGTTAGTGTGTGACCTTACAATTGACATTTCCCCGTGGAGACGACATTGACTCACCATACTAGACTACAGTCGACCCGGTACACTGTCGGTTAGATTGGACCTCTAGGATTTGGCCATCAGTAGGCCAGATTCACTGCTTCACTAAGGCTCCATATAGGTATCATTTCAAGCTTTTCATGTAGTTCTTCACCTAAACCCCCAATATATCAAACTATATGCACTCATTCATCCTCAAGGGTCGTCTTCTAGCTCCCAGCCTATAAAACTCATTGGTGTAATCTTTCACACTCTTACCATTATGTTTGAAATTAATCAACTAGATGGTGAGGTTCTTACAATAATTACCGGGCAAGAATTTCATCATCAAAAGTTGCTTCGTTCTAGGCCAAGACGCGACCTTCTTCTTACCCTTAAGAACCCTATTGTTCTGGAGTTGCTTCCACCAAGCATGTGCCCCGCCCTTAAGTTTATACGAAACAATCTTTTATTTTTAGGTTTTCAAGTGGATTAATACCTTCGAAGTAGTCTTCGACCGAGTCTAGTTAATCTAGAAAATCTTCAGTGTGAAGAGTCCCATCGAAAGCCGACATCTCCATTTTGAGTCTAAGTCCGCCATTCTAGTGGTGACAATGGCCCTGACCAACAATCAGCAATGGCCAAGTCTGCACCTCGAGCTGGTGTTACCATTCCGTTACATCAAGTTCGGTGTCTGAATCTTCGATTTGTATTTCTAGTGGTCTAATAGAGTCGTTCTTGACATGGGTTTGATGTGTTGAGGCTTATCTTAATCTTCAGCGCATATATAGTCCTTTGACGGCCATGACCGAAGCACGAGTGACATCATGTTACGCGTTTTTTTGAGAGAGATGGTAATACAACACGGTTTATCAGAGCATGAGGTTATGAGTTCAAACCCTGCACCTAACATAGTTTTCCAAACAAACAAACAATAAGTCAAGCGTTGGGCATTTCTAAAAAATATAACAGGCTACACTTGAGGGCGTGTTAAAAAAATATATATATATATATATATATATATATATATATATATATATATATATATATATATATATATATATATATATATATATATATAAAATGTTATTTATCCACCTCCTCATCAGTATAAACTTTTGGAATAGATGAAAATTCAATATGATATCCGAGCAGGAGGTTTTGAATTCAAACCCCGCTCCAAACAAAGTTTTATAAAAAACCGGCGTTGGGCCTCTCCATAAATATATAAAAGGCCCTAAATTATGTGTAAGTTTTATTAACTCCCTCCTATTATGGAGATGTCGGCTTTCGGGACAAAAAATCTCATCATAAAATAGCTAGTCATGACTCATGAGATAATAAGAAAGTATAAGAAATTAAAAACGGTGTATTTTAGTTATTTTTCAACCAATTGTAACGTATCACGTGGCATATATAATATGATTTAACGTCAACATTATAGTTTCGTCAATTGCCTTAAAAGTGTAATAAAAAAAAAAGTATAACTAGAGAACCAAACAATACTAGGGACTAGTTTTCAAAAAAAAAAATACTAGGGACTAGTTTTGCGGAAATAAAGAATAATAAGGACCAAAAATGTTATTTTCTTTTCTTCTTTTTTTTTTTTGCCGAAATAATTTTCTTATTCATATTATCTTTATACTGGAGCCCGCTTGATCGTTGTCCGAAGAGTGTAGACAAAAGCTTTCTTGCTCTACGAAACTTCTTTTGCATTTTATATTCATTAAAAAACACACTCATTTTTGTATTTTGCCCTCTGTTCTTTCAATTTTTTTTTTAAATTATACTCCGTTTTTTTGGTCTTTTATCTGTGTTTGTGCTTTAGAATATCTTTCTCTTTGATTTGATATATGTTCTATCGGCATTTACAAGAACACAAGATCTCTTCCTTGTATTTGTGATTCTTGTTTTCATCAAGTTCAATCACACAAAACCCAGTAAAACTCCAAATTCTACAGTGCCTTGAAAAAAGTTCTGAGCTTTTCTGCACAGGTTTGAAGTATCGCTTTAGCAATTTGATTTATTTTTATCTCTTTTCAAGTGGGATTGTATCAATTATTGCTTTTACCTTTGAGTTCAGGATTTGTAATCCCTGAAATTTTTCTCTTTTTTCTGTAATATTAATTACTTGCTAGCATCCATTTGTTCAGCAGGTGATTTTTTTTCTGTTTTAGTTTGTGATTTTTTCTATTATTAAATTTAATAATAGTTGTGAAGAATCGATTCTACTTGCTATTCAATGTATGCTCTGTTTCCAAGTTGCATTTTTCATTTTAATTTTAATTCTTTTAACCTGTAAATCTAATGAGAAAGGACACACCCCCCCCCCCCCCCCCCCTTCTAAGTAGCAGGTAAATAAACCGGGCGAAAAAAGGGTCAGTTGAAAAACAATCAAAGCCACTGAAATGCTAAAAGGAATTGCTTTAATATGTTGAAATACGTAGAAAATTCGAAATTAATTTAGTATATCTTAATTGTTGAAATATGTATGTTACTAATGCTTCTGAGAAACTTGTTTAGCAGTTAGATTGATGATATTAGGCTAACCTGCGTTTTCGGAAACGGATGAACTCCCACGTTTTAAACATAAATATATGTTTTTCGAGCTTTTCGGGTTTTTCGTATTTGAAAAGCTAAGATTGTATGAATTCATATTATTTGGTTGCTGGCAGATTTTAAAGATGCAAGGAAACAATGGCCTTAAACGTTCGGTGAATAAGAACGTCTTATCCAATTACCGGTTGGGAAAAACGCTCGGTATGGGCGCATTTGCTAAAGTGAAACTAGCAGTTCATAATTTGACAGGGATAAAAGTTGCTATAAAGATTATTGTTCGTAAATCTCTCGATGAGATCGAAGCAGCCAAAGGTAACATGTTTAACTTGAAATTAATCTCTTTCGTATTTTGCATTCAGTTTCATAGTTGTTCCATTTCATTAGTTGAATTTTCGGGTTCCCAGTAACGAGAGAAATCAGTATGATGAAGCATCTTTCACATCCTCACGTAGTTCGGCTTTTCGAAGTAATCGAGACAGATTCAACTATATATATGGTTATGGAGTACGTGAGTTCGGGTGAACTATTTTACTATCTCACAGAGAAAGGTAGGCTCGATGAGAACGAGGCTCGACGCTTTTTTCAACAGGTATATATATATGTGTACATATATTTGGATAATCTTCAATGAACACCGTGCTTATATATAAGATTTGGAGTATTAATTTATGTGAAATTTTGTATGTGATTGATATATCGGGAATAGATAATCTCCGGTGTTGAGTATTGTCACCAACATAACGTGGTTCACCGTGACCTAAAGCCCGAAAACCTTCTTCTGGATTCGAAACGGAATATAAAGATCATCGACTTTGGACTAGGCAATGTCGTGCGTGATGGTCATTTGCTTAAAACGCATTGCGGAAGTCCCAATTACGCTGCTCCCGAGGTATTATCCGTTACACTTTCCCGAGTACTTTGTTTTTCATAGTGAAGAATGATATATATACGCTGTTTCTTTTGCCCAATTTAGGTTATTGCCCATCGGTTGTATCCCGGTCCCGAGGTTGATGTGTGGAGTTGTGGAGTTATCTTGTATGCTCTTCTTTGTGCTAGGCTTCCATTCGACGATGATAACGTTCTTCGATTGTATACAAAAATACGGGTTAGTTTTTATGTATCGCATCAAAGTACTTACGTGTCGCTACACGTCTACCAGGACCCCACAGTGGAAATCGACTTTCTAAAGGTCAAATATGATACTAGACTTTTTGAAATCCGATTTTCGGGTGTGGCTTTTCTTAACCTAATGTGTGTGAATGCTATATGCTAGAACGGCGTTTACCCGATCTCGAGTCATATGTCAAAGAGTGCAAGTGATTTGATCGCGAAGATCCTTACCGTTGATCCCGTTAAACGTATATCGATTCCCGAGATACGTCAGCACAGTTGGTTTCAAGAGCATAATCCACTATATATATCTAATCCTCGAATCGAAACCTTAAATGTTTCCGAAAAGGTATGTAGTCCGTTATTCGGATCGCTTCATAGTATATATATATATATATATATATATATATATATATATATATATATATATATATGTATATACTTTTTATCTCTATCTAGTAACTTCTTTTATATGTTTAAATCGAGGCTAAATTGCAAAATTCGTCCTGTAACTTTGTACATTGAATTTCTAAGGTGAATGAAGATGTTCTAGGGGAAATGGATGCTATGGGATTTGATATTCATGAAATTATTGGATCTCTGTACAATCATGTTGAAAACCAGGTACTTACTTTTAAGTCATTTTCATTTTGTAATTTTTTCTTGAGACGATATTTCGTCACGTGTATGATCTTGCAGGCAACAACGACATATTCGTTGCTGTTACATCGTCATTTACGATCTCGGTCGAGTAATGTTGATGACAGGGAGCATGTGGAAGGTTCTTTTAAGGTTAATCTCTGTAACTCGGCCTCTTCCGGTATCAGAGGACTAAAAATGGATATATATATATATATATATATATATGTGTGTGTGTGTGTGTGTGTGTGTTTGTGTGTGTGTGTGTGTGTGTACAAGATTTGCTTGTTTTTTGATAAATAATGTCATTTTCTTGCAGGAGGTAAATAATGATGAAACTTATCTGAGACCAGTTTCTATTGAGCAAGAAAACTGGACACTTGGATTTAAGGTATATTTTCATTTGTAAATACCGGAAAATGTTACTGCCACAACGAGTGATGCAATACAGTTTTACACCGTTGATCACGATGTGGGTCCACCATAATCGAGGGTGTAAAAGTGTGTTACGGTAGTATCATCACCCGAGTTATTATTTTCATGGTGTTTTAATTACAGTATTTCTTTCTTTCTCTCTAGTCTCAGGCATCTCCTTATGAAACGATGACACGTGTTTTGAAAGTTCTTCAAGGTTTAAATGTGAGGTGGAAACGCATCGGAAACTATAGCGTAAAATGTCGGTATGAACATCCACGTTCAGTTGGTATCAGAGCAAAAGGTTCTGATGGGTTGACCCTAAATCTTCTTGACGAAATATCACCGAGTATACCTCATACGCAATTGGATGTTGACGCCGTCAAATTCGAGTTGCAGGTATGACATTGTTGGGAGTTTTAATTCTCTCTGAGGCATAATGTTGAAAGAGCTCTTGGCCGGCCGTTACCCTGAGTAAGAGTCAGACTCTGCAGACACGATACGGGCCGAACTCCGGATTAGTCAGGCCAATTGGTCCTGGATACCTGAGGCTTTAAGGGAAAAAAAAACGTTTTCATTGCATCGTCATCGTCATCGTCAGATACGTGACAAATGTACAAGAAGAGAAATTGTTTTTTTTCATCTTTTTCTTCCTATACACTTGTCACACGACGGACGGTGCAATGAACGTAATCCGTGAAAGTAGAGCTGATTTACATATGTCCTCAACAAAAATGGTCACAACAAAGTTTCGCAACACATTTTACGCTATTGATCATAGTGTGGGACCTCTTACTTGATGTGGGACCCGTCCTGATCAGTCGTTTAAAAGCGTATTGTGTAGCTTTGTCGTGGACTACATAGCCCATGTCATAAGTGCCACACAACAAGCATACCAAAACGTCACGGGGTATTATCGTTGTGGTGTTACTAAACATAACAAAGTATCGCAACGTCCATTGGTACACCCCACCCCCCGCGCAATGTTTTGAGATGATTTTCTATGCTCGTTGGGACGGGAGTAGTGATAAATGTTTTTCTTGTGACAGCTTTACAAAGGAGGAGGAGAGATGTATGTGCTGGATTTACAGTTTCTGAATGGACCTCCATTAATCTTTCTCCAACTTTGCGCGGCTTTTTTATCATCTGTTGGTGTCATCTAATCTCGGGTGCTCGTTGTAGATATCTATACATCAATACCGGGAAAATTCTTCTGTGGTATGACCGTAATACATATATATATATCACCTAAACGCGTGTGGAGTTAAAGGTATTACGGTTGCTTCACATCAGAATTTCCCAGGAATACTAGACGGTTGGAATTGATTTGCTTTCGGCATTTAGGCATTATTTTTGCGTCTAAACGATTCTCGAGAATAGTTGTATTTAAGACTAGACTCGTCCAACGTTGTAATGCAGTACCTGAGTATTTGGATGTATGTAAATAGATTCTCCAGAATAGTAGACATAGTTTGAATTTGTTTGAACAAGGAAAAATTACCCGACAATGGTTCGATTATGCTTGGCAAAAATTTAGGTACTTTCAAACATGAACTCGTGCTCGAGCTCAAGCTCAAGCAGCTTGGAAAAAATGTTTAGGTTTAAGGTGACCAATTTCAACTCGTTAAAAAAAAAAAAGTATACAAAATATTATGTATTTGTAATATACTATTATAATGTCCGATAAAACTCATCAATATTTCGAGTTAAGTGTGCCTTTATTATTTTGGTTGAAAGACGTTAATCGTGTAATATTTTCTTCTTTGGCATTCCAGTCAATTCGATTAAAAGCTTTTTTTTTCGGTTCGTTAATATTGATGAACTACTCGAATTCGATTAAAGCATTTACAAGAGAACTTTTCACGAGCCAAGCAACTTTGGATCGTTAATACTCCTAGATAAATAAACTAAAATATATGAGGTGCTCCAAGTACACTGAATTCTTAAATGGATGCAGGTGCAAAAAAAAAAAAAAAAAAAAAAAAAAAAAAAAAAAAAAAAAAAAAAAAAGTCTCCTCTGTAGAATTTTCCCAGAAATAAAATAGGCATACATCTAGTGGAAAGTGTATGAAAAAAGAAGTCTTAAAAAAAGTGTACAAATATGTAACCTGATGAGAATGAAAACAGAGAAAGCTGAAATGCTGCATCTATCCTTACAAAAGAAAAAAAAAAAAAAAGTTCGAATTTTTACGACTTCTTCTTTTTCTTGGCTGCCTTAGCTGCAGGCGGCGTCGGTGCCTGTGTGAAAAGAGCTCGAAAAGCCCAAGCGGCGAGTATGGCACCAATAAAAGGAGTTATCCAGTAGACATACAACTGCTCCCATGTATGGTGTTTGTCACTCATGTATGCCCACCCATACGCCTGCACGACACAGACGTCATCGAGCCAATCATCAAAACATAAGATGCCATTTACCTATCTTACACCGACACCATACTACCATGACATCACACCGAGATTCGACTTTTAGAAAATGATAACCGACTTTCGAAAAGTCGCTTTTATGAAGTCTGAGTGTACATACTCGACTTTTAAAAAAATAAATCGATTTTCAAAGAAGTGTCTGATAAATCGATTTTCACACCAATGCAACTGCTTGCCAAACAAAACCAAAAGAAAATGACCTTATTCAGCTATTATTTGCACCACACCTATTCTGCTCTTGCACCACTCTACTTGTGCACCATACTAGAACCGATCTTGTGAAAGTCGGTTTGGAGCCAAGAACTGACTTTCCATAGGTGTGCATTGTGAGAACCGACTTTGGGTAGTCGGATGTAGAGTGGTGCCCGAACAAAATGATTGTGGTGCAAATAAAGAAATTTCTTGCATAAAGAAAACAGGGATAAAAAAAAAGACATTTTTTTTATCCCTTTAGTCTTAACTATTATTGCACTTTTATCCTCAATGTTTCATCTTCGTACTTTTACCCCTCATCTATGCAATTTTCTTTTGACATTTTCAGTCCATTTTTACAACATGTCAAACTTTATTGGTTAAAATGTGTCGTACCTTCAATGTTGGTTTTTTTTGACACAAAGCAAAATGACTAAAAATCTAAAAGATAATGCACAGACAAGGGGTAAAAGTGTGAATATTAAACAGCAGGAACAAAAGTGCGAAAACCATGAAAAAAAAGAAACGAAAACGAAAGCGTCTTTCATAAGACACAGAACCACCAATGAAAACAATGTGTAATGATATAGCAAACAGAAGGAAATTTTTGAAGGCAACTTACATTGGCAGGATTCATGGAAGGTCCGGTAAAACCCGCACCGGCAACCACCATGACAACCGTAACGACCGAAAGCATCCAATTCTTCACAATGATGCTGTTAGGACCCCTTACCATAATGATTAGTACAAGAAGAGTAATTACGAATGTCAAAACGCCTTCGGCGATGGCCCCGGTATGCACATCGACTTTCAAAGAAGGTCCCTCTAACATGTGTTTGTATTGCTGTGGCATAACTTCCATTATACCTAAAGCCCCTGCAGCAGCACCTATTGCCTGCCAACATAATCACAACATTGTACATTTCTCAACAAAAAAAAAAAAAAAAAGAAATGAGAATTATTGCTATGACACCACACTGACAATCGACTTTTTCACCGTTCTCAGCTTTAGGATCGACTTTTGGCCGGTCGATTCTCACTTTCTCAGTGAAAATCGATTCTAAAGCTAAGAACCTACTTTCACCGGTTATTGTTTTGCACCGTGTTATTGGCACCACACTGAATCTACCGAGGCACCACACATCGAGCAAAATTCGACTTTGTAGAGGTCGAATTTTGAGCGACATAATCTCTATGGTGATCAGAAAGTAGATTCGATATGGAGGCAATAACAATAACAATGTCCATTGTTCTTAGCTCTAGAATCGACTTTTTGCCGGTCGATTGTCTATGTGAAAATCGATTCTAAAGCTAAGAATCTTACTTTCACCATATATTGTTTTGCACACCGTTATTGGCATCAGACTGAATCTACCGGGACACCACAAGTCAAGCAGAACTCGGCTTTGTAAAGGTCGAGTTTTGTTTTCGACCCTTTATATAGTCGAATTTTGAGCGTAAATTCAACTCTGAAGAGATCGAAATTACTTTGCTGTCCCGAAAGTAGATTCGATGTGACGTCAATAACAATGTCCATTGTTTTTGTGTGGTGCCACAAGTAAATTCAATGCAACCATCTTCCATTCGAATACTACTGAGCCTTTATTTGCATTCGCCTGAAGTTACCGGTGCATCACACTTATCATGCATCTAAATCAGCCTTTCGAAAGACGATTCTTGAATCAAGAATCAACTTTTCAAATGTCGTATGTGAAAATGGACCTTCGGTTTCAAAAGGTCAAGAATTGACCTTTCAAAAGGCGATTCAAACTTTTCAAATGTCTGATTGTGAGAATGAACCTTCAGTTCCAACCTTCAAAAGATCAAGAATCACCCTTTTTGAAAAGGGTGATTCTTCTTGATTCAAGAATCTATCTATCTTTCAAATGTCGATCGTGAGAATGGACCTTCGGTTTCAAAAGGTCAATTTAGTGGAGTTGGGATCCTCTGTTGTATCCTCTCTGTTGTGCCTGTGCTGTAAGTCCGAAACGACGTCGTTTCAGGCAAAAACGACGGCGTGTCGATGTGTTTTTTTTTTTTTTTTTTTAAGCTCAGATCGAAACGGTGTCGTTTCGACTCAAAACGACGCCGTTTCGAGTCACAGCACCGTCTGCTGTGCTCGACCTACGGCAGAGGATCGAGGTCCGAATTTAGTGTGGTCTGTGGTGCATGGTAGGAGTATAAAGGACCTCTATTGCACTCAATTGGACACAATTATTATTACAGTTAAAATAAAGCAATCAAACATAAAACTCAGAACAGAAACAGAGAAAAAGAAAAAGGAGCTAAGCAGCAAATAGAAATTAACGACACCTGAGCAGGGAAGCGGAGGGCGGCGGAAAACAGGGAGAGGTCGGAGCCACCAACACCGGCGGCATAAAAGGCGGCAGTACCAGTAGGATTAAAGGTGGCGCCACCAAGAGCATCACCGATGATCCCAAAAACAAACAAGAGAAAGAAAATAAGCACGGTGGTGATACACAGAGTAGCTAGCCATTGAGATTGTGTTAATCCAAGATAATCGGAAATCAATGAGGTGGCGATTCCAAGTGTGGATGCACAAAAAACCCACAAGAAAGTTATTAATCCATCACCTATGGCGGCCTTTATAGCTTCCATTACTGCTCAAATTTGTTCTTGTTTCAATCAGTTATCGAAGGGATCGGAGATTCCAAGGTTGAGGGGTTCTTTCTGCTACTCCCCTCTTCTCGATTTGCTTTTTAAGAAATTTTTTTTTTGTAGAGATTCAGATATGATATTCTTCAACTAATCCCAAAAAAAAACCGAGAAAAAATGGTCACTAGAAATCACATTCGTTCCCTCAAAAAAAAGAAATCACATTCGTTTACGTCTCTGCTTTTTGTTTTTTCTTCTTCATTTTTTTCATTCATTACTTTGGTTGGAAAAGAAAGGGGGAATAAGGAGAAGGACAAAAATATTTGATCAATTGAATAGAACGACAGTTTTTTGAAACTTTTGCATAAAGGACAAAACTATTTATTCACTATCGAAATTCATTTGTGTTCGAAATTCATTTGTTTAAATTCACTTCGAAATTATTTGTCGAAATTCATTTAATTTTCAAAATTCATTGTCGAAATTCATTTGATTTTTTGAATTCATTTGTCGAAATTCATTTGATTTCGGGATTCACTGAGGAGATTCACTGATTTTCGAGATTCACTGTTTGTCCTTCTCGTTATAAAAATTATACAGTTGTCCTTCTCCCTATAAAAAATATGTAATTGTCCTGTTATTTAAGAATATTTCAGATTGTGTCTTTATCCCTAATTTCCCAAAAAATAAAACAAGGGACAAACATTAATTTGGCATTAAAAACCGAGTCAATCATGACACGTTTGTCTTGTATACGAATGAAAAGCAAATGAACTAAAATATTATGAAATAATCTTATTTTTTTTCGAAAACAACTATTAAAGTGTTTGAAACGTGGAAAAACTAATTTAACAAATGTGATAATATACCCTAAAAAAAATGTGATAATATATCACATACAGAAGAATGATGGTAAGTGGCGAGGTGTAAGGTGGTATGGTAGGATAAGATACAATAAAGAATGGTGAAGAGGTGGGTAAGATGGGGTAGGGTGGTATAAAATGGCATGTTAAGAACATGATAAGTGATGAGGTATGCGTCAATAAATAAAATTAAAACGCAAATTCAAAAATTCGTACATTGTACGGAGTTAAATGTCTACACAAACGGATGAATCAATTTGTGTCTTGCACGGAGGTAGATGTCTGCACAAATTGATGAATCAATTGAGATGTATATATGATTCGAATGAGATGAATGAGCATTATAAAAAGTTGAATGGACATTATAAAAAAGTTAAACAATGTAATACCTTAGAATGCCAATGGAATTGATGAATGGAGTGAGTGAATAGATGAATGTGAGATTGGGCATTATAAGCAAATTAGAAAGTAAAAAGCTGTGCGTAATAAGTGAATCAAATTTTAGAAAGTCAAATTTAGTAATTAGCGTGATTGGGAAAGATTGAGAAAGATAAGGTATTTCTTAGGAAATCAAATTTTAAAAAGCCGAATTTTCTAATTAGGATAGGTTTTAAGGAAATGTTACGTGAGGCAGGGTGGCCTTATACTTATTCCACCACATCTCACTCTACTCATCACATCACACCACACCTCGCTACCATACCAAGCCCCACACACTGCCCTACCCACGCTACCTCATTATTCCTTACCGCCCACCTTAATTATCACTCTTATGCATCCTACCTCATTACCCACGGTACCTTACATTACTCTCTCCTATCGTATTTTAATCCGTCTCGATGTTCATATATGTGTGACTCGATAGGATTTCGAATATGTTGGCCGTAGACACAAAGCGCAAATTACGAAAATGCCCTTCATACCTAACGATCACGAGATAGCGTCTAGCAACACACCGTGATCCTCAATCATCGGAAGAGTCAAATGCAATTACTACTACATTTCATGTGAAACAGGTACCGTGTAAATTACAATGCTACCGCTATAATAATATTCATACGATCGTATCTCGAGTGTCAGTACATTGACGATCATTATAATCTGGATATCATGCTCTCTCGAAATAACACATTTACTCACACTTTGCAAAGATTCTTGAGAGCTAGACATTCCTTATAAGAATGCCATTTCGGATATTCAATCACAATCATAAGATACGCGATTCCCGGACGAACTAACATGTATACTCCGCATGCTTCAATATCACACACAATAACTACCACATGATCGCCCTGTGGCTAGGGGAAATCTTAATAGTGTCAAAGCATGACAATCCACACCGTGATGCCATGAAGACTCCGGTCTTAAGGATAATTACACAACCGCCACATAGTGTGACACTTAATGTAAGTGGGTCAGTCTAACGTACACATTCTCTAATACACGTCCACGTACAGCCCAAGTATCTCTACACTTCGATAGACGAGATCTATCTCTATCTTCAATAAGACAGAAGACATCCAATACGTACTAGTCTAATCATACCATCATGTCCCATTTGACAGTACATACTACTAGCGACATTTAAGTATCAAACTTGTTAAAGTGATTAGAGATCTCATCAACCATAATCACTATCATGGTTTCTCTATCACTGTTTGACTCTAGGGACGTTACTATATATATAAACCTAACAACATGAAGATAAACAATATATAATAACAAAAATGTTTTCATTAATCATAATAAAGTCATTACATGAACTAATATAGACTGTAAACGACCCGACCCGATCAGATCCGACCCAACCCGATTGGGTTTAAGACACCTTTTCAACACCTTCTTTTGTGTTCTATACTGCTGCTGCTTTTGCATTCAATAAATATGGTTATTCTACATTTGTGTCTCATGTTAGAAAATTTAAGGAGGCAAAAGGAATTATAATAAACAATTGTGCAGAGTTAGAGGTAGATACCATCAAGTCTCTTGAATCCCAATTGGTAAAAACAAAGATTTACACAATCGGCCCCTTGATTAACCACGGTCAACCGAAAATTTTGGACCCCAAAACAGAGAAAACTATTCCTTGGCTAAATGAGCAGCCTTCATCATCTGTGATTTATCTCTGTTTTGGAAGCAATGGAGGATTTCAACCTGCCTAGTTGGTTGAAATCGCAACTGCACTAGAGAAAAGAGTCTATTCAAAAACCTCCTTTGAAGGACTTTAGTGCTTCGTCTCATGGATATACAAATTTTTCAGAGGTATTACCAGAAGGTAGGGCTGAGCTTGGATTGGTTTGGGTGGATTTGGATTGGTTTTGAAAGACTCGGATCGGTTTGGGGCGTCATAATTCATTCCCCAAACTAAACCAAAACGAAGTCAACCCCAATGGTTTGGTTCGAATTGGTTTTGGTTTGGATTGGGTTGGTTTCGGTTTCACAAGCCTAATCTTTAAAAAAAATGACAAAACCAACCTTTTTTTTACATAAACTCTAAATAACTACATCCAAACTAAAATAAACTACAAACCAAAATCATTAAAAAAAAACTTAAAACAACTAACAAGTAACAACACATTACAATCTAAATAGCTACATCAAAACTAAAATAAATTACAAACCAAAATGATAAAAAAAAAAAACTTAAAACAACTAACAAGTAACAACACATTACAATATAATTCGGTTACAATCAATATTTCATAGTTGCATACTTACATACATGCATTTACTGATTTAAGATTGTTAAATAATGGGTTATATTCAAAAACAAATGGGGTTATATTGAGTCTGTTGGGTAATGAGTATAATATATATAATTAATGTATACAAAAATTTGGTTTGGTTTAGATTGGATTGAGTGTAATTAAAAATAGGGGGAATGACATCTTTAAGCGTATCAACTTTTGGGTTTGCAGCAATGAGCTTTGACCCAACTAAGAAAATGAAAAAAGAGGAAAACCTTATGAAACGTTGTTTTGACAGAAATACCCCTCATCTTATCCTTCATATTTTATCCCAAAATCCCTAAATTTGTTAACACAATTCCCCCAAAATTCTGGGCCCCTTGATTAACTATTAAGTATTTGCGAGAGCTTCCCCAAATTCACCCTCCAATTCTTCCCAAAATCACCGCATGAACACAGGGTCGAACTTGTGATAAACAAATCTCCTCAACATTCTCTATACTCCAACCGGAAGCTGATCAACGAAGAACAGAAACTTGAAGGAGGCGACTGGAACATTCGAGCGAATCTGCAAAAGATACGATTTTGTTGGTGGGTTATAAATCACGCATATTGGTATGTGCATGTATGATTTGGGATGCGATTAGTTAAATTTGGTGGTGTGCATGTATGATTTTGGGGATGTGATTAGTTAAATTTTTTGGTGTCAAATCATTTGTTAGCTCAAACAATGCCGGTGATGTGTTATTAGTTGTTGGTGTTGAATTGAAATTTCTTATTTGTTTCAATTTGTGTATTCACATTCATTTGTTCTTTAATTCGATTGAATTGAAATTTCTTATTTTGTTGGTTATAGATAAGTTGAAAAAATGCCGTTGATTTATGCACTTAGCGAAGAAGAAAGGTCTACAAAATGTGAAGTTGTTTCCCGTTGTTCAATTGGTAAAACAATAGAAGTTTATGAAAAGCTTAATGACACGCACAAAGAAATGTTGGAGCAGTCTTGTTTTGGACACTTAATCCATTTGAAGGATATGCAAGCCAACATGATAATACATCAGTTGTTAATGAGGTTAGCGAGTCCATGGAATGTAGATGCCAAAGTTTTTTGGTTCAAAGTCGGAGGCAAAAAAATACGATTTAGTGTAGAAGAATTTGCGCTGGTTAGTGGTCTCTTGGTTGGCGACGGTAGCAATGTCGATAAAGGGGTAGGAAAAGAGTCTAGATTAGTTAATAAGTATTTTAAAAACTCATCGAAAGTGTATAGGAAGGATGTCTGGGCAAAGTTTAATCGCATTAAGGATGCTAATGACCGTTACAAACTTGGGTTGATCGTTATATTGACGTACGTTGTGTGGGGATCGGAAGAGAGACGTGCGGTGGGTTGGTGGATCTTTAAGTTGGTTGAGGATTTGGATGCTTTCAATAAGTATCCATGGGGAAACGCTTCTTATGAAGCCACTTGTCTATGTTTGGAGGAGGGACATGAGGGATTCTTTCAAAAATCCCCCGATCGGATATACTTTATATGGTTTTCCGCACGCTTTGAAGGTATGTATAAGCCAAATCCCGTGTTTTAATTCATAATATATATATATATATATATACATAACTTGATAAAGTTTTATGATTATGTTCGGTCCATCACTTGAATGTAAATGCATCGTAGGTTTCGGCACTTGAAGCTATTCCTTCTTTAAGGAAGTTTGCCGAGATTGTTGACGAAAATGCTCTCCCAAGGTTGATGAAGTGGGGAGCGGTAAAAAGGGTCAGCTCGTCTGTAATTCAACTTCTTCTTCAATCGAGGGAGGTGGTGATGTTTAATTTGTATATTAAGTTTGGTATGTACATGCAACCTCCACATTATTTATGAGTAGTATATAATGCAGGTGGAGGCGGTTCGAAAGTTGGTTCCATCCGAAGCTGAAAAGGAAAAGGCTTATTTTTTGATGCCCCGGGAAGATGAAGTTGAAGATGATGAAACTGACAATGCACCTGAGCAATCAACGGGTAACGTTGATTATGAAAAGTTAAAAGAATTGGTAAAAATTGTTGTGAGTGAAGAGAACAAAAGAATGTGCGAAGAGTTGGTAAAAGTTGTTGAAGAGAACAAAAGAATGTGCGCTTTAGTGGATACGCTCCAGCGTAAAGTTAAATTGATGGAGGTTCGTCTTTGTTGTGCATGTGAAAAATGCAAAAATGATGCTATACATGCAAGTGAAATGGAAGGTAATGAAGAGTTGAATGAAGTGGAAGATGAAGCGTGGAGGCATCCCGAAACGGCAAAGGTATGAAGTTAAATTTGTCCTTTATGTTGTTTATAAAGGAGAGAACTAGTTTATAACATTTTATTTATTGAAATTATGATTAGGAAATGCCGTAGTTGAAGAGAAGGAGGTAGGGGATGAACCTAAGGCCCCGGTTGAGGAAACGGCCGTAGTTGAAGAGAAGGAGGTAGGGGATGAACCTAATGCCCCGGTTGAGGAAACGGTCGAGGAAACCCGAAACGGTGAAGGTATAATGTGAATCTTGTCCTTTTGATTTGTTCATTATGTATTTTGATGAGAGAATTAGTTCATAACATTTTATTTCTTGAAATTATGATGTAAATGGTGGCATAGAGGAGGAACAAGCTGATATAAGGGAGGAAGGTGAGGGAAACCCAAACGGAGAAGGTAATTAATATGTCTTTTATGTGTTTTGGTGAGATTGGTGAGAGAATTAGTTTATAACATTTAGTTTCTTGAAATTATGATTAGGAAATCCCGTAGTTGAAGAGATGGAGGAGGAAGCTGATGAAATCATAAACGAGGGTATGGAAGGAGGCATGGAGGAGGAGCAAGCTGAGATAAGAGAGGAAGAAGAACCAGCTATTATAAACGAGGGGGAAATGTGATGAAGATGTGAACGTCGTGGAGGAACCTGCTGCGAGTACTGTAGGCAGTGTTGAGGGAAACCCAAACGGCGAAGGTATAATGGTAAATTTGTCCTATATTTGTTTGTTTTTGTGATAGAACTAATTTATTCATAAAATTTTGTTTTTTGAAATTATGACTAGGTAATGCCTTAGGCGAAAAGAGAGGCGAGGTGAGTAAAAGGGATGTTTTGGAAATCGAAGACGAAGACGATCGGGATGATTTGGAAGAAGAGGGGAGGAAAAAAGGTGTAAAAGGTAGTTTTACAAAAATAATTAATTTGAGTTTATGTCAATAGGCATATATGTGTAACCCAAAGTAATTACGTCATTGAATGTTTTATGAAGTCGTACGTTTCGATCTACCGCTGACGCCGAAGAAAAGAAGAGCTTGTGACAGCCCTCCTATAAAACTAGCGAAAAAGAGGAAAGTGAAGAAGGTTGATGAGTATGATCCGTTCCGAAAAATGGATACCGTGCTGATGAAGCGTGTTGACAAGTTTTTGGCTTCATGTGAAGACATGTATCAATGTCATACACTTAAAATAAGGGGCGTTTAAACCCTAATTTGTAAATCCTATTTTGATGATTAATTTGATTTTTCTTCCTTTTGATTTACACAGTGAACGTGTAAAGTTGGTTGACGCTGATATCGAAGTGGGGATTTTGAAAGGAATTGCGAACCGCGGGCAGAGCTTGCCAAGCAACGTAAGTAGTATATGCTTTAGATTTTACAAAAACACAGCAGTTTATATTGAAATGTATGCTATTGTTAAGTAGTATCATTTATATTCAGGTGTTGGATAGTTCATTGTGTGAAGTTCGCCGGCGATGCTTAAAGTACCCGAATCTGTTTGACCAAGATGCCCGTGTCCTTGTACTCAATTTGCAACATATGTCAAAAACTTCCACACACTAAACATGAAACGCTCAAGAGAATCAGAATTTAATTCAATATTTAGGCATATTGTGAACGGGAAAGCTCCGGAATGTAGCACACCATGGGAAGGTTGCAAGACATTGTATGTGCCGATGATAGAGAGTGATCATTGGTTTCTTTTGAAAATTGATCTGAGTGCTAGGATAATTTTCGTGTATGACAGCATACCGGGGCATATTAGAAAAGTGATTCTTGCAAGGTGTGTCATGCCTATGCAAGTTGTAATACCGCTTTTAATGCAGAAGCTTGTAAAAGGCTATGAGAAGTATTCTGAGAAAAAGCTAGCGGTGTTGAGCGCGAAGTGTCCCTCTCAAGAGAATGGGTATGTTTGATAATTTATATTTATGCAATATATATAGAGATTATTAAGGTTTTCGATTTTGTGACTAACTTATTATCTTGTAATTGTTGTAATTTGGTAGGACTGATTGTGGCATGTTCGTTCTTAAATATGTGGAGTTCATGTTGGGAAGAGTGAATATATCATTGATTGGGAAGAAGCATATTCCAGATTGGAGAAAGAAGTTGGTTGGGGAATTGCTTTCATGGGAATTTCAGCCATAGATGTTAACCGTCACCGTCTATGAGGGTTTTGGTTATGAAAACCATAAACTAAGATGTCATTATAAACAATTTAATTCGTTTTTAAGAAGAACGGTTTGAAGGAGAAGTAAAATGTGTAATTGTTCTTTTGAATCAGGGTGTTTGAAAGGAGAACAATGGTGTTTGAAAAATGTGTAATTATTATTATGTATTGTAGTTGTAATTGTAATTCTCTCTTATGATGTGAACTAGGGTTTGTATTGGTAATTGTTATTTTGAAGAAGAATCTTTTGGAGGAGAAATTTGGTTTCATTCTTATTATTATGTATATTGTATTTGTAATTGTTATTTTCTTCCATGTTTGAGAACTAGGGTTTGATTCATTAGTTGGTTAACATTATTTGTTAGAAAATTTGACCCATTGAAATGAAGAAGTTAATTTATTGATTCTTAAAGAATTATACAAATCAACATAGTTAACGTTAATTGTAATTGTAATTGATTAACATTATACAATTCCATAATCCATGCTATGGTTTGATTCATTAAATTGCTTAACATTATAAATGATGATTTGTTATAATATTTGATAATTTGTCATTAAATTGCTTAACATAATGGATTCATTTCTTAATTTTAACTTTACACAGTTTCAAGACACAAGTTTGATTTAACGTTACACAAGTTCAAGATTGTTCGGTCAATGAGACATGTTTGAGATTGTTGCGGGTAAGAACTGGAATTAAACTATTAAAAAATGATAAAATGGACCTATAAATAGTAGTATATCGAAGAGATACGAATGTGAAGGGTCTCCTGGTAGTGTAAATCGAAGAGATACAGTTACTAATGTGAAGGGTCTCATGGTAGTGTAAATCGAAGAGATACATATATCAATCTGAAGGGTCTCATACAGATATCAATCTGAAGGGTGTCATGGTAGGGTAAATCGAAGAGACGCCACCACCTTTAAAAAAAGATAAAATGGGCCTATAAATAGTTGTATTACCACAGGTGTACAATTCATATTTATTACAAATAAAAACAGAAAAGCAGAAGAAGAAAATGGATAAGCATACTAAGGAGATCGCAGATTTAAGAAACCAGGTTGAAGAATTGGAAAGAAAATTGGACGCGCGAAGACATGAATGCCATTATGAAATTGATCAACTGAAAATATGGATGACACAGGAATCGGATTCCATGTATCTTGAAGTGGCGTATATCAATGACAACATCAAAACAAGTCAAAAAGAAAATCAACGATCTGATACGACTGTGCAATGATGCTTACAAAATTGCAATGCGATGTGCATCTGCATTCGTGCACTATCGCATGATGCCATGGCCGGGGAACAATAATGTTTCTTTGGCCCCAAGTGGAGTTGGGGTTCGACCACAAACTCTCCCAATAAGAGAGCATGTTATAGAGTTCTCGGATCACGGCATGTGATCAAATCCCATCCCCATCCAAACCCCACTTTATCTACATATTTGTATTTTCTTTAATAATATTATGTTGTAAAATATTTATGAACTTGAAATTATTTATAATATTATCAGTCTGTTTTGATATTATGTAATAACTTTTTCTTATGAAATCATTTAGAATATTATCTTTTTAAGTGTTTTATTATTTGTTTGAATGATATCATGGACGTAGTTTCTTTTGTTTTTTGAAACGTATGGATGTAGTTTCTTATACATCAGTTGTTGCATGCATGCAAATAAATTAGGGTATTAAGGTTTGCAATTAATAAAATAGTAGAATAAGAAGGGAGGGGATTTGGATGAATAAAGAAGAAGAACCTTTATACTCCGTATATGTTTCTGCAATTAATAAAAAGTACAATAAAAGAGGGGGGTCTGCAAATGAAAAGTACAATTAATAAAATAATATTGATGCACCAATAATGGTACAATGTCACAGACATTGCTTAAAGTAACTCGTAAAATGACCCCAGGAATCTTTTTGGATTTTCTAGGTCATTGCTTTTCCAGTCATAGCTTAAATTCCATTCCGGATAGTGATTTAGGCACAGAATTGGTACACATAATTCATCCACACAACACATTATAACCACACATTTTAACACTTAAAAAGAAAACAAAATAACACAAAAATTCTGGACCACACAATCACTTATTTCAGGGGATAATGACACAGAAATTGTGTGTCAAAATCATTTTCCATTCCTTTTATTTTTCAATCTAAAGAGTGGAGACAAGTCACTTGTAAACCTAACAAAGCAACAATACCAAGCCTCTATTGAAGAGAATGGCGAGAATTTTATGGCACAGGACCAAACTAAACTCAAATATACATCTACTGGGGGAGGTGGAGTCTTGTTTGATGGTTGAATATGTGCACAGGGCGAAGGACTGCACAATAGCCATAGACTGGAAGGAGATGATTCAGATGTGGAATGTGAGTCTATCATCAGTAGGACCGAAGGATCCCAAGTTGGAATTCCCGGAAGCAATGATTCATAGTAATTTTTCGTCTTTTGAGAACATCCCCTCTCATCACACTGGTATCATTAAGATCATCATTTGGAATTGCAGAGGTACTGGCTCCAAAGAATTTAGGAGGCACATCAAAGAGCTTCTTTTGAAACAGAAACCTGATGTGGCAGTCCTTCTTGAAACCGTCCAGGCGAAAAAAGCCTTTAAAGTCATTGCTAAGATTGGTTTTACAAGTTCCATACATTATCCTCCTCCTATTGGAAGATCTGGAGGTATTTGTATCATTTGGAATTCAGATTTGCTCGATATTAACTGTATTGAAGCCCGCCCAAATAGAATTCATCTTCGTCATCTCGAGAATAATCTTTGTAGGATTGATAACTTCAACTTCAATGTCGGCAATTGTAACTTGATAGATTTGGGCTACTCTGGACTCGCCTTTACTTGGAGCAACCATGCAACTACGAGACCGGAGACTCTTGTACCATCGGCATGTGGGGCTCATCTCCCTAAAGTCCATTCTTAGTATTAAAAAAAAATCCTCGCTTTAAATTTGATTTTAACACATGTATAATGTTGTTATGACTATTGGATGTTCTAATTAATGTATTCTTGTTGTGAAGGAGCCTCATTGGATTGCTTTGGAACCTCCGCCGAGAAATTTGGATTAAGGTCAACACTTATGCCAGTTTGCATGGATATTGATGAGAATGGTAGAGGCATGGTGGCCATTGGTGGGGTCTTCATAGACGGTAATGGAATATTGTATAGAGGATTCGTGGGATTTATGGGAAGAAACTCCATCCTTCAAGGAGAATTGCTGGCTATCAAAGAAGCTTTGTGGATTGCTAAGGACTATGGTGTCTCCCAGGTTGTTGTGGAATCTGACTCTGTCTCTGCTGTAATGGCTATTAACGGTGGATCTAGGAATGTTGACGGCAGACTGCTTGTTGAAGATATCCTTGCCATCAAGAATTCTGGCATAAATGCTAATGTGTGTTATTCAAATAAAAGGCAGGATGATGGAATAATAGCCAAAGGTTAGTATCATCAACATTTACATTTTTGGTTGTGCATGTAATTGTACTTCATTTCTTACTTATGTTCATTTTGGAACTGATTATCAAGTTTAAACCCTATAATCAAGTTTAAAACAAAACCATATAACTGGACACAAAGTTAAAGTTGGGTAGAAAATTTTATTTTGATAGATATATGAAGATAAATAAAGATTAATCACGATAGAATAAAATTAAACCATACTCCTTAATTAATACTATGGTTTAACATTAAAATACTCATGATATAATAAGGTAGTTGATTGAGTACGTTGTGATGTTATTGAAGGATTAATTATTATAGGAAAGGTTCTCAAAATGAATTTGTTTTGGTTTTTTTAAATAAAAGGTGGAATTTGATTTAGAAAATGTGAATACAAGGCTTTGATTCGTTTCAACTACCAAAGTCATGAAGGTTTACGAAGCGTTGGAATTGTTTCAACTACAAAGTCAGTTTTTGAAAAGTGAAACGCCGCATCCATTTAATTGTTTCAACTACAATTAACCTAGGGTTAACCTAGGCTATATATATTCGGGATGATGCTAAGATAAATACCGTATATCTCTAAATCGGGAAGCACATCAAAGAAAAAAATGGCAACGGAAAGAAACGAATTCATGAAAATCTTTGGAGGAAGAAAGGCAACAAATTCGAATCATATTCAAGCAAGAACTCTGGAGGAAGAGATGAAGCGGTTAAGGAAGGAATTTATGCACCAACCGAGGAGCAAAAGCAAGACATGATGGCACGAGAGATGGGAACTTCTTCATGAAACCGAGAACATCAACGTGAAGGTGGTTGAGGAGGTTGAATCAAGAGGCGTGAGGTGGCAAATGCGAAAGAGACGATGCGGACCTACAAGAGGAAGATCAATCAAGTTGTCCAGGTTTGCAATGAGACGACGGGGAAAAGGATTGCACATCCGCCACATTATCCGTGATTTCGAAAAACTTTGTTGTTGTTATGTCTCGTTTGTTTAATTTTAATTTTTCTTGTTTGTTTGCGAAACTTTGGGTTTAATTTTAATTTTTTGTTTGTATAATTTATTTTCATGTCCTGAAACTAATTATGCTTTTATTTTTATGTTCATGTTTATTGTATAATATATTTATCTGAAATATTTCTGTTCTTTGGAAATTGCCATGAGTTTGCTTTTGGTTCTAATGTCCTCCTAGTCCAATTTGGTTTGTTTTGCTTTTTCTTTGGGGTTGGTTCTGGTTTTGTATATGTTACACAAGTTAAAGCCTGTATGCACCAACTGGAGGAGCAAAAGCAAGACATGATGGCATAGAGATGGGAAAAGGAAGATCAATCAAGTTGTCCAGGTTTGCAACGAGACGACGGGGAAAAGGATTGCACATCTGCAACATCTGCCACATTTTAATTTTAATTTTCTGGTTTTGTATATGTTACACAAGTTAAAGCTTGTGTAACTTTGAATCGTATGTTGTTATTTTAACAGACTTGGAAATGAGCAGACTTTATAAGAAAATAAAATGATTTGTATTTATTATGTGAGTTGAATGAAAAAATTAATTAGTGTCTGTTATAAAAGAAAGAAAAAAGATTATATTAATTAACGGGGAGAAATAATGTAATTATAGGATTTTCATACTTTATAAATTATAATAATAAAGAATATAAGGAAGAAAAAAAACAACAAAAGAGGATTGCATTAAAAAATAAAACAACTACTCTGCGTGATAAACAAGAAGGAAATAAAAGAGAGAATATACCGTCCCATCGCATGCATAGAAGCGCGAAAAAAAGTAGAAAGAGGACAAAACATGACGAGAATCGGTGGCGGGGGGCCATTGTTGACCGGGGACCGTCCATTCCCCCTTCATTTCCATTCATTTCATTTTGTTTTAAGAGAGTAAATAGTAGTACCGTTTTCTGAGACGAGTAATGATAGAGGGACAACCGATGTGTCACGACAATTGCCATAACGGTGATTTTCACTATTCATATTTGATCTTTTTAGATTTATGACATACAATTAGTCCGTTTAGGGTGTCTTACGTGAGTATGTCACTCAATAAGTCCGTTTAGGGTGTCTTATGTGAGTATGTCACACCATAAGTAGTCATAATTGAATCAGAAGTCCGGTTATGGTGTCTTACGTGAGTATGTCAAACAATAAGTCCGTTTATGGTGTCTTACGTGTGTATGTCACTCAATATGTCCGTTTAGGGTATGTTACGTGAGTATGTCACTCAATATGTCCGTTTAGGGTGTGTTACGTGAGTATGTCACTCAATCGTCCGTTTAGGGTGTCTTATGTGAGTATGTCACTCAATCAGTCCGTTTAGGGTGTCTAATGTGAGTATGTCACTCAATAAGTCCGTTTAGGGTGTCTTACGTGAGTATGTCACTCAATAAGTCCGTTTAGGGTGTCTTATGTGAGTATGTCACACAATAAGTAGTCCTAATTGAATCAGAAGTCCGGTTATGGTGTCTTACGTGAGTATGTCACATAATAAGTCCGTTTAAGGTGTCTTACGTGAGTATGTCACACCATAAGTCCATTTAGGGTGTCTTACGTGAGTATGTCACTCAATAAGTCCGTTTAGGGTGTCTAATGTGAGTATGTCACTCAATTAGTCCGTTTAGGGTGTGTTACGTGAGTATGTCACTCAATCGGTCCGTTTAGGGTGTCTTACGTGAGTATGTCACTCAATAAGTCCGTTTAGGGTGTCTAATGTGAGTATGTCACTCAATTAGTCCGTTTAGGGTGTGTTACGTGAGTATGTCACTCAATCAGTCCGTTTAGGGTGTCTTACGTGAGTATGTCACTCAATAAGTCCGTTTAGGGTGTCTTATGTGAGTATGTCACACAATAAGTAGTCCTAATTGAATCAGAAGTCCGGTTATGGTGTCTTACGTGAGTATGTCACTCAATAAGTCCGTTTAGGGTGTCTAATGTGAGTATGTCACTCAATTAGTCCGTTTAGGGTGTGTTACGTGAGTATGTCACTCAATCATCCGTTTAGGGTGTCTTACGTGAGTATGTCACTCAATCGGTCCATTTAGGGTGTCTAATGTGAGTATGTCACTCAATTAGTCCGTTTAGGGTGTCTTACATGAGTATGTCACATAATAAGTCCGTTTAGGGTGTGTTACGTGAGTATATGTCACTCAATCAGTCCGTTTAGGGTGTCTTACGTGAGTATGTCACTCAATCGGTCCATTTAGGGTGTCTAATGTGAGTATGTCACTCAATTAGTCCTAATTGAATCGAAGTCCGGTTATGGTGTCTTACGTGAGTATGTCACATAATAAGTCCGTTTAGGGTGTCTTACGTGAGTATGTCACACCATAAGTCCATTTAGGGTGTCTTACGTGAGTATGTCACTCAATAAGTCCGTTTAGGGTGTCTAATGTGAGTATGTCACTCAATCAGTCCGTTTAGGGTGTGTTACGTGAGTATGTCACTCAATCAGTCCGTTTAGGGTGTCTTACGTGAGTATGTCACTCAATCAGTCCGTTTAGGGTGTCTTACGTGAGTATATGTCACACGGTAAGTAGTTCTAATGGAATCGGAAGTCCGTTTAATTTTGTTTTATTTATTATTATTAATTTTTATTTAGTAGTAAGAAGATGTATGTATTAACTATTTTTTTTTATAATCAAATGATGTAACTAGAATAAATAAATAAATATAATCAATCAAATGATGTAACTAGAATAATTATTATTGTATTATTATTTTGATTTTTTTTTTAATTTTGTGATCGGAACCCTACTCTCTCCCTCCATCATCATCAATTTCCGCCCTTAAGCTGCTCCCCTCTCAATTGTTGCAACCAAAATTTTTGGGGGCCTGCTTTCCCGCTAAGAATCGCCCAAAATTTAGAAATTTTCAAATTCCCCTATTTGATTTGATTCGAATTCTTCACCCACAACTAACCCCTCTAACCAACCAAAGTACACCCCCGCCCCTTTCATTGATGTGTTTCCCTCTTTTGATCTTCCCACCATTCAACCTTCAAAATCTCCATTAAAGAAACCAACTAGTTCTAATTTTGGTGACTTACTCTGCTCTTTTGTTTTAGCTTTTCTTCTAGGGGCTTTGCGAAGTACCTCTTTTGTTTTTCCAGAATGTTGTTTCATTTTTTTGAATTTGAACTAATTTCTAACATATTTGTGTGAATTAACAGGGCATCAATGCCTTAACAGAGCTAATTTTGGTGAGTTACTCTGCTCTTTTGTTTTAGCTTTTCTTCTAGGGGCTTTCCGTTGTACCTCTTTTGTTTTTCCACAATGTTGTTACGTTTTTTTGAATTTGAACTAATTTCTAACATATTTGTGTGAATTAACAGGGCATCAATGCCTTAACAGAGCTAATTTTGGTGACTTACTCTGCTCTTTTGTTTTAGCTTTTCTTCTAGGGGCTTTCCGTTGTACCTCTTTTGTTTTTCCACAATGTTGTTACGTTTTTTTGAATTTGAACTAATTTCTAACATATTTGTGTGAATTAACAGAGCATCATTGCCTTAACAGAGCTAATTTTGGTGAGTTACTCTGCTCTTTTGTTTTAGCTTTTCTTCCAGGGGCTTTCCGAGGCAACATAAAATTGTTTTTCCAGAAATTTGGTTACATTTTTGTGAATTTGAGCTAATTTCTAACAAATTGGGGTGAATTTACCTAGACATCAATTACTTAACAGAGCTAATTTTGGTGAGTTAATTTTGAGATATAGACAGACCATTTAATACTCAATTATGCACAATTCTTTTCATAGTGCCTGCAATCTCTGAAACGAACCTGAAGCAAAATATGAAGGGTACTTCTCCGATTTCCAGTTCTTCTAGCAAGGTAAATGAATCTGGGACATTTCATGAGCGTACATTGTTATGCAAATATGGCGTTCCTGCAAAATTGGTGACTTCAGGAACAGATGCTAACCCAGGGAGACTGTTCTACGGTTGTCCTTATTGGCCGGTATGACTAATTTTTTTGGTTATACTTTCCATTTACTTTCAAGGGATAATGTGTCTGTATAATAATTGGAATTTCTTATTTTGCAGGATGATGAAGTCAAATGTGACTATTTCATATGGCAGGACAAAGTGTCTGCATCTACTGGGCCATATGGCAAAGTGTCTTCATCTATCGGGCCATATGGCAAAGTGTCTTCATCTACTAGGCCATATGGCAAGGTGTCTTCATCTACCGGGCCACATGAAGATGTTACCTCCGTGAGCTTGATGAAGAAAACGAGATAAACTTGAATGCACAATCGGTGTCCTTCAAAATGATATTGAAATGATAAAGTGCATGCGAGACAATGATGCAAAAAAAATTGAACAAGTTGAGATCAACGTCACTGAGTTATTGAGAGGTCGCAATTCAGATTCCATGGTTCAAATGTTACTCCATGATAGAGAAAGGATTGCTCTCCTGGAGACACTACTTGAGAAGACCAGGGTAGGGAACAATTCATCTCAAAAGAAACTTGTATTATTGACTATTACTTGTCTAACCTTTTGAAGAGAGTTTGAGAATGTGATAAACACAAGAGTAAACTTCAACTTAGTTTATTCATTGAGTAAAAAGATGTATAAATAGATACAATTGAGATAGAGTAGCAAGCTAGCTTGGGCGGCCACTTGAGTATGTAGATGTGGGCGGCAAGCATGCAAAAGTAAAAGTAAAAGCTATGTCTATGACATAAAGTAAACTAGAGTTTGACATATTAATTGTGTCTATGACATAAAGTAAACTAGAGTTTGACATATTAATTGTTTATATGTATCACAATTAATATGTCTTTTACAATTAAATAAAGTGTACAAAATATCCTGTACAAACTCCTGAGGCATTTGGGCATCTGTCGAACTTCGACAGACTCGACGGTCTGGCCGAAGTAATCTTGTAATATTTCCACAAATAGATACAATTGAGATAGAGTAGCAAGCTAGCTTGGGCGGCCACTTGAGTATGTAGATGTGGGCGGCAAGCATGCAAAAGTAAAAGTAAAAGCTATGTCTATGACATAAAGTAAACTAGAGTTTGACATATTAATTGTGTCTATGACATAAAGTAAACTAGAGTTTGACATATTAATTGTTTATATGTATCACAATTAATATGTCTTTTACAATTAAATAAAGTGTACAAAATATCCCGTACGAACTCCCGAGGCGGTGGGCATCTCGAACTTCGACGGACTCGACGGTCCGCGAAGTAATGTCGTAATATTTCCACACCCCCCTCAAACCGGGCCGTATATGTTGATGCGGCCAAGTTTGCTACTAAGTCCGCCGAACATAAGAGGTGGAATAGCCTTGGTAAGAATATCGCATTCGATCCGCCGAGGGAACATATTGGAGTTGAATAATCTTGGCATCAATCTTTTCCTTCGAGAAAGTGTCCGTCAATGTCCACATGCTTGGTTTTATCATGATGGACGGGATCTTCACCATGCATAAGGTGAATTATTATCACAAGCAGAGTGTGATAGGTTTCTTGTGGAGGTTGTTGAAGTTCGGTCGCCGCACTTTTTAGCCATAGAGCTTCGCAAATGCCAAGTACAAGTGCCCGAGTTCGGCTTCGGCAAGATCGCTTCTTGACACAAGTAGGTTGTTTCTTGCTTCTCCAAGTAACCAGGTTTCCCCATACATATGAGCAATAGCCTGTGGTAGATCGTCTGTCAATGTGACACCACCCCAATCGCATCGGTGTAGACCTTGATTGATCTATCAGTAGACTTGGTGAAGTGCAGGCCTTGGCCAGGAGTGGACTTTAAATATCTCAGTATCCTATTCACAGCATCCCAATGTTGCTCAGTAGGGCAGTGCATGAACTGACTGACCAGACTAACCCCATATGCAATATCAGGCCTTGTGTGAGAAAGGTAGATGAGTTTACCTACAAGCCTTTGATATTGTTCTTTTCTGACAGCAATGTCACCATGCAGTAGGGTGTTACTGGGGTCTACTGGGGATACAGCAGGTTTGCATCCCAAAGATGCCGTTTCCTTCAGTAGATCCAATACATACTTCCTTTGGGAGACTGAAATGCCTTTGGTGTTTCTAGCCACTTCCATACCAAGAAAGTACTTGAGGTAGCCCAGATCCTTAACTTGGAACACCTTTGCCAGTAGAGTCTTTAAATTTTGAATCTCAGTAGAGTCATCTCTAGTAAGGATGATATCATCCACATATACAATAAGAATAGACCTTCTCTCGGTTGGTTGTCTTGATGAACATAGTGTGATCGAGTTGCATTGATGATATCCGGCAGCTTTGACCACGGTAGTAAGTTTCCCAAACCAGGCTCTTGGGGATTGCTTCGGGCCATATAGAGATTTTCGAGTTTGCATACCTTGCCCCGAGTGTGAGGATTGACAAAACCGGGAGGTACATTCATATAGACTTCCTCGGTGAGATCACCATTGAGAAAAGCATTTTTGATATCCAATTGGTGTAGAGGCCGGTCCAGTTGGACGCTAGAGAGATCGAACACGACAAGTGTTGAGTTTTGCCCTTTGGTGCAAAAGTTTCCTTATAGTCAATACCATAAGTTTGAGTGAATCCCCTTGCTACCAATCGGCTTTGTACTTGTCAATAGTACCATCGCATTGTATTTTATGGTGAATAACCATCTACAAAATTGATCTTGTCTTCTTGCCTTTGGGGAGAGTTGTGAGGTCCCAAGTATGATTATCTAGGAGTGCAGTCATCTCTGTTTTAACAGAAGCCTTCCACTTATCATTTTGAAGGGCCTCCTGAATATTTTTGGGAAAAAATAGAGTGAGAGTCCAGGTCCTGTGTAAACATAGCAAATACAGGAGACAACTGGTCATAAGATAAATAAGTATGAATAGAATGATCAGTGCATGATCTTTTCCCTTTCCTTAGAGCAATAGGTCTGTCATCAATGTCAGTAGGGTGCCGTAGTTCCGCAGCCTCTCGAGTCGGTAGGGTGTTGAGGCTCGGCAGGCTCGGGTTCGCAGGCTCGGGTCGGCAGGTGCCGAGGTTCGCCCGCCGAGTCTCGTAGGTTGCCGAGGGTTAAGAGTTTGTTGAGGGAACGGATTTAGATCAATTTCAATCGATTTCCATCGTTGATCGCTTCGTAGACTTGCTTTGTAGTAGGGAGTCTTTTCAAAGAATTTTACATCCATAGAGTTGTAAAATTTCTTTTCGTAGGTGAATAGCATTTGTAACCTTTCCGTCCTTAGCATACCCTAGGAAAATGCACTTGTGAGCTTTGGGATCAAGTTTGCTTCTGTGTTGGGCATGGATATAAACAAACACAGTACAACCAAAGATTTTTGGAGGCAATTGGGCAATAAGATGAGGGCAGGAGTGTGTGGTCAGCAGGGTTTGGATAGGAGTCTTGAAACCTAACACTCTGTTTGGGAAGCCCGTTGATTAAGTAAGTGGCGTCAATATAGCTTCACCCCACATATATTTTGGAACATTTGTAGTGAACATGATTGATCTGGCCATTTCCAGCAGGTGCCTATTCTTTCTCTCAGCAACCCCATTTTGCTGAGGTGTCTCAACACAACTACTGATATGGACAATTCCCTTATTCATCAAGAAATTACCGAGATTAGACTCATAATATTCAAGAGCATTGTCGGTCTTCAAAATTTTAATCTTAATGTCAAACCGAGTAGAGACCATGTTGTAAAACTCTTGAAAGATGGATCCAACTTCGATTTATCCTTCATTAAAAATAACCAAGTGGTTCGGTGTGGTCATCTATGAAGGTTACAAACCACCTCTTGCCTCGCTATACTTTTCACTCTTGAGGGTCCCCATACATCACTGTGAATTAAGGTGAAAGGTGTGGATGGGAAGTGAGGTAATTTAGTATACACAGATTTGGTGAGTTTGGCAAATTGATAAATATCACATTGAAGATCATTAAGATTACATCCTTTAAACAATTCTGGAATTAAAACTTTAAATAACCAAAACTTGGATGTCCTAGTCTATAATGCCATAACATGATATTGTCTAAGTTTTTGAGTGCAGGCTGCTGAGGCAGATTCAGTCTTCAGTCTTGTCTTCAGCAGGGTTGATCACAAACAGTCCTGAGCAGGGTTTAGCTTGACCAATCACTTCCTGTGAAGAAAGATCCTGGAAAGTGCACTGATCCTTATCAAAAACAACAGTCCAATTTAGATCTTTAGTGAGTTTACTGACAGATATAAGGTTACAATCTAACTTTGGAACAAATAAGACCCCTTGTAGATATATCTGATTAGTAAGTTTAACCTTCCCAACACCTTTTGCATAAGAAACAGAACCATCAGCAGTTTTAATTCTGTGAATTTGGGTGCATGGCATATAGTGGGTAATGAGGTTTTTATTACCGGTCATGTGGGAAGAAGCCCCAGAATCAACAATCCAAGTCTCATTACTAAGAGGTGAGCGGAATATACTGTTTTAGCATGAGTGGCCATTTCGGTAGAGGAGCTACCTTCCGATGCCGAGCAACAAAGGCTTTAAAGGCGACAACCGAGCATTCGGATGGTCGTCATTCTCCTCTTCACTGACAAGTCTGCCTTGATTTTCCCTGGTTGGTTTTGAGGTTTTAGAGGGATTAGGCTTGCCATGAAGCTTCCAGCAATTGTCCTTGGTGTGATTTGCGCATTTGCAGTGATCACAGAACAACCTTCCAGTTTTCTCAGCAGGCTTCCTGTAAGTCCCAATAACCTCAGCAGCCTTCCTGACATTCGGCGGCAGGCGTACCTTCGTAGGGTTATCGGCGGGGGTGTTCGGCGAAGATGACTTTCCTCCTGCTTTCTTCATGTTTGACCTCGGCAAACATGGATTTGAGATTTGGGAGAGGTTTTGTGGCAAGAATTCTCCCTCTAACATCATCAAGAGTAGGGTTCGGATCCGGTGAGGAACTTGAATACTCTCTTTTTCTCGATAATGTCTTTAAAGAGTGCAGCATCTTTAACATCATTCCAGGGGTGAGTTTCCAACATATCTAGGTGTTGCCATGCCTTAGATAGTTGATTAAAGTATTGAGTTATAGACATATCCCCTTGTCTGCAATTTTGAATCTGAGCTTCGAGTTCATAGACTTCAGATGTATTGTCCTTTTTTGAGTAAAGGTCTCTGGCATTGTCCCAGATTTCCTTAGCAGTGTCATACATCATGAAGTTCTCATCGATCTCTTTTGTCATAGACCTCGTGAGGATGGTCATGACTTGGTTATTTTCTGTGTCCCATGCTTCAAACTTGGGGTCAATTTCAGCGAGGGCGGGTTTGGAACCGGACGGATATCCCATCTTGCCCCGGCCGGAGATATACATTTTCATAGACCTTGACCATAGCAAGTAATTGTTACCATCAAGTTTATGATTTGTAAAAGAAGAGTGTTCGGTTATCCCGTCGCCGAGGCATTTGTGAGTCTACCGAAGAAGATGAAACTTCGAGATAATGTTGACATTTTTCGAAAAAGAACCGAGTTTCGCGGCGGATTTTAGAACTCGTAAGGCTCGATACCATGAAGAGAGTTTGAGAATGTGATAAACACAAGAGTAAACTTCAACTTAGTTTATTCATTGAGTAAAAAGATGTATAAATAGATACAATTGAGATAGAGTAGCAAGCTAGCTTGGGCGGCCACTTGAGTATGTAGATGTGGGCGGCAAGCATGCAAAAGTAAAAGTAAAAGCTATGTCTATGACATAAAGTAAATTAGAGTTTGACATATTAATTGTTTATATGTATCACAATTAATATGTCTTTTACAATTAAATAAAGTGTACAAAATATCCTGTACGAACTCCTGAGGCGGTGGCATCTCTTCGAACTTCGACGGACTCGACGATCATTTGAAGTAATGCTGTAATATTTCCACACCTTTTATTTCGTATTTCATCTTATGAAATAAAAACTTAATTTCTTGGTATTCTGTATTTCTCTGTATATTTCTGTACATTTCATTACGAAATAAAAACTTAATTTCTTGGTATTATATGAATTTGAATGGTTAAACCCGTATCCTGGGGCAACACAAGCTTGAACTTGTTTCCAGGGCCGACACAAGTTTAAACCTGTTTCTAGAGTGAATGTTTTACAACACCCTTAATGGACGCAAAACACCACATTCGTGACACTCGAACAACGTCCCTTCACATTAAACAAATGAGAACAACCAACACATCAATGTTTTACAAGCTTAAACCCGTTTCATGGGGCTACACAAGCTTGAACTTGTTTCCGTGGCCGACACAAGTTTAAACTGTTTCTAGAGTGAATGTTTTACAACACCCTTAATGGACGCAAAACACCACATTCGTGACACTCGAACAACTTCCCTTCACATTAAACAAATGAGAACAACCAACACATCAATTTGCCATCATTCAAAATTCATCATCATCTACATCTTCCAGATTTAAACATCAACCAATCAACCAAAGAAGAACAACCAACACATAGAATTTGCCATTATTCAAAATACAATAACAAACAAACACATCAACACATCACTTTCCATTATTCAAAATACAACACAAGTTACGTCTTCGAATCTTACACATCAACCAATCATCCTCAATGATTAAACATCCACAATATGTAAACATCTCATCCTCTTCATCAACATTAATACTTTAAACAGCCACAATATGTATCCCATCGCCTTCCTGTAACATTGTCAAAGAAAAAAGGTAACAAGCTTAATGCAATGCAACATGATTGAATATAAAAAGAACTCTAAATATTAATACATACAATACCTTATCATGGCAAAGTAGGAGTGTCGCTGGTGAGCATTTCTCCACCAATCAAACTCTTACAAGTGGAAGCGTAATGACCATTGACACCGCATTTTCCACAAACATACTTCGTCTTTCTGTCCCCGGCTGAGCGTTTTCTCTTTTTTGATGGCCGTCCACTTAGTCTCTTTGGCACCTTCGGTGGCAAAACCACATCGTTAAGCACATCATCGGGATACACACATTCATCTTCATTTTGAAGTGGATACACACATTTGGAATAACCTAGCCTCCAACAATTGACGCTATAATACCAAGTGCAATACTTGGAGGCGTGCTTCCCTGTATACTTTAACACAGCAGCTGCATGCTCGCATGGATACATATCCATCTGGAATTTTTTACATGTACACGTCTTCAAATCCAACTCAACGATGTAAGAAATAACAGCATCCTTGTCACGAACATCATACTTATCTGAGGAAAGGGTATTAACTGAAAATCGTTTCGCTGACTCGAAGCTTTTGTTCACTTCGATTTCAATTTTGGGAGTAAGAGCATCTTGGCAATTTGTAGATGATTCATTTCTTTTAGCAAACCAATCCTGTAACATCTCCCGGATATGTTCAATCAACCCAACAATTGAAAATTCTCGTGCACGCTTTAGCCTAGCATTCACATACTCGGCATGGTTTGTGGTCATTATGTTGTAACGAAATCCCTCAAATTTAGCTCTAGCCCACATAGGGAATTCTGCTTCTTTCAAATATTCATCAGCTTTCGGACATTTACTACATAAAGTTTCGAAATGCAACTTGAATTCTCGCTTCAGTATAGGCCTCTGCAGCTTTCGAAAGAAAGCTTTCCCACACCACGTACGGGATATTTCATCCTCAAATTCTTTTGCATGTGATACATGCAATGCCCATGGTGCGCATTCTTAAACACCGCCTTGAAAGATGTTTTAATACTATCGGCACGATCGAAAGTATCGCAAGATCATTCGTGTCCCCAATGATGGGTTTTAGCTTATCAAAAAACCATGTCCAAGACTCTATACTTTCGAAGCAACAACACCCCAAGCAAGTGGAAATATTTGATGATTTGCATCTTGACATGTTGCCACAAGTAAGGTCCCTTTATAACGCGTTTTTAAATGCGTGCCGTCCACAGAAATGACTTTCCGCATCGCCAAATAAAATCCCTCAATACTTTGACCAAGTGCCATGAAAAAGTATTTGAAAACATTCCCGTCACTTTTTTCAATATGATATACAGTGTCCGGGTTTCTAGCCTTCAGCCTATAACAATATTTGGGTAATTCTCCCCAACTTTTGTTTGGATTACCCCTTATCAATCCTTCTGCATAACCCTTAGCCCTGTACGCCTTGCAATAAGTTACATCATATCCAAATTCTTGCCGGAAATCATGCATCAAGTCCTTTGGTGCGTTAATACGATTGGCATCTTTAAACCTTCGGCAAAGTATGTGCCAATTAGCTTGTGCGTAGCATGTCTATGGTCTTTTCGAGGAGCAATAGGTGTGCGGCTATGCTTATTTGCATACGTTACCACTACAAATCGCTCGAAGGTGCTTGAAGTTTGGTGGCACGCAAACGCCATTTGCATCCGGCGGCTTCACACAAAAGCCGAATAAACGCTTTTGTTGGAAGTTTGCGTTTTGAATTCAAACTTGTACTTCGTAGCCAACTTCGCAAGTTTGAATACCAAAAAACTTTTGCATTTAAACGGATCATTCACACGAAAGTCTTCATGTTCGGGAATGCACACTAAAGTATCACCTACAGTACGGCTACAACGAAAGTCTTCATGTTCAATTCTTTGCACGTTAACCATAGTTGGGGGTGCATTCAAGGGATCAACAATCTCATTTCTCTCAACAAAGACATCAAGATTCTCATTTGACAATTCATCGGCCCCGCGCATGCTAATTCTCTGATATGATTCTTCTAAATAAACATCTTCACCCAAATTCACCAATAAGGAGTCTTCAAGTTGCTCATTAAAGTCCATGTTGTCACCCCCCGTGTTCAAATGAGAATCTTCGACACATTTCTCTATGCTTTCTATTCTTACATCCAACATCTCTTCCATGGCATTCCCAACAACATCCACATCTATCTCTTCATTAACAGTCTTTTCAACACATGTCTCTATGCTTTCTATTCTTACATCCAACATCTCTTCCATGGCATTCCCAACAACATCCACATTTATCTCTTCATTAACATTCTTTTCAACACATGTCTCCATGCTTTCTCTTCTTACATCCAACTTCTCTTTCATCCCATTTGCCAAAACATCAACATCTGTCTCTTCATCTCTTTCAACACATGTTTCTTGAATTTCCGACACATTTACTACTTCACATGTTTCTTGACTTTCATAAACCTCGGTACACTTTTCCTTTTCCTTCAAACATATTAATAAAGCATCTTGTTTTAAATTACAAACATATATAAACCGATTCACAAGCTTATCGCAATCAAGCACCATCGGTCTAGCTTTACTAATGGGGACCATATATTTCATCTCAAACTCATACTTAGTTGTATCGATTTCCAACTCATTTTTCACCATGTCATACAATTCTTCAAATGTAATGTTCTTTTTGACACTCGAATCGTCGAAACTTCTTGATTCACACCCTACATACTTCCAAGACCATAGACCATTGACGTCTTTTTCAATCTCCACGGGGTAAAATATAAAAATACAAACTTTATCTTCCATCACGCTTCACCGAGATCCTGTTTTTATTCAATACAATAATTACAAACCAATATACACATAGACAAAATCCATAATTCCGTTCAAATAGCCATTAACAACTTTAAACTTGTGTCACACTATAATCAATACACCTTGAAATGCAGATAGAAGTTCACATAGCCATTAACAAGTTTAAACCTGTGTCACACTATAATCAATACACCTTGAAATGCGAGATAGAAGTTCACATAGCCATTAACAAGTTTAAACTTGTGTCACACTATAATCAATATTTTAAGATTAATACGATTACCATTCACTGGAAATGCGGCTAGATATAACCAAATAGATAGATATATATATATATATATATATATATATATATATATATATATATATATATAGGTAGTCATACCGGGTAATAAGCGCACAAATCACCAATTCAACATTTAACCATTTCAATTCAAATCAAATATCCATTTTCAATCAGGGTCGCCCCCATTTTCAATTCAATTCAGAGTTAAACACACGGTTTAAGCTAATCCCGCAGGGTAAGTAAACTAACAAACTCAATTTCCCTAAATTCACATACCGGTATGGAAAGCCAAGAAACCCTTTCGATTACCACCCAGCTCGGCTCGGACAATGCTTGACGGAGAAGAAGAAAATAGAGGGTGTTCCGGCGATGGAGAGACACGACGAGTTATTCGCTTTGCAAAGAGAGGGGGGCGGATGCGCAGAATAATTGGCTACTGATCTGATTTTGGCGCGTAAATTAGGGTTGGTTAATTTACCCGCCCTAATTTAGGGGGTCGGATTAAGCAAAGTTTAATGGGATGTTTAATTAAGGGTTAATTACATTTTTAGTGTTAAGTAAATCACCCCAAATCAAGAAGGGGGGAGGGTATTAATGGCTTTTCACCCAACTTGGAGAGTCCAAGCTTGTTCATGACATGATTTATGTCATAAGCTTATTGTTGCAAGAATTTCTATTGACAAACTTAAATAACTAAATGAAAACCAACCCAATGCAATTCGGTTTGGTTCCGAACCAAATCAATTCATTTGGTTTGTTATTGGTTTGGTTAATTCAGATTGATTTGGATCGGTTTACGGTTTGGATTGGTTTACTGGTTATTTTAATCAGCCCTACCAGAAGGGTTCTTAGAAAGAATAAAAAACAGAGGATTTGTGTGCGGATAGGCACCACGGTTGGAAGTTTTATCACATGAGCATGTAGGTGGTGAATGCATTGGGGTGGTCACTGCATCGCGGTGGTGAATGCATCGTAGTGTCTCTGCATCGCGGCGTCTCTGCATCGCGGTGTCTCTGCATCGGGGGTGGTCACTGCATCGCGGTGGTCAATGGATCGGGGGTGGTCAATGCTTCGCGGTGGTCAATGCATCCCCTTTATCAAATAAATTAGTCCACAATCCATGTTGTTTTAACAAGGCCCGCATCTTGATTTGCAACAAACTGAAACTGTCCCTCCCTGTAAATTTATCAATCTTCACGTTCACTGCTGACATCCTTTTAATTAAAGAACAAACCTTTGATCACAAAATCCTAGCACCGGTCACCGGTCTTGGTGAAGATCAACCATGTTCAACCTGCAACTTCTCTGATCTTGAACCTGACGCTCTGCTACCAGTTTGTTAAAACACAGATGAGAAACTTGCAGTTTAAGAGAGACTAAAACAGAATTAAATAGCGGAAATTGATAAAATGCAGAAACAAAGAGAACACAGTGATTTAACGTGGTTTCCAGCATTGTACCGACTACTCCACGGACAGAAAAAAAGATATATTATCATGCACAAAGTTACAAGGATTTTCACACACTTGTGAAAGACACACACTGCATTGATTACAACATTGGTATTTATAGACACAATTCCCTAAACCCTAACCGCTATAAGATCTTTGTCGGAACTGCCATAAATACCCAGATGTGGACCCCAGTTCCAGCTGTTATCCACCAGACGAAACTCGGCTTCAGACTGACTTTCCAGACTTGTAATCAGCTGTTCAGATGTAGAAATTAGTTATACTGAGCAAAACTCAGCAGACCAAACTGACTGCTGACTTCAGAAGAAATTCGGTTACACTTCATCAAACTGATTTTCACAGAAGTGAATATATTTTACTGAAGTGACCATCATTCCCAGTCCCAGTTTCTCAGATTAGTTCCACCAGTTTATTCATCAGTTTTAGATCAAGTCACCAAAACTGACACAAGGATATAGAATTCTTAGCACTTATGAATGCATCGTCTGGAAAAATCAAGAAAAAGATAAACTATTCTTTTGATTTAGAAAAAAACATTTGAAATTGAAAAAATACATATGATAACTAGAAGAACGAAAAGAAAAATAAGCGGTACTTTAAAGATTTTGTAGTTTGATTTATGAAACTCGGTTTGTGAGTTTTAAAAATATTTATTTTTTAATAAAATTGTTGTTTATTAAAATAAAATAAAAAACTAATCCCTGAAAAATTTAAATAAACAAACATCCAAACACTACAGCATGCGAAATAAAACAAAGGCCGGGAGATTGAGGCCAAAGTAAAAACACGACACAACACAGCATATTTGTTCATTGCATAAGCTTGATAAGGATGTCAATGAAAGAACTGGTTTTGATTCCAACACCGGCCGCCGGCCATATGGTATCGGCCGTGCAGTTTGCGAAGCAGTTGATTGAAAACGATAAACGATTAGCTGTAACAATTCTCATCATAAAGCCACCGTATGAACTTCCGGCGGCGGCAGCAGCTTCACATGAGTTCAACCATCCAGATATCAAATTCATACAACTTCCTCAAGTTGATCAAACCCCGCCGGAGTTTACGGACTCAATCGAGAAATTCCTTTCTGCACCTCCATGATTGATGTGGCTAATGAATTGGGAGTTCCTTCTTATGTGTTCTATACCTCTGCTGCTTTTGCACTTGCGTTTTTGCTTCACCTTCCAATTCATAGTAGCAAAACTGGGAGAGAATTTTTCATTCCTTCGGATTCTGATTCAATCATTCCATCCTTTGCGGAACCTTTTCCGTCAAGATTTCTACCTTCTTTTGCATTCAATAAAGATGGTTATTCTACATTTGTGTCTCATGTCAGAAAATTTAAGGAGACAAACGGAATTATAATAAACACTTTTGCAGAGTTAGAGGCGGATACTATAAAGTCTCTTGAATCCCAATTGGGAAAAACAAAGATTTACACAATCGGCCCTTTGATCAACCATGGGGAAAAGAAAATTTTAGACTCAAAAAGAGAGGAAATCATTTCTTGGCTAGATGAGCAACCTTCTTCATCTGTGATTTATCTCTGCTTCGGAAGCAATGGAGGATTTAAACCTACCCAGTTGGTTGAAATCGCACATGCACTAGAGAAAAGCGGGCAAAGGTTCTTGTGGTCAATCCAAAAACCTCCATCCAAAGACTTTAGTGCTTCAACTCGTGAATATACCGATTTTGAAGAAGTATTACCAGAAGGGTTCTTAGAAAGAACCAAGAACAGAGGATTAGTGTGTGGATGGGCCCCACCAACAAGTGGAAGTTTTGTCTCATGAGGCTGTAGGTGGATTCGTGTCGCATTGTGGGTGGAATTCAATTCTTGAAAGCTTATGGAATGGAGTCCCAATTGCTGCATGGCCATTGTATGCTGAGCAGCATCTTAATGCCTTCCAATTGGTGAAGGATCTGAGATTAGCTGTGGAGGTAAAGCTAGATTACCGAATGGAAGATGGAAACATGGTTGTACCAAATGACGTGATCGAGAAAGCTATCACAAGCTTGATGGATGCAGAAAATCCTGTGAGGAAGAAAGTGAAAGAGATGAGTGATCTGAGTAGACGAGCAACGTCGCAACGTGGATCTTCCTTCATTTCAATGGAATCCTTGAAATGATCATTGTAACATTGTTTTAGCCAAACCATCATTGTAATGATCCACTACGTTTTCAAGGCGTACTTTTGTGAATTCGAGCACGATTACAGTTCCATTGCCGCAACGATTGACTTTGTCGGTGCAGTGATTGGCCTCAACTTTTTGTTGTTGTTTTTTTTTTATTTTAAAAATGTTTAAATCGTCGTCTCACCATTAGGCATGCTGACCGAAAAAGGCAATAGTGTATTATTTCAAATAAAAACAATATTTTTACCTTCATATTTCATTTACTTAATTGCAAAAATGTTATTTTTGTCCTTGACCCATTTATTAATTTTTGTCCTTGCGCCCTTCCTATATATATAAATGGTACTGCAAAAAAGATTCATAATATTCATTATATAATCATAAATCCCGGTGTATAAGAGTTATGTATGAGAAGATTGAGTTTATAGTGTACCGTCGTAAACATTTAGTCCGCGATGAATTGACTAAGGATCATGATTGATTGGACTTCGAGATCTCACAATAAAGCCACTATATTAACGCCCTTGAACACTTAAGGTGTGACCGTCTGATCTAGGCCGGTGTTGGACACCTTAGTGGTTGCATTTATAATTGAGAGAGTTCTCCTAATACTGGACCGGTTCAATATTTTGATCTCGTACTAAGTTCATGACAAGGAATTCTAATTGAATAATATGATAACCATATATGAATTGAATCTTAATTCTGATTTGATTATAAACTAACGCATTTTTATGAGTGATGTTTTATTTGGTTGTGTGGTTGGCTAAACGTTGGTTTCCTTAATCCCGACCATTCAAACATTGGTATCAAAAAATGTAAGTCACAAAGACATTTATCTCGTTTGTTAATCTTGGTAGTGATCAATTGCACGCACATTTGACATGATCGAATGATATTGGTTACTAATGTGTTAATGGTAGCTCAAAGATAAAATGTTAGGGAGAGGTTTTACAGATAATGACTTGCTCCATATATCAACTATATATGGAAGGTTATTCATGGATAACAGTTATATCACGGGAGGCATCCTGGGCTGCCCCACCCATTAGGCGGGCCAAGCAGCCGCCGAAAGCCCACCGTCGGGGTGGGCCCATTGTTACATTTTTGCTTAAAAAATCTTGTAGGTCTAATTCCAACCAACCTAATATAATTTGTTAAAAGAATTACATGAATTTATAAATTCACAAATTATAGGCTTACTAATATAATGTGTTTAAAAAAATACTTGTATTAATAAAACCCCAAATTATAGGCTCAAATTTATAATAATTCACATGAATCAGGTGCATCCGTTCGTGCCCCGTTTTGTTATGGCGACCCAAATGCAAACAATATATGAAAAAATATCTTACATCAATGGATTTGAATTTTACATCTATTGATTTTAAAAACGCGATATTGAAATAATATTTTGTAAATTCATTTTCGGAAAAAAATTGAACTAAAAAGATCCCTTCAACCAAGTTGTCTTAATCCCAATAAAGGGGGTGGTGAGTCAGAAGGACAAAATAAGATACAAAATGGGAAAAAAAGACAAAAACGCGCATGTTACTACATGTGTTACTACATATTGTTGGAGGCGCTTGTAGTAACACATGTAGTAACAGACGCGTTTTGTCCTTCTCAAACACTTTTTTTCTTGTCATTTTTTTTTCCATTTTAGATTCAAAACAGTCATCCACAACCTTCAAACTTCCAAAGAATTTCAAGACCAGCCTTGGATGCCTTTTTTTTTTTTTTAAATTTTTGTTTTATTTTTTATAATACAGTGACCTTTCTTAAGGGTTTTAAGAAAATTCTAAACTTAAACCTACTCTGGGATGCGAGATATGGAAATGGAATGATTAGTAGTGTTTAGTGGAAACTATAAATTGAACCACTTGTTCAATGATGCCAATATAAAACACGACAAAACACAGCATTTAAACTTTGAAGCTGGATAATGATGCCAAAGAAAGAAGTCGTTTTGATTCCAACACCGGCCGCCGGCCATATTGTATCGGCGATCGAGTTCGCGAAACGGTTGATCAAAGAAAACAAACGATTTTCTGTAACAATTCTCATTATTAAGCCACCCAATGAACCGCCTCCGGCAGCTGCTTCACAGTTCAACCATCCAGATATCCGATTCATACACCTTCCTCAAGTTGATCCACCCCCGCCGGAGCTCACGAATTCTCACGAAAAACTTGTTTCGGTTTTCGTACAGAGCCATAAATCCCATGTCAAAGATGCAATCTTGGAGCATGTGGTTTCTAAATCGATCCCGCTTGCCGGGATTATTGTTGATATGTTCTGCACCTCCATGATTGATGTAGCTAATGAATTGGGAGTTCCTTCTTATGTGTTCTTTACATCTGCTGCTTTAGCATTTGGATTTATGCTTTATCTTCCAATTCATACAAGCAGAACTGGGAAAGAATTTCTCACTACTAGTGATCCGGATTTTATCGTTCCGTTTTTTAGAGAACCTTTTCGTTCAAGATTTCTACCTTCCTTTGTTTTGAATGAAGATAGTTATTCTTCATTCTTATCTCATGCTAGAAAGTTTAAGGAGGCAAATGGTATTATAATAAACACTTTTGCTGAGTTAGAGGCAGATACAATCAAGCCCCTAGAATCGGAATTGGGAAAAACAAAGATTTACACAATCGGTCCTTTGATGAATCAGGATGAACCCAAAAATTGGATCCCAAAAGCGAGAAAATCGTTTCTTGGCTAGACAAGCAAGTGTCTTCATCTGTGATTTATCTCTGTTTTGGAAGCAATGGAGGTTTTCAACCTGCCCAGTTGGTTGAAATTGCAACTGCACTAGAGAAAAGCAGGCAAAGGTTCTTGTGGTCTATCCAAAAACCTCCATTGAAGGACTTTAGTGCTTGGTCTCGGGAATATAACGATTTTTCGGAGGTATTACCAGATGGGTTCTTAGAAAGAACCAAGAACAGAGGATTGGTGTGCGGATGGGCACCACAAGTGGAAGTTTTGTCTCATAGGGCTGTGGGTGGATTCGTGACGCATTGCGGATGGAATTCAATTCTTGAAAGCTTGTGGAATGGTGTCCCAATTGCAGCATGGCCACTGTATGCAGAACAACACCTTAATGCTTTCAAATTGGTGAAGGAATTGGGATTAGCAGTGGAGGTGAAATTGGATTACCGAATGGAAGATGCAAACTTGATTGTAACAAATGAAGAGATTGTGAAGGCCATCAAAATCTTAATGAATACTGAAAATCCGGTGCGGAAGAAAGTGAAAGAGGTCAGTGATCTGAGCAGACAAGCAACATTGCAAGGTGGATCTTCTTTCCGTTCAATGGAAAGTTTTGTTGTAGATATTTTAGCGGAATCACTGTGAAGAAAATATGTAGCACAGCTACATCTGGTTTAAGTTTTACTTTACATGTTGTAAAGCCTGATCAACTTATCACATGAATGAACTATGTTGATGTGTTAATTAGGACATAGTTAATCGGATCACTTAGGTGTACTACCAGCCCGTCCACGGTGGCTGCCTAGGCGAGGTTTACAGTTACCCCAGCATCCGTAATCCTTAATACGTGTGATGTTAATATGGCCAGTCCGTCCACGGTGGTAGGTTAGCTACACATAGGGTTATATTGTCTTGCAAGAAGTATAGCCTATTATAACAGATAAGAATCTAGAATACGAAAAGATAGCGGAAACAGATACAATCTAACACAATAATAAATAGAAAATAACAAGATATAGAAACAGGAAGAACACATCAGATTTAACGTGTTTTCGGCATTGTGCTGACTACTCCACGGACAGAAACGAAGATATTTTATTATGCAAAGAATGTAATGCCCCAAATTTCCAAACTTTTCTTTGAACTTGTATTTTAGAAACGATGTCTTTTTACGTTGATTTTAACTGTCTATGTTATCATATTTAAATGTTTCTTATTATGATAACCGGAGGCTTTCAAAAAGTTTTACCGGTAACATATATATTAAAAATATATACGTGTTTATGTATATATGTGTAAATTAATATATTATACGTGTATATTTGCATATATATTATACTTGTGTTTTAAGTTATTATATTCATATATGTTATGTTAATATGTTGGAAAAATTAGGTATACATCCTATTTTTTCCCTTTAATCAAGCATTATTCTACACTTCTATTTTTAGTTGCAATAAGGACACAGTTGTATTTTTTTTGCTATGGACCGTTTTACCCTTATCCCTCTACTTGTTCATAAAGCTTTGCTTCTTTCCGAGAATTTCATCTCCACCGATATCCCCGTCTCCGGCACTGTATTTTCAATAACGCCATCCACTTAATATACTTTATATATTCATATTCTCTCATTCATTCATTCTTTGCTTCCCGCAGCAAATCTCTTCAATGTTATAGCATAATATCAATGAATTAAAATTACATGATTCATACAAAGCAAGAGAGACCCACTTCAAAAAGCAACCGCCATTCAAATTCCCATTGTTTTCTTCCGGTTCCGATTGTCTCTGGCTGATCCAACATGTCTTTTTCTGCCACAGGTACTCCTTTCCGTTTCCTAATTCGTCTCATTTCACTCCATTTCTGTGTTTTATTAATACTGTAATTGATTGATTGATGTTTTTCGTACTATTTTAATGATCTGTTTTTATTGCCCGCGCTATTATTGTATTCCTGTAACGGAATGCATGTTTGGTTGAGATACAGTATTTGATTCCATTGGCGTTATTGCTCTGGTGTTCAACTTCGTTATATTGTCTTTAGCTGTTGGATAGCTGCTTATAGGCGTCGCCAATACATTCGTGCTTAGAATGAGTGATTTGGAGCTAATTTGAAGCAGATTTTCAGCTCTGTTTTGACAGCTTTGGAGCTAAACGGATATGGCCATTTTGGAGTTGTTTTAAGAACAGTGTGAGGGCTGATTTTCTAGGGAAATTCAAGCATGATATGAAGGGTATATAAAGGAGTTCTTGGAGCTTGTATAAGGGCACTTAAATGATCAAGAACTCACCACAAGATGAGCTAAATTGGAACAGATTTTTCAGTCCTGTTTTGACAGATTTTGGGCTGAACATTATGGTTGTTTGGAGCCGTTTTGAAAGATGATCAAGGGCTTCTTTTGAAGTGAGATTAAGACGTAATATGGAGCAGCATATGGAGTGGTTCTTAATGTCCAAAGAAATCACCAAAGTAAAGTGAGATTGGAGTTGTCTTGTGGTAAATGCTCAACTACTTAATGTCACCATTAGAGCTTAATCTGAACACGTGAATGGTGAAGAACAATGGCTAAATCAAAGCTCAATTTCAATGCATTTCCACCCAATCTTAGTAGTGTATCCCATGTATCCTTTATTCCTTTAACTTTTGTTGTGTTTTTTTTTTTTCAAAAGTCATTCTCTTGTTTGATAGAATGATAATTTTCTGGTGGTCTGGTTGTTTGGCAATGTCTTGTTCACTTTGAAAGTTTATTCACAATGTATGATTGATAAACGAATCAAGTGAAAGTGAAAATTGATGAACTAAGATGCTTTGTGATTGAAATTTGAATTGTGGTACTATTATGTTATGATGCGATGATATCGATGATATTGATACGATCTTGTGATACTAATCGATATTGTGATGCGATATTGTTATTGTGTTATGGTGCCGAGGTCGACGCATTGAAACAGAAGGCGGAGATCTACGAGCTAATGCTCCTTGGTAATGATATGTGAATTGAGATAGAGTACAATTGTTAAACTATTTGATGTAGAGGTCAACTTTATTGAGAAAATGTTAAACCATTTGGTGTAGAGTTGGAGAATAAAATGATGGTACCAATCGACATTGCCTAGATTTTTAGGTGCTTAGATAATCCTTTCCTTGATGTAACTTAATTATCATATATGTTGATGTTAAAGTTGTTTATCATATATGTTGTAATTTTTTCCATTGTGATTGAATGTGTTAATTGTGATTGAATGTGTTATTTCAAAATACCCAAGTTTTTTGTGTGTTAATGTGATTACATTATTGTCCAAATGATTTTTAGTTTACGGTATGTTTCCATTTTGATCCATAAAGGAATATAGGTTGTCGGTGTTGTTGTAAAGCTTGCCGAGTCCATGATTTTTGGCTAATATACTATTAATGGTAATGATGTCATTGTGTTTGTTAATAAATGTGATACTGTTAATGTGATACTGATACTGTGTTAGTGTAAACACTGCGATCAAATTCAGCTTTCAAAAACTACGTCGAAAGGGTATCATATTAGATCTCAAAATGAAGAGAAAACAAAATTATGAACATTGGTGAAAGAATTTTGATGATCGGTGTTCTAAATCAAAAGTAACGGTCGTTTATAATAAAAACTCTCCAATAATGCAAATATTTTTTCGTCTTTCAAAATTTACGTCGAAAGATTATCGTATGATATATCAAAATGAAGAGGAAAAAAATATGAATTTTGGTGAAATTTTTTGATGATCGGAGTTCTAAATTAAAAGTTACGATTTTTGAAAAAAAAAAAAAAAGAAGCAAGCAGAAAGAAAAATGAAAGAAAAACAATTGAAATCCTAGGAATGGACATGCGCGCATATAATAAGGGTATGAATTTTTTTTTTGTCTTTTTACAATAAAAAAAATGAGTGTATCATGTAGGGCCGACCGGCGACTTTTCTTGGCCTAAGGCTAAGTCATCGAATTAGACATTTTAATACGAAATTTTATACTATCGATTAGAATTAGGCCAAGTAATTTGGGTTTTTATCGATTTGACTAAATTTTTTTAAAAATGCTAAAGATTAATAGGAGGGCTATGATTATACTTGTTAAACATAGACTTGTATTATTAAAAATACTAAAGAAGCATTAAACAGTTACACAAGGAAAAAAGATTAAGAATATAAGTAAGGATTAAAGATTAATAGGATGGATATGATTATACTTATTTAACATAGACTTGTCTAAAGTGTTGTATAGTTTGTACTAAAAGAATAGTTATGATTAATATTAAAAGAAAATGATAAAAAGGAAATTTAAAAGCAAAAACTATATAATATTTTACATTGAAATATTAAAAAATAAATCATGTATTATTTTTCTTAATCTGTGTGAAAAGATCAAAATGAATTATAATATAGGACGGAGGGAGTATTATTAAAAGTGTTGTATGGTTTGTACAAAAAGAATAAGTAAAAGAATAGTTATGATGGGCAAAGTCCATACCCTAACGGTTACCGCTAGGGTCTACCTAGACTCTCGAGTGAGATGACCCGGGTTCGATCCCCCTCCCCCGTAGAATAAAAAAGCTTTCGTCCAAGTGGAAGAAAAAAGAATAGTTATGATTAATTTTAAAAGAAAATGATAAAAAGGAAATGGAAAAGCAAATAAGATAAGGACGTAGAGAGTATTATTAAAAGTGTTGTATAGTTTGTACAAAAAGAATAGGTAAAAGAATAGTTATAATTAAATATTAAAAGAAAAGGATAAAAGGGAAATTGAAAAGCAAATAAGATAAAAAAAAAAAAAAAAAAATGAAGCTAGTAGGGATTGAACACAAGCCTACACAGTGAAGGAACATGCATCTTAACATTTCAGCTGCAGCGAAACATATTTTTATAAGGACATACAATGTATATAATCTATAATTGTTCAATATTACGTATATTATTGAAACTGTTATGTTAGGCCTCCGGGTACCGTAGGGCCTAAGACCACCGGCTCCTTCGCCTTAGTGGTGGGTGATGACGCTCTAAATGGTACCAATAATCGTACTTATATTCACCCCGAATTTTGCTCAAGAGAGGATAGATAGGCTCGTTATTGCTTAGAATATGTGTTAAATGCTATGTGTGTGTTTCCAGGATCGTAATTCTGCATCTATGCTATTTTCCCGATGTTTTGGTATTGTTTCGTTTTGTGTATTTTATAGGATGTACCGAATCAGGAGCATTGGAGAACGGATCTGGGACCAAAAGAAGTACATTGGGCTGAGTGATTGAAATCCAAAAGAAGCCTGCTGAAGAAATAGAAGAAAAGAAGGCCCGGTAACCCGAGGGTTAGGCCCGGTAAACCGGCGTCTTGGGCAACACGAAATTTATTCTGCCGCATTATCTTAGTCGGTTTGGGTTTTAGAGAGTCTTAAGTCGGCTATTGTATTTATATAAGGCCGCAATCACAGATTATTGTATAAGTTTTGCATATTACATTACATACAATATATATTTTAATGAAATAAAGTTTTCTTGAGCTTTTGGAGAGTAATTATGGTTTCCTCCTTCTTCCATCATCTCTACCATAACTCCACCTCAATCCCATCAATCACCTCCTCAAATCTCTCACCCTAATAACTTCTCTACCCACAATCCCACTAAAACAATCCACATTCACTCCATTCTTCCTATTTAAACCACCCCTTCATCACCATTATCGTCATTCTTATCATTTTCATCTCTTTCATTCACCAAACTTCTCACATTTCTTCCTTCTTCTTATATTTCGGCCAACATCATCACCATATCACCACCACAAAACCACCAATTCCTTCCATTTTCCTAAACCCTAAACACCATTTCCTACCCCTGTTGTAGAGTTGTATTGCTGCTGCTACTGTGAAGTGTTGCTATTCTTCTTCTTTTATCATCAGTGGCACAGTCCAGAAAGAAATTCAGAAAATCTCAGGCCGATAAACCGAACCCTACCTCCAGTTTACCGAGGGTTATTTTTCAGAATCAGCTTCATCGTTTATTTCTGTACTCATTCAGTATGGGTCCTAAGCGTCAACGATCGGCTGTTCGTCCCAGTGGATATCAAACAGTGTATGGAGATGCCAATCCATTGATAGATGGGGTTGCACAGTTCCATTCTTTAGCCATCTATGAGTCGTTCCGAGGCCATTGGAACGCAAGACCAGTGGCTCGAGAACGAGGGGTAGATTTGGACGACCGTGGTTCGATATTGCCGGGTGCCCTACAAGCGCAAGACATTTTGGATATGGCGGAGGCACCGGCTCGGTTCAACGCCATGGTGGTAAGAGAATTTTATGCTTACGTTTCGCATAACCCCGGTGCCACATTTGCTATGGTCCGAGGAGTGAAGGTTGAATTTTCTATTAAGAGGATCAACGAGCATTTTGGGGTTAGAAATCCACTGGTTGGCCCGGATGAGTATACATCCTTGAGCAACATTGCTGATCTCGAGAGGATGGAGATGTAGCTGAGTTCTTAGGGGTGCAATGGAAGCGCAACCCTGCTGGAGCCCCCACTATCTTCCTAGAGAACGATTTATCTTGGGACCGGAAGATGGTGAATAGACTTGTTTGTGCTCGCCTTCTTCCGACGAAGCACACGGTTTCTGTCACAACTTCGAGGGCAGAATTGATGTTTTATCTAGAGACTGGAGCCCCGGTCAACATCGGTCTTCTGATGCATAGCCGTATCCACGAGCTTGCCGCCACTTCTGAGCACGAGCTGCTTCCATACGGGCCGATGATTGATATGTTTGCTTTGGAGGCCGAGGTGAAGATGCTTGTCAGTGATGATTGGGAAGACCCTGAGCCTCAGCTCAGTTCGCAGTCAGTTTTGAGAGTTATGAGACGAACTAGAGCAGAGAGGTAGCGTACTCCGGTGCTTGGAGCACCTAGGACTCAGAGAGCCTTGCTTGAGGAGCACTCACGAGAGATTGCAAGTCTACATCGCAAGATGGATCGGATTATTGACTTTCTAAGAGTTCCACCTGCTACCCCGCCACCCAGGACTTCCCCACATCACTGAGCCTCTTCTTCAGCCGCTGCTGCATCCAGTTCTGCACCACCTCCCGGTTTTGAGCTTAGAGACGACTGGGAGGGTTATTCTGATGAGGATTAGTTCTTCTTTCTTTTTATTGTTGTTTTCTTTTTTTTTTTTCTTTTTTTTTTTCTTTTCCCTTTCCTACTTAGTCAATGTAGCGGAATAATTATAATATAATAATTTTGTCGGCTTAAAATGTTTTAGAGTTATTTATTTTCTCTTTTACTGCCGCACTTTTATTATACAGTTGCTTCTCACCGCTTTTCCTCTTGGTTTGTTTGAGTTATTTAGCGCAGATTCTTCATGGACTACTCCATGAGCCCGATGATTTATACGACGATCCAGTTCTTCTTTGGTTCCACCCTTGACCGAAGCTAAGTTCCTTTTCCATTTTCATTTCTCATCTTACACATTGGGGACAATGTTTCGATTAAGTGGGGGGTACGGGAACGTCACTTATCTTTTTAGCATTATATTCCATTAATTGCGAGATTATCTTGATTCTCTTTGATGTACGATTCACCACCTAGACTTTGATTCATTTCGACAGAATTTCGAAAAAAAATTAGAATATCTGTGATCTTTTCGAGTTAATTGACTTCATCTTGTTTTACTTTGTACGAGTAAGAGAAAGTGTCCACTTCTGAAGTAGTGGCGTATTAAGCGCATATTCTGTTATGAGCCACCATTTTAAGCACGTATAATTCACTTCCCTTGGTGTGTAGTCGATAGCATATTGCTTTGACTAGAGTTGACCCTGGCTCTATCACGAATTATGTTCCACCAATGCTTAGAAAGGCAATGGAATTTCGGATTCGGTAGTTTATCAAGAGTGGGGCCGTGAGGATAGTTAAATCAATGAGTTCACCCACCAAGAAAGAGAAGTGCATTGGAATATATACATTTATAATCTCTTTGGCAATATTTTAGTCGACGGAGTGTAAGACTCACGACTTTTGCATAGACCGATAAACGTGAGCCTAAAAGTAACAGATGCTCGGTTCTCGATCCGCCTTGCCAGCTCAATTAATTAAGAAATAACATGTTCAAGACTGGCCAGTTCGGCTAAAGGTTGACGTAATGTGAGATTTTCTGCATTACTAAGCGGTCGTGAATGTTATTGCACACACACATTGGCTCGTGACATGAATAGTGTTTAATGTGTTACTGATGGATATGAGTGGCATGATCTTAACCTTGACTTTGTATCGGGACGACGCTCTAAATGGTACAATAATCGTACCTATATTCACCCCGAATTTTGCTCAAGAGAGGATAGATAGGCTCGTTATTGCTTAGAATATGTGTTAAATGCTATGTGCGTGTTTCTAGGATCGTAATTATGCATCTATGCTATTTTCCCGATGTTTTGGTACTGTTTTGTCTCGTTTTGTGTATTTTATAGATGATACCGAATCTGGAACATTAGAGAACGGATCTGGGACCAAAAGAAGTACATTGGGCTGAGTGATTGAAATCCAAAATGAAGCCTACTCAAGAAATAGAAGAAAAGAAGGCCCGGTAACCCGAGGGCGGTGTCTTGGGAAACACGAAATTTATTCTGCCGCATTATCTAAGTCGGTTAGGGTTTTAAAGAGTATTAAGTCGGCTATTGTATCTATATAAGGCCGCAATCACAGATTATTGTATAAGTTTTGCATATTACATTACATACAATATATATTTTAATGAAATAAAGTTTTCTTGAGCTTTTGGAGAGTAATTATGGTTTCCTCCCTTCTTCCATCATCTCTAGCTTGAGTAGATCGAGCTAGATCTCCATTGTTGAATGTATGAAGCTTTGAACGTTCCTTTATTGTCTTCAATATGTAGATCTGTTTGTATTTATGTGTTTTAGTTGATATGCATGTTTAATTACTCCATAATTTACTTATTTTAATCGTACTGAGCAACGTAGATCCAGAACTTAGGAAAAGCCGCCCCCGGTAAACCGGCGGTCTATACCGGTTTACCGAGGCATGTTTTAGAAAACCTAAATTGGGATTCACTACAGCTACGTTGATCGGCATAAATAATTAAAACGAATAATAGGTCTGGCCAATCTAGTATTCGTAATTCGTAAATTAACATGAAGGACCGCAAGTGAAGTGTTAATTAGGACATAGTCTTGATGGACCCTAGGAACGTGCTACTCAATGTCGACAGCTGTCTAGACGGGTTAGCGGTATGAGGTAACTCTCAATATCGGCAGTTCTAGTTCTTTATGCGTATGGGCAATTACGGACCAATTAAGGAGGGTAGCTTGCGTATAGATTATCTACTGCCATTGTCGGAGTAGATAGGGTTAGGAATTGCACCCGTAGCTGAATATGATAATGATAAAGCTCACGATTAATATAAGGAAATTATGTGGGGAAGTAAACATAACGATTAACTAAACCAAGTTAGTAGATCGGTGATGAGAGGGAGAGGTATACCATATGCATTTTCTTTTATGTTATTGTTGGTCAATGACCGTCTCTATGTCGCTTCTTAATTAGGTTAGAATCGTTTATACGTATAAGTTGCATTGTCTCTGTGGGATCGACCTTGACTCGCATTTACTATACTACGATGTACCTAGTATTCTTGCTAGTAATATCGACATTAGTGACTTATACGCGATCGGTGGGCCGGCCCCGGTGTCATGTTTATTTATTCTGAGTCAAAATTTCTACTTTTCCCTCATTCCTTTTGATATATATATATATCTACTTGTATATATATGCATCACGTAAGATAAGATATACTCCCTCCATTTTTTTTATATGTCGCAGAGAGAAAATTTACACAGATTAAGAAAGTATTTAATATATCTAAAACATAGTGTTGTAAATATATTTTTTTTATTGAAAATGTAAATACTTTGTTGGTAAATGTGTTTTTAGTATTGAAAATGTATTTTTTTATTGGAGATGTAAATATTTTATTGTTAAAGGAGGAAAAAGTAATAAATGATGAATTAGAAATGTACGGTGACAGATAAATAAAAACAGAACAAATTTTGAAATGTGTCAAATAAAAAAAACGGAGGGAGTATGTGTTATAAATATTACGTGTTATAACTTGTGTTATAAATATAAAAGGTAACTTGGATATCCATTGGATAAGGTACACTCTGAATCTTCGATATGATCAACAAATGTTTTTACACCATAATACCACGTGTAATACGCCGTGTTTTTATTAGACGGTATCGTATTTGATAATTATCCGGAATAATTATCGATCCGCTGTTGCAACAACATTGTAAGGCTAAATTACAATTTTGGTCCTCTAACTAGACACGTTTTTCGATTTTGGTCTGGTTTTTCTCCGGCGACAATTTTAGTCCGTAGTGGTCTTTTTTTTGCAAAAAATAGTCCGAAGGCCGGAAAGACCACTTACGGGACTAAAATTGATCCGCTACGGGACTAAAATTCTCTCCGGAAGCGACCAACGTAAGTGGTCTTTCCGGCGTTCAGAACTATTTTTGCAAAAAAAATACCATTTACAGGACTAAAATTGTCGCCGGAAAAAAACCAGGGCCAAAATCGAAAAACCTGTCTAGTTAGAGGATCAAAATTGTAATTTAGCCACATTACAAGTTTAACGACAAATGCAACTTTCATACATTAAAATGTTTCTTACAATCATGCCACAACGATAACATTGGTTTTAACATATTTATTTTCGGAACGCATACATCATCCATGAAATATTTTTCAATGTGGAATTCCTAAAATATCCTCAACAAAGCTTGCCATTGAATGTAATGAAGATCCCCATGCTTCATTGCTTGTCTACTCAGATCACTCATCTCTTTCACTTTCTTCCTCACAGGATTTTCAGCATCCATCAAGCTTGTGATTGCTTTCTCGATCTCATCGTTTGGTACAATCAAGTTTGCATCTTCCATTCGATAATCCAATTTCACCTCCACAGCTAATCCCAATTCCTTTACCAATTGAAACCCATTAAGATGTTGTTCTGCATACAATGGCCATGCAGCAATTGGGACACCATACCATAAGCTTTCAAGAATCGAATTCCAACCGCAATGCGACACGAATCCACCCACAGCCTTATGGGACAGAACCTCCACTTGTGGTGCCCATCCACACACCAATCCTCTGTTCTTGGTTCTTTCTAAGAACCCATCTGGTAATACCTCCGAAAAATCGGTATATTCACGAGCCCAAGCACTAAAGTCCTTCAATGGGGGTTTTTGAATAGACCACAAGAACCTTTGCCCGCTTTTCTCTAGCGCAATTGCGATTTCAACCAACTGGGCTCGTTGAAAACCTCCATTGCTTCCAAAACAGAGGAAAATGACAGATGAAGAAGACGCTTGCTCATCGAGCCAAGAAATGATTTTCTCGCTTTTAGGATCCAGTTTTTTGGGTTCATCCTGATTCATCAAAGGACCGATTGTGTAAATCTTTGTTTTTCCCAATTCCGATTCTAGGGACTATTAGATGTATATACTGTAATACTACACAAGTGTACATTATCAATAAAATCATAATTTCTAAATTACTCTGTTGTGGTATGAGAGCTTTCACGATTCCAATACGTGAAATAAATTTTTTTTTTTTTTTCTTTCCGAAAATCAGCCTCTTCAGAATAATTTTTTTTTTAGGGTTCATCTCCAAATAGTGCGCCGTCGTCTCCTTCCTCAAGCTCTTAACAATGGCTGCCACCACCGCTCTCGTCACCTTCAATACTGCTGCTCAAGCCTCTATTAAGCTTGATTCTACCAATTACTATGCCTGGTTTATGCAAATCGAATCTCTCCTTGTCGGTAACGGACTTTTTGGTTACGTTGATGGTACCAAAGAGGTCCCTCCGGCCACCATCACCGCTGCAAATGGACAACCTGGTCCCAATCCGGAATTTACTCTGCACACTCGTCAAGATAATCTGATTCGCAATCTCCTCATCTCGTCTCTTGCGCCGGAAACCGTCACCCATCTCTATGGCACCAAGACCTCGGCCCAGGCTTGGAAAACGATTACTGCTGTGCTTGCTACACCATCCAAATCCAGAATCCGCAATCTAAAGGCCTCCATGGCCGACTATACTCGTGGCAATGACTCAGTCCACCATTTTCTCTACGCCATGAAAAATAAACGGGATGAACTTGCTTTGCTCGGCTCACCCATGGATCATGATGATATCGTCCACCTTGTCCTCACCAACATCGGCCCTGATTACTCCGACATAGCACGCGCCATTGCTGTCCGTGAAACAGATGTTACGTTTGAGGAACTTCACGAGAAGCTCCTCACTTTTCGCCCACCGGTTGTCACCGCCGCCCCTCTGCTCAGTCCGGCCAGTGCCCATGCTGCATACCGGCCGCCTCAGCACCCTTCCCGGTCTACAGCTCCACCAAATCAGCCTTGGCGCAGTGGCTCTCAGCCACAACAGCACGGTGGCTTTCATGGAAATTATGGTGCAGGGTCCTACTCTCGTGGTCAACAGCGGTCCCCTTCACGTGGTCAAACAGGTCCTTTTGGGGCAATTCATTCAGCCCCCCTTCCGGTACAGGTAATACAAATCGTCGTCCTTTTTTGGTCAAATGTCAAGTTTGTTTCGTTCAGGGCCATTATGCGCAAAACTGCCCCACTTTTGGTAGTCAACTTAGCCATATTTTTAGTCAACGCCCACCACGGCCTCGGGCCAATGTTCTTTGCACCGACACTTGACTCGGCTCGGTTTGACACCCTCGCACCGAAGCGGCTTCTAGATAGTGGTGCCTCGCATCATGTTACTACAGACTTGCAGAATTTGTCCCTCCATGCGCCCTACACTGGCACTGATGATCTTCTGGTTGGTGATGGTAAGGGTTTGTCTATTACTCATACTGGCAATTCTTCAATTCCCCTTAACACCGTTAAATCTATTCCTTTACGTAATGTCCTCTGTGTCCCCAGCATGTCCCGAAATTTAATTTCCATCTCTCAATTATGCAAAGCTAATAATTTATCCGTCGAGTTCTTACCTTCTGAATTTGTTGTGAAGGACATTCAGACGACTCAGCCTATTCTCCGTGGTCCAGTTAGAAACGGTCTGTACGAGTGGCCCAGTCCTCCTCTTGTCGCCTTTGCTTCGAATAAAGCCTCCTCTCAGGATTGGCATCATCGGTTGGGTCATCCGGCTCAGCCTATTTTATCGTCTGTGTTAAAGTCCTCTGATTTGCAATCTAGTAATAAGTGGTTTACGCATTGTACTGCTTGTCTAGAAAGTAAAAGTCATAAACTGCCATTTGGCACCTCTACTTTACATTCATCTCGTCCTCTCGAGATCATTTTTAGTGATGTGTGGACATCACCAGTTGTTTCCGTTGGTGACTTCAAATATTTTGTAATTTTTGTTGATCATTTTACGCGTTATATTTGGTTTTATCCCCTAGCTCGAAAATCTGATGTTCACTCTACCTTTATTCGCTTTCGTGCCCTTGTTGAGAATTTTTTTGAACAATCTATTAAACTAATCTACTCTGATAATGGTGGTGAATTATATCTCTTCGTGAGTATTTTGCAACCAACGGTATTTCCTTTTTACCACGCCACCTTATACTCCCGAACATAATGGTATTTCTGAACGTCGCAATATGCACATTGTTGAAACTGGCCTCGCCCTATTAAATCATGCTTCCGTTCCCACCACATATTGGCCTTATGCCTTTGCCACCGCCGTGTACCTCATAAATCGTCTGCCCACACCCACTCTCCACATGCACACGCCCTACGAGTCTCTCTTCAAAACACCCCCTAACTATCATAAGCTCCGCATATTTGGCTGTCTCTGCTACCCTTGGTTACGTCCTTACACCAATCACAAACTTCAACCTCGTTCTCGCCCTTGTATCTTCCTTGGCTACGTTCTCAATCAACATGCGTATTATTGCTATGATATTGCAGACTCTCGCATGTATATCTCTCGTCACGTCAAGTTCGTTGAATCTGTGTTCCCCTTCTCAAACCCCACACCCTCGGCTTCCCCCCTCCCCCCTCCCTTGCATCTATTTCGGATTGGGTACCCCCCTCTCCTCCTATTACTCTTCCTCAACCCCCTCCACCACCTACTCCACCTCCTTCTCCTCCTCCTCCACCACCCACTCCACCTCCTCCTCCTCCCACTACCCCACCGACTCCTCCACCATCACCTCCTCCACCACCACCCCCTCCACCCCCTTCCACTTCCACTCATCCCATGCGTACTCGAGCTCGCAATAACATTCACCGCCCCATCCAAAAGCTCAATCTTCACACTCATCTTCCCTCCTCTCTCGACACTGAACCTACCAATATCACCCAAGCCCTGAAAAACCCGAATTGGAGAACTGCCATGCAGGAGGAATATGACGCTCTCATTCGTAATGAGACATGGTCCCTAGTTCCTGCTCGTCCTAATCAGAATATTATCAGTTCTAAGTGGATTTTTCGTCTCAAACGTCACCCGGATGGCACCATTGATCGTCACAAGGCTCGCCTTGTGGCCAAGGGGTTCACTCAGCGCCCGGGAATTGATTATTATGAGACGTTTAGCCCAGTGGTTAAACCTACTACGGTACGTGTTGTTCTCAGTCTGGCTCTTACGCAGGGGTGGTCTCTACGCCAGCTTGACATCAACATGTACAATGCATTCTTACAGGGTCACTTATCTGAGGATGTGTATTTAGCTCAACCACCGGGATTTATCAGCACAGAGCATCCTGATCATGTGTGTAAGTTACGTAAGGCTATTTATGGGCTGAAACAGGCTCCTCGGGCTTGGTATGAGGAGCTCAAAGGGTTTCTCCTTACGAGTAACTTTCGGAATGCCACTGCTGATTCTTCATTATTCATCTACACCTGCTGGTACTACCATTATTTATCTTTTAGTGTATGTGGACGATATCATTATTACAGGGAATGATGACAAGGCCCTTGAGACATTTATATCTATACTAGGACGTCGGTTTGCACTCAAGGATCTTGGTTTTCTGTCTTACTTTCTGGGTATTGAGATACTGCGCAATGATCACGGGTGTATTTTATCTCAGCAGCGCTATGCCACTGAGCTTCTTGCTCGTTTTCACATGGATCAGGCCAATCCGGTCACTACCCCACTGCCACCTGATTTATCTGGCCTTACTGCTCAGTCTGGTTCTCCTCTTGATGATGCTTCTGAGTATCGTATGGTTATCGGCAGCTTGTAGTATATTCTGTTTACTCGTCCGGATCTCGCCTTCTCAGTGAATAAACTGTCTCAGTTCATGCATGCTCCTACTGATATACATTGGAACTATGCCAAGCGTTTACTTCGTTACTTGGCCGGGACAGTTGACTTGGGACTGCAGCTTTACCGGGATTCCCCTCTTGTTCTTCATGCTTTTTCTGATGCTGATTGGGGTGGTTCTCCCGATGATTATGCCTCTACTGGAGCTTATGTTGTCTACCTTGGCAGAAATGCCATCTCTTGGAGCTCCAAGAAGCAGTCTACTATCGCTCGATCTTCCACTGAGGCTGAGTATCGGTCTGTTGCCACTACTACCGCGGAGCTCATGTGGGTCACATTCTTGTTACGTGACCTTGGTTTCTCCCCGCCTCGGGCTCCGGTTGTCTACTGTGACAATTTGGGCACTACGTAGTTCTGTCACAACCCTGTGTTTCATGGACGGATGAAACATGTTGCGATTGATTACCACTTCATTCGTGATCAAGTGCAAAGGGGTTCGCTTAGGGTTGCCCATGTTAGTGCTCGTGATCAACTTGCCGATTGCCTCACCAAGTCTCTTCCTCGCTTGGCTTTTGTTCAACGGCGTAGCAAGTTAGGTCTCGTCCCTCGTCCACCTTGAGGGGTGGTATTAGATGTATATCTTGTCATTGTAGATATTCTACTAGTTGTATCTTTGTATTTATGGTTAGCATTATTTTAGGCTTAATTATAGCTTTCTCTTATTACGTAATTAGCTCTATATATCTTTGTAATACTACACAAGTGTACATTATCAATAAAATCATAATTTCTAAATTACTCTGTTAAGGACTTGATGGTATCCGCCTCTAACTCTGCAAAAGTGTTTATTAAAATACCATTTGCCTCCTTAAACTTTCTAGCATGAGATAAGAATGAAGAATAGCTATCTTCATTCAAAACAAAAGAAGGTAGAAATCTTGAAGGAAAAGGTTTCGTAAAAAACGGAACGATCAAATCAGGATCACTAGTAGTGAGAAATTCACTCCCAGTTCTGCTAGTATGAATTGGAAGATAAAGTTTAAATCCAAGTGCTAAAGCAGCAGATGTAAAGAACACATAAGAAGGAACTCCCAATTCATTAGCTACATCAATCATGGAGGTGCAGAACATATCAACAATAATCCCAACAAGCTGGAGGATCGATTTGGAAACCACATGCTCCAAGATTGCATCTTTCACATGGGATTTGTAACTCTCTATTAATACAGAAACAGATTTTTCGCGAGAATCCGTGAGCTCCGGCGGCGGGGTTGGAACAACTTGTGGAAGCTGTATGAATCGGATATGGGGATGGTTGAACTGTGAAGCTGCCGCTGCTGGAAGTTCATGCGGCGTCTTTATGATGAGAATGGTTACAGAAAACCCATTGTCTGCTTCAACTAATTGCTTAGCAAACTCCACCGCCGATACCATATGTCCGGCGGCCGGAGTTGGGATCAAAACCAATTCTTTATCTGACATTATTGGATATGTGCTTCAAAATTTGGTGTATGGCTACAGCAGCACTAGCTAGCGATCCATTTATTTAAACTTTTAGTTGATTGTTTCTTTTTTTAATTTATTGTGATGATTTTCAAATCTTCTATTGTCATAAAATATGAAGGGGGAATGAGGGAGAAGGACAAAAATATTTCATCAATTAAGTAGAAGGACAGTCTTTTGAAATTTTTGCATAAAGGACAAAACTATTTATCCACTATCGAAATTCACTTGTGTTCGAAATTCTTGTGTAAATTCACCGCCGAAATTATTTGTCGAAATTCACTAATTTTCAAAATTCATTATCGGGATTCACCGATTTTCGGGATTCATTGTCAAAATTCACTATCGAAATTCACCGATTTCGGGATTCACTAGGGAGATTCACCGATTTTCGGGATTCATTTGTTTGTCCTTCTTGCTATAAAAATTATGCAGTTGTCCTTCTCCCTATAAAAAATATGTAGTTGTCCTGTTGCTTAATAATATTTCATATTGTGTCCTTATCCCTAATTTTCCAAAATATGAATTGTTATACTGTCAAATCAAGGATTGTATTAGTCACAGGGTATTTTTTTATTTTTTATTTTTTATTTTTTTTGTTGTTGTTGAAGAAGTGATGGGTTCTATTAAACTAAGAATAATGGTAACGTTTCACTTCAATGCTATAAAATATGACGTAAGTCACAATGAAAATATGATAATCATCACAGTTTTAATAAAGCTGAGATAAAGAAAATATATATAACACTTACAACTTTCTATCATATTTATTGAAAAACCGAGATAAGTTATATCAATCAATTTCATTTTTAAAATATGATTTAATTGATATGATATTTCTATCACACATATTGAAAAACCAAGGTATATTATGTCAATCAATCTCATTTTTAAAGTGTGACTGAATTGATATGATATTTCCGTCACAATTATTAAAAAAACGAGATAAATTATATCAATCAATCTCACATCTAAATAGTGACTGAATTGATATGATATTTTTATCATCGTTATTAAAAAACCGAGATAAATTATATCAATCAATCACATTTTTAAACTGTGACCGAATTGATATGATATTTTTGTCACGGTTATTGAAAGAAAGAGATAAATTATAGAATGATAAGGATTACACTTTTAAAAAAATCTTAGGCAAAAGGAAAATGTATATATCACACTTCAATTTTTTATCACAGTTATTGAATAAACCGAGATGTATTATATCAATAAAGCTCAATTTTTATTTTATATTTAGGTTTCGGTTATTAGGCGTGATTGATTTTATTTCCCTATTACATAAAGGATAAATATAACATTTTAAAATGAGAAAGATCTCAGTTTAAAAACTGAGGAAAAGAAAGTAAAATTAACACATTAACTTTTTATTATCAAGGTTTTTAGGAAAACCGAGACAAAAATATCAATTCATCACAGTTTTTAATTGTGAGTAAAACAATATGATATTTTATAATGAGATCTCAGTTTAGTGCGGTTGAAAATGAGAAAAAGAAGGCATCGGCCCAGCAGTAATTATAGTGTGGTTTCTTAGTCCAGAGTATCCGGGTTCGAGTCCCACTAGGAACAAAAAATGTGTGTGTATATTTCGTTTTAAAAAAAAAATGTGTGATTGAAATTATAATAGATCTAGGTTTTAAGTATCATAACAACTAAAATAGATCACAGTTTTTAATTGTTTTGAAATTATAATAAATCTCGATTTTTAAGTGTGATAACAACTATAATAGATCATGGTTTTTAAGTGTGATAACAACTAAAAGAGATCACAGTTTTTAAAAATGTTGAAATTATAATACATCTCGGTTTTTAAATGTGATAACAACCAAAATAGATTACAGTTTTTATTATCACGGTTTCTAGGAAAACTGAGACAAAAACACAGTTTTTAAATGTGTTGAAATTATAATAGATCAAGGTTATTAAGTGTGATAACAACTATAATAGATCACGGTTTTTAAGTGTGATAACAACTAAAATAAATCACAGTTTTTAAATGTGTTGAAATTATAATAGATCTCGGTTTTTAACTCTGATAACAACTAAAATAGATCACAGTTTTTATTATCACATTTTTTAGGAAAATTGAGACAAAAACATCAATCCATCACAGTTTTTAACCGAGATTAAAATAATATGATATTTTAAAAAGAGATTTAATTTTAGTGTGATCAAAAACAAGAAGAAAGAAGGCTTTGGTCCAGTGGTAATTAGTGTGGCTCGTTAATCCGGATTATCCGGGTTCGAGTCCTACTGGGAACAAGAAATGTGTGTGCGTATATTTTGTTTTTGAAAAAAAAAAGGAATGACCACACTTTTATAGGTGTGATTGAAATTATAATAGATCTCGGTTTTTATGTGTGATAACAACTAAAATAGATCAAAGTTTTAAAATGTGTTGAAATTATAATAGATTTCGGTTTTTAAGTGTGATAACAACTATAATAGGTCACAGTTTTTAAATGTGATAACGTCTAAAATAGATCACAGTTTTTAAATGTGTTGAAAGTATAATAGATCTCGGTTTTTAAGTGTGATAACATCTATAATAGATCACAGTTTTTGAATGTGATTGAATTAAAGTACTATATGGCACACCTCAAATTGCCACATTTTAGAAACTGTGACTAATGTGAATATATCACACTTAAAAACGGTGAGCATTATGTTTTTTTTGTTTTTTTTTTAGGTAGTAGTGATTAGAAAAAGGTTATAAAGCAGAAATTTTTTGTCCAAGTTAGTTAACAAGAAGTTTTTAATGGTCGGCAATCTATCTGATAAGTTTTTCTAAATACATAAACGAGTATTGTATGCTCAGCCTCTAAGACCTTTGTGTGAATTTTTTTCCGTTGAAAAGATCAACCGTAGATTACTCATCAGGTTATTGATAAGCAACTAAGATAACCTTTGCAAATTAACGGTTTACATTATAAATGTAGTGCCGAGAAGTTAGGACTAGAAGGTAGGACTAAAACATATTACTCAGCTGAACACAGCCAGCTGACCCTTCCAGACTTGAAAACCTGATCTGAATACTAATTTAACTGAGTCTTACAGATTCAACTTTGACAGTTTTAGATTTTATTCATACGCAGAGATCAAGTCATATTTGACTAACACACCTAATCATCATTATACTTGGTGATCAATAATCATTAATTCTTTATATCCATAAAAGAAATCAATGTAGTTTTTTCAAATAGCAAAAAATTTGTGGATGTCAGTCTTTTCTCTCACGTCCAATGTCATAAAGTGTATTGTGTTACCCCACAGTGAAATTTTCGAGTTATCCTAAGCGCTTTAAAAATAATCGTCATATTTCAATCAATTATTTTGTAGAGTTAGCTAACAAAGCGAGATTATCGGTCGTCTCTTTCTAGGTGTCTAACATTATCAGTTGAATACTGGGTCAATCATAGTTTGTTAAGACGAGCAATGTCGTATCTCATAAGAATTGTGAAATCAAGTACCAAATGATTAAGTCACTCTCGGGGAAATTGGTAAATCAGGTCACTTTAATGTCTGATTTTTTTTTTCAGGTTCCACGTCCAAATTTGGACGATTTCGTCCAAATACAGTCAAACCGTCAAAATTTGGATTCATTTTCATCCCAATTCATGCACTGACCAAAATGGACGGAATCCGTCCAAAATTCGGACGCAACGTCCGAATTGTGACGAATTCAATCCAAATTTGGACGTTTCGCCCAAATTCGCCTGGTGATGGAGAAGTGTTATCACTGTATGGAAAGTTCATATGGGAAAGCTATGGAGATGAAAACGGAGCTAAATCTTATGTCAGTAAGGTGACTTAAACTCTACATTTTGGTGGAACCAATCTGAAGACTCAGCTGTGTAATGGACAGCTGAGAAGTGTATTCAATTCTGTGCATCAGTAGGGTGGAGTCTACCGAGCACGTCGACGGGGTGACTATCGGCGGGGTGATAGTCCGTCGAGTACTCGAATACGCAAGGTCCCACATCCGTTAATCTTTGTTATGTGACTATACGGTGTCATTAAAAGGAGGACACGTGTAAGGGTATTTATGGCGGATCGACAAAGATTCCGGCGGCTAGGGTTTAGGGATTTGTGCCTATAAATATAGTTGTTGTCTCATTATCTGGGTGTGTTGAAATCTGTAAAATTCAGTGCATAATAAAATATCTCTTTTACGCCCGTGGTTTATTATCTCTCCCACCGAGAGGTTTTCCACGTTAAATCTACGTGTTCTTCTTGTTTCGTTATCTCCTTTGATTGTTTATGTTTGATTGCTTCATTTCGTTTCTTGCATCTGAAGTCATCTCCATCCGTTTTATAACAAGTGGTATCAGAGACAGGTTCTGGAGAAAACAATCTGTACGATCAACTTCATCTTCACCAAGACCTTCAGTAAGGTGCTAGGATCTGTGATAAAGTTGTGATCTTTAGCAAGAAAAGATGTCAGTAGTAAACGTGAAAATCGATAAATTTACAGGAAGGAACAGTTTTGGTCTGTGGCAAATCAAGATGCGTGCACTGTTGAAACAGCAGGGTTTGTGGAATCCGTTATCCGACAAACCAAATACAGGTGCAGCAGATTATGCCAGTCTGGAAGAGAAAGCACATTCAACCATCATGTTGTGCTTATCTGATGATGTTATCACTGAGGTTGTTGAGGAAGACACCGCAGCCGAGTTGTGGAAGAAGCTTGAAAGCCTGTATATGACCAAGTCACTGACCAACAAGTTGTTGTTGAAACAGAGGTTGTTCAGTTTGAAGATGCATGAAGGAAGTCCACTGAGGGAACATCTTGACCAGCTGAACACAATATTACTTGATTTAAGGAATATTGATGTTAAAATTGAAGATGAAAATGCAGCCCTAATCCTGTTGGTGTCATTACCGGCATCATATGAAAACTTTGTGCAGTCTTTCATAGTTGGGAAGGATACAGTAGCTTTGGAGGATGTGAGGTCTGCCTTACATGCCAGGGAGCTTAGACACAAGGTCGCTTTGGAACGGACGGTCAGTGCTTGGGCTAGTAGCTAGCGGCAATAGTGGAAAAGGATATGGACGAGAAGAAGAAAAAGAAGTCGGGGTCCAAAGGTCCTAAGTCTACCGATGTCGTAATTTCGTAAGGAGCGGGGACATTGGAAGTCCAATTGTCCAAGGAAGAAGAAACGACGGGGAAGGCAATTCGGCACGGCGGCTTTGGCTACCGAGCAATCGATGAGGATCCGGTTCTAGTTGCGGGAGATTCTACACACCACAATGATGTGTGGATACTTGATTACGGAGCATCTTACCATATTTGTCCAAACGGGGAGTGGTTTTCTACTTATGAGCGAGATAGATGGTGGTCAAATCTATATGGCCAACAACAAGGTTTGCAAAGTTGTGGGAATTGGCTCGGTAAAGTTAAGGACGAGAGGATGGTAAATTTTGTACACCGAAAGATGTAAGACATGTTCCACGAGATGACCAAGAACTTGGTATCTCTCGATCTCTTGGACATCAAGGGGTTCAATTTCAAGGGTGAAGGTGGACAAACCGAATGTCTTCAAAGATTCGGTTGTAGTCCTCAAAGGCATCAAGAAGGGAACCTTGTATATATTACAAGGATCTATCGTATACGCACCGCTTCTTTCGTTGCATCCTCGCGGTTCACCGCCTCAGCGGACTCAGTTTGTGGCACATGAGACTAGGTCACATGGGTGAAAGGGGTATGCGGGTTCTTTCTTCGGCGGGTTTTCTTGGGGGATATAAGGTCAAGAATCCGGACTTTTGTGAACATTGTGTGTTTGGGAAATTGCATAGAAGTAAATTCTCGGCGGGGTTGCACAATACAAAGGCAACACTTGATTATATCCATTTAGACTATTTGGGGTCCATCAAGAGTTGATTCATTGGGTGGTCACGGATATTTTGTGTCATTCATAGATGACTATTCAAGGATGACTTGGGTGGTGATGATGAAGAACAAAAGTGATGCATTCAAGTAACTTCAAGCGAGTGGAAGGCCCTAGTGGAGAATCGGTTAGGCAAGAAAATCAAGAAGCTTCGTACGGATAATGGTCCGGAATTCGCATTGGACGGATTTTGATTTATTTTGTGCGGCGAGGGTATTGCCGGACATCATATCGTAAGGAATACACCTCGCAGGGAATGGTGTAGCGAAAGGATGAATCAAACTCTCTTGGAGAGGGCAAGATGTATGCTTTCTCAAGTTTGGTTTATCAAGGAGATTTTGGGCGTGTCGTTAAGACGACTTGCTACTTAATCAACGGGAGTCCTCACACGGGAATCAATCTCAAGACACCATTTGAGATGTGGTCGGGCAAGCCTGCTGACTTCTCAGTTCTAAGGGTTTTTGGGAGTACAGCTTACTATCATGTTAGTGAAGGGAAGTTGGAGCCAAGAGCCAAGAGCCAAGAAGGGAGTGTTTGTGGGGTATGGTGATGGAGTGAAAGGATATAGGATTTGGTCATCAGCAGAGTCCAGAGTAATCCTCAGCAGGGACGTTGTGTTTGATGAAAATTCTATGTTAAACTCATCAGTGGGGAGGTCTACTTAGTTTGAAACCAGTGCTGAATCTGATAGTGTTGAGAAACAGGTGGAGCTTCAGGTGGAGTCTACTGATATGCAACAATCAGTGGATCCAAATCAACACTATACTGATCTGGATAATGAACCAGAATCCGATCCAAGCCAGCCTACTGAAACCTCAGCATGGCGTCATACAAACATTGATCAGCAGAGTCTAGCTGCCAGCAGGCCTAGAAGATCTAATGTTGGGATACCTCCAAGGAGATATGGATATGATGATTTGGCTGGATATGCACTCCAAGTTCTTTGAAGAAGTAGAGGTTGTCGAACCTACTACTTACGGGGAAAAAGTGACATGTACGAAGCATCTCGGTGGCATGCGGCCATGGGAGATGAAATGGAGTCATTATTGAAGAATCGACTTGGGAATTGGTCAAATGTACCTACCGACAAGGGAGTTGTGACTTGTAAATGGATTTTCAAGAAAAAGGAAGGAATAACAAAGGCGAAGGGGTCAAGTATAAGGCACGTTTGGTTGCAAGAGGATTCGGTCAAAAGGAAGGGGTTGACTTTGATGAAATATTTTCACCGGTGGTCGACACACTTCAATCGGGGTGTTACTAGCAATGGTGGCACAACGGGATCCGGAACTTGAGCAATTAGATGTGAAAACCGCTTTTCTACATGGTGAGGTGGATAAGGAGATATACATGACACGGCCGAGGGTTTTCAAGTTCTGGAAAGGAAAATTATGTTTGCAAGTTGAAGAAATCATTGTATGGTTTGAAGCAAGCTCCAAGGCAGTGGTATAAAAGGTTTGACAGTTTCATGTTTCAGCAGGGTTACAACAGAAGTCCATATGACTGTTGTGTTTACTTCAGTCTGCTGAAAGATGGATCATATATCTATCTTGTTCTATATGTGGATGACATGCTGATAGCTGCAGCAAGGAAGTCTGATGTTCAAAATCTGAAGAACCTTCTTAGTCTTTGAATTTGAAATGAAGGATTTGGGTGCAGCCAAGAAAATCTTGGGGATGGAGATCTTGAGAGATAGGAGTCAGAAGAAGTTGTTCTTGTCTCAGCAGGGTTATGTGCAGAAGATATTGGCCAAGTTTGGGATGTCGTTGCAAAACCAATAGATACTCCTATGGCATCAAATGTTCATTTGTCTGTTTTTGCTTCACGATCGGTGAAGAGAAGGAGTATATGTCAAAAGTTCCCTATGCTAGTGCAGTTGGCAGTCTAATGTATGCCATGGTTTGTACTAGGCCTGATTTGGCTCGGGCGATCGGTGTTGTCGACGGGTTTATGGCTCAACCGGGAAAAGAACACGGAAAAGTTTGTTAAAAGGATATTCGGGTACACGAGAGGTACGGTGATGTTGGTCTCATTTATGGAGGTGATATCGGTCCGGTCACGGAGTTACCGTGATGCGATTATGCAGTGATGTTGACGGTAGAAAATCAATGATTTGGTTATGTGTTTACATTGGGAAATGCGGTAGTCACGGTGGAAAGCTACTCTTCGGAGCTACGGTAGCCTTATCAACTGCGAAGCGAATATATGGCTCTTACCGAAGCTTGAAGCGACTAAGGAGGGTATCGGTTGAAGTGGCTAGTCGGTGATTTGGGGTTGCATCGGGATCAGCCGAGATATATTGTGACGATCTAAGTGCAATATGTTTAGCCAAGGATCGGGTTCATCATGAGAGAACCAAGCATATTGATGTCAGGTATCATTTCTTGAGGAATGAGAAGAGGGTTGTAGTGAAGAAGATTGGCACAAAGGAGAATCCTGCTGATATGTTCACAAAACCAGTTCAGCAGGGTAAGTTCCAGCTTTGTCTGGACTTACCGAATATTCAAAGCTTATAATCTGTTTACGGAAACTCTACTGCGAGGCGGATCGGTGGAGTGGATCTTTGTGGAGATAGTCCGGTACAAGTACATCCGGCATTAACGAATGCATCCGGTACAAGCATCCGGTTATGCAACTGTTTGACTCAGTAGGGAGAGTTGAAGTCAAGGTGGAGATTTGTCGGTAAGGTGACTTAAACTCTACATTTTGGTGGAACCAATCGAAGACTCGGTTTGTGTGATGGACAAAGGCGAGAAGTGTATTCACCCCGTGCATCGGTAGGGTGGAGTCTGCGAGCTTCGTCGACGGGGGGTGACTATCGCGGGGTGATAGTCGTCGAGTACTCGAATACGACGGGGTCCCACATCCGTTAATTACGTTATGTGACGGCTATACGGTGTCATTAAAAGGAGGACACGTGTAAGGGTATTTATGGCGAGATCGACAAAGATTCTGGCGGCTAGGGTTTAGGGATTTGTGCCTATAAATACGTTGTTGTCTCATTATCTCGGGTGTGTTGAAATCGTAAAATTCAGTGCATAATAAAATATCTCTTTTCTGCCCGTGGTTTTTTATCTCTCCCACTGAGAGGTTTTCCACGTTAAATATGTGTTCTTCTTGTTTCTGTTATCTCCTTTGATTGTTTATGTTTGATTGTTTCTGTTTCTGTTTCTTGCATCTGAAGTCATCTCCATCCGTTTTATAACATCTTACTTAGACAGATCTGTCCATTCTTCTCCTGATGATTGGTATAATAATCACTTCACTTTTCTTTTTCTAGTCCAAATCTGATTTACAGAGTCTTCAACTCTATTTTGATTGAATGAATAAAACTGTAAAAAAAAAAAAAAAAAAAAAAAAAAAAAAAAAAAAAAAAAAAAGAGAGAGTAGATTTTGTCATATGTCACTTAGCCATTGTTTATGTACTTTGATTTTCGTTATACAGTTGAATTAATGAATGGACTACTGATTGGATTTGCAGTATGGTGTTGGGATCATATGCCCATTTCTTGTGGGAAACAGATGAAGAAGACGAAGTGGTCACCAGTGTATTTGGGCGAGACGTCCAAATTTGGGCGAAACGTCCAAATTTAGATGGAATTCGTCACAATTCGGACGTTACGTCCGAATTTTGGACATATTCCGTCTATTTTGGTCAGTGAATGGATTGTGATGAAAAGGAATCCAAATTTGGAGGATTTGACTGTATTTAGATGAAATCATCGAAATTTGGACGTGAAATCCGAAAAAAAAATGTCAAAAATATTTGTCCTGAAAAAAATATATTAGATATTACAGTGATATGATTTACCAATTTCTCTCGCTCTCGTGTAAGTAAATCATAAGGTGACGTTGGGTTTCAACGGCACTAGCTAGCTATCCATTTATTTACAAATTTTTTTGTTGACTTTTTAATTTTTTTTAATTGAAATGACATTGGCGTATCAGTCACCATAAAAAAGTGTATTGTTTTAGTGTCACATCAAAGATTTTATTCTGATCTTTATGTCGTATTGTACTAACATGGGAAAGGAAGATGCCAATGTGATGTGGTATTATTTTGTTTTTTCGCCATGCCATTTGGAAAAAAAATTAGTTGTTTGATCTCCATAGTGGTGACGAAATGCGTAATGATAATTTATGCATATTGTCGTAATAAATTGCAATAAGAACATTGAGAACAGGAGCAATAATCATAAAAGAAGAGAAACAAAAAAAAACACGAAGATTTAACGTGATATTCGGTGATGTGCCGATCAAAAAGGGGCGACTGCATGAACTGTGTAACACGGGTTAAAAGAGCCGGCCCAACACTAAGACCAATGAGACGGTGGTTTTAGGCACAACGGTGTCCGGAGGCCCAAAAAAAATTCCGTGGATCCAATCTAATAATATGTTTTGTTTTATTTGAATTGTTAAAGGCCTAGAAAAAATTTACTCTAACCGATAAACGCAAAAAAAATAAAAAAAAATCGAATCGATAAGAATGAAATTTCGAACTAAAATACCTAATTCGACGACTTGGCCTTAGGCCAAAAAATTTACAAGGCCTCTGCAAGTCAGGGATTGAGAACGACACATCTTATTACAAGTTGCTAATATTATATAAAAATATATGTATAATTATGGATCAATGGTAAATATTTTGAAAATTTTAGGGAGTCAATGAGTACATTTTTTTGTTGAAAAAACCTTGTAATTTTTATTAAAATAAAAGGAAAGAATTACAAGGTTTTTGGGCCTCTCCCGGCCACCCCCAAAATAACATATGTCCTCAATATACTTCCCCTACCTCCTAAAAACCTTAGTCCGTAAAATTCATTGTAGGGAAAATCGGGTGCTTAGAAAAAGAGTGTTGGCCTCTGTGTATTGGAATAACTAACCAAAAAATGAAGGAGGTCTAACTCCAGAAAACTAAAAAATAGGAGATGCAACTCCAAGTAAAAGCTAGAGAAATGAAACCTGCTAACTAAACTTGCATTCATTTTGATGAAGAGCAGAACTCTAGAAGAGTCCGTTGCACCCATCTTTGATTCAACTTAACCTAGCCTAGGAACAACAAGCGCACCACAGCAAGCTAGAAAGCAAAAATTAGATAGAAACCTAAGAAAAGATAATGTGAAGCATCTGTTTGCACCCTTCATAACAATGAAGGATGCATTCTAGATTTGATCAGCCAAAAGAATCAATGCCTTCATTCCGAAAAAACACATCCATGAAGAAGCATGCGATTAAAACATCATCCAAAAATTCGAAACTGCCAAAAGACGAACTAGAGGCAAACATAAAAGGCATAGAGAATACATGTTTGCTCTCTCCATCAAATGAAGAGTGCTTCCAGGTGTGTTGGGCAGATTGCTAAGTAACTCGCAGGGCTGGTAATTGAAGAGAGTCCCTCAAAATAAGCAAACCAGTGGTGCTGTCCAGTTTGGTACAATCCAGATCCTTAGAAAGTTGAGTGTTGACTAGCCATTTTGGCTATGTAATCAGCAGCATAATTTCCTTCTCTAAACACATGAGCAACAGTGATATGATGTACATCAATAAGGGTTTTCAGATCATGTATCTCATCCCAAAACTTTCATGGAATCATGATGTTATCTAACAACATATTAGCCAACATTTGAGAATCCACTTCCACACATATAGAATGAGTGGACTTATAATTGCAATGCATAATGACAGTCTTCAAAGCCCTAATCTCAGCCTCCATATTGGTAAAATTCTCAAAAGCTCCATAACCTTCTTGCAAAACCTTGCCAAATTGACCCCTAATCAAAAACCCACGACTTGTAGGCCCTGGGTTGCCCAAAGAGGACCCATCACAATTGATCTTAACTTCATTGTCCGGAGGAAATGACCATTTAACCAAATGAAATTTTTTTGGTGGATGAGATAACAACCCTTGAATCAGACCACTATCCACCAATCTTCTATCATCTTTTGTGAATTGATAAAGTCTCATTAGCTTTGCAGCAAACTGAATGTTTTGATTAATTGCCTGAATCTAAGACTGGGTGGATGGAGATGAGCGACCATACATACATTGATTCCCTTTCCAAAGTTCCTGTAATATAAATATAAACAGAACCCTCAATATTACCAAAAGAGCCACCTATAGGGTTCTGAAGCCATGAAGCCATAAAATGCTTTCATGAATCAGTTTGAGGTTTAAATTGCAAAAGAGTTTGATAGTGTGTCACACCTTATGTGCTTGTGAACAGGACCAAAACATATGTAATGCAGTCTCATAAGATGCACATAAAACACACTTGAATGGACCATGGATGCCTAACTTCTGCAATTGTGGAGGAAAAAGGAATAAATTGTTATATAACCTACACAAGAAGAAAGAAGTTGTGATGGGAATATGGGGCTTCCAGATTTCTCCAAGCTCAAATTTTGATGTGATTCACATTGTAGAATAATAAATTAAGTTTATTATTTGTGTTATTGGGCTTGTGAAAAATATTTTGAGTCTTTTATTTATATTTAGTTGTTATTTTAAGTTTACATCTTTATTTCAGCCAATAAACCTCATGTTGGGGCTATTAGAGCCAAGTAAGCCCAATAAGTGGCACATAGGTCAAGCTATTTTTCCAACATTGCTTAGTTGTTTATTTACTTGAAGTTTGTAGTCTATATAAATGCATTTGGAGTCATTGTTATGAGACACAATACAATACAATAATTATTGAGTGAAACTTTGTAAAGTTTTCAAGCTTTTTTGTGAGTATTCTTTCATTCAAATCTGAACTTATCAAGATTCTGAGCATACCTTGTGGCGTTCATATATCAATGTTTTTAGGTAAAAGTTACCTAAGGGTTGTGGTTATATCAATGTTGTTAGTTACGAGTTAGCTAGGGGTCGCGGTGCTAGTTTTCATTGTACTTTTAATCGGTCCTTGGGAAAATTCGAATCCGATTCGTTTACATATCACATCAGTTGGTATCAAAGTCAAGTTATTAAAGGTATCAAATATCATTTGTTCTTTTTTTCTGCGTTTTCTTTTCTTATCCTACAAAAAAACCAGCCTTCTTTTTCTTGTTTTTCTTGTTCTGTGTATTCTGCTATTCATTACAAATAAAAACGCATTCTTTTCCAGCCAAAGAGAGAGGGATTTTAACTGTCTTGTTGTTATTTTCGGAAATGTTTAACTAATAGCAGTTCCTTGTTGCTACTTCTCTATTTTAGTCTTGCCCTAATCAGGGCCGGCCCTCGCTATTATTGGGCTTAAGACCAAGTTCCCGAATTGGGCCTTTTAGTTGAAGTTGTTTTTTTTTTTAAAACATACTTATTGTTAGATATTTTTTCATAAATAAATATTTTGGTAATCGTTTGCATACGAGTTGCCGTACGAATTAATGTTATCGCAACGAAACGGGGTTCGACCTGCCCGGTCGGGTCACGGTGGGTCGAGGGGGCAGCGTCCCTTCACAGGGGACGAGGGGGCAGCGCCAACTCGTAGGGGTTCGGGGGCAACGCCCCCCGAAACCTAAACCAATGCATGCATCGGTTCATGAAGGGATATTCATTTTCAGATACATGCACTTTCGAACTAAAATGTACTTACCCTTTCGTGTAAGGGTTGCATGCTTTCATCCGGTGAACAGTGACAACCCTACCCTTTCGTGCAAGGAGTACCTCAATTTCTGTATGGGGTACTTGCAACCTATAAAAGGCATAAGCATGCAGACGATAATTCATAAGTTTGACAACATCATATCATGATTCCACTCCAATGCATACATGTAGCTAGTTTATTTGGAATAAATTAGGCATGTATAACTCGTATAATTAGTTAAAAGCTTTTTTTTTTATTAATATGTGTGGTAGTTAATTAATTAAGTAACTAATTATTAAAACCGAGGAACCGGGTTTTGTCAATCGTTACGATTTTAATGATGGATTCTCGGTGAATCCCACTTAGATAAATCGTTGAGTTTTTTCGGTGAACTCACCTTAAACAGAAACGAGATTACGCTTTGGTTGACAACATAGAAATCGGAAAATCTTAGTACATGGGTTCGGAAATGGTCTAACCATGGTTGGGCGAGTTCAACCGAGCTTCGGCTCAATCGACTCCCCTCCACGCGTGGTGTACGTTACAGTGGTTCGACAAGACTTAGCATAGCCGATAAGCCTTCGGGCTAAACGGGGCTTCTCTTGCCGGATCGGCCAGAACTGTCACATATGTTCCAACGAATAAGACGACGTAGGCTTGCCTACATAACCGACCCTGTTCGGAGTACTTTGATTTATTGTTTCTTATTGTCAAGACATAAACCGTAATTAGTAAACCCACCACTTTTTTTTCAAATTATTGAGTGGGAGTGGGGAAGGCGACAGCCAACCCCACAGCCTCTACTATAGATGCAAGCACGTGAGAGAAGGGTGATGCCTCGTGCCGCTTTGATTCCGGCCCCCTAAGGATGGTGTTCACCCCTATCAAAATTCAAGGCTTGGTCTCCGAAAGGATAGGATTTCGGGTACTCGTTGGGTCACTGTCCAACCCTAAAGACAGCATACTCGGGGCGTACTTTGAGATGTAATATAGTAGGTCACACTCTTTATGAATATTTTCGAAATATCTAGGCTAGAAAAAGGAAGGTAATCAATGATTAAGGCCCGGGATGTCTGATTCCCGTGAGATATTCGATTCTCGAAGCTTAATGAGAGATTGTCTCAGTTTAACCGTCATCGTGCTGATACCGACCCTAAAGGCGGCGGTACGATGCGTGGTTAAATCCTTGGAATGGTAGGATAGACTTTATATAAGTTTATTATTCCTAAAATAAAAATCTAGTAGTGAAAATTTATTTTTGAATTTAACTTTCTGTCATGTTTATTTTACAACATTAATCTCTAGGCTACTAAACTGTTAGTAATAGGACTTCATGAAAAATGTGGAAAGTAACAAGTATGTTGTAATTATCAATAAATGCAGTTAATTTTCGGAAAAGATTTTCTCTTGAGCCTTTAAAACTTAATGACATAGTATAGGTATGTCATGGATGTCGCTCGTGTAAAACGAGAAACGACCGTACTTAGTTTACAAAAGATGATTTAGGATTATATATAAAATTCATTTAGTGAATTTTAAAAGGTGTATACACGGCAAAAATTTCTAATTGAAAAATTGGAAAATCATACATAAGGCGTTTGCTGGTTAGACGGTATTTGGAACCGATAAACTAGTGGGAGCCATAGTCTTATGATTTGTTGTTTTTTCTGAATCATTAGAAATGTGTAATAGACTGCACAGGAGTTTCTCCATTTATCCGAAAAACAAGAATAAAGCGTTCCTAGTTAGTCAGTATTTGGAACTGATAAACTAGTGGGAGCTTAGTTCTGAGTGATTTTCTAATCTTTGAAAAATCATAAATACAAAGTGTTGCTAGTTAGACGGTATTTGGAACCAGTAAACTAGTGGGAGCTTTATTATGATCTCTCAAACCATAAATACAAAGTGTTGCTAGTTAGACGGTATTTGGAACCAATAAACTAGTGGGAGCTTTGGTCTTTTGATTTGACGATTAGAAAAATCGAATAGTCCAAGCTAGTAACACTATCATTAGACATCCCACAGTTCAAGAGTAGTGTCTACTCAAACGAACTGTTGGTTCAAGACTGTTTCCATCTAAGGAAAGTCGAGAATGGGAAAGAATGTTTATACGTGTTAGTCATCTAAACTAAGTAGTTTTAAGGCTAAACCGGAAAATTAATTGGAAATTAGAGGATAATGAAAGTGATTTCGGATCACTGACCAATGCATCCTTAGCAATTTTCTCAAAAGCTGAGTTCTTTGGAAGAACTAGGTAGCTTTGCATTAAACGATAAATAAAATAGACAACGGGCAGATATTTTAGACTAGTGGGAGTGATATAAGGAAATGAATCTCGGATTCAATTCTCGAGTATCACAGAAAATTCATTTTCAGTTTTCGGATTCGTTGGAACAAACGTATTCATTTTCAATAGGATAATTTGTTTGTCTTATTGACGATAAATATAACATTCGTAGCCCGAACCCAAGACTCGGACTTTTGTTTGATAAAGTCAGAACCACTAAGAAATGCTGAATAGATATATGTAACACATCTTAAACAATATAAACGCAAATGGTTTCCATATTTAGATAAACACTTCTTTATATACTATTAATTAGTGCATATTCCCTAACGACAAGATCTTTAGACTGGCTTAGGGTGATTCCTATCTCCCAGTCAAAGGAACCCCGTCTCAAAGGAACAATGCCTAAGTTTCCTTTCAATAAGGAAAGGGTAATAGATTTAAAGAAGTAACACAACTTGTTCATAACAACCTTCGGGTCATATGAAAAGTACAAGCTAGTGGGAGTTTTTCAAGTAGTGACATCTAGTCTGACAACTACTCGAAACTCCAATAAGTTTATCCAAAATATTTGGAGGAAATCTCTGATTTCACCAGAGATAGAGTATTCCATACTCAGAAATAGGTTATTGCGTAGTCTTCGGGACTGATGCTCGGCCTGCCTCCCAGTGAAATGTTTTCACTAAGGGATACACCATAAATTTGCCTTATATAGTTATTGATGTGCTACGATACGCTGCTGAACTCATTTAAGATATTGGTTTCAAAATAACGGTTTACGTTGTAATGAAAAACCGAGAAGTCTACCTAAAAGATGCCTACGCATTTGTGGATACGGAGCGAATTCGGTTCACCCCACTTCCGCAAATATAGACATTTAGTACTTTGGGCATGAAGGTAGGACTGGAAATTTTGCGTACACGTTCAGATTTTGAAATATCTTAATGCATTGAGTAAATGTTGATTATAAAACTCGTAAAATCAGATGACGGTTATACTATGTCAAATTCGGTCTGATAGAGTCTATAAATAACAACCTTAGATCTTGAAGTATTTGTACTCAAGATGTTACTAAATGATTTGTTCAGTCCACATCCAACACCGGCAGTTGGTGATAACACTAATAAAAACTACTAAACTAGATCAATATATCAATCCACCCCGAACGCAGTGGGAGTATGGTTTGTCCATTACCCATTATAGGACCTTACGATTTATAGGGTAGATTGATGACCTATAGTCCTTCGTGGGCTGTATAGGATCCTGATCATAGAGGTTGGTTTAAAAAGCCTCTGAATGGACTTTGATACTCCAGTTCTATTGAAACTCTTGTAGAACCACCTGAGTATCTCAGGCCCAGTGGGAGTAATGGAACTACACGGAGAATAGTCGAATGAATAGGAATGTTTCACTTTCAACGCAAAGCTGAGTAATTTATGGGTGATTCCCTAAAAGTAGAGAGTTAACCAGAACGTGATCTCTCTCACCACTCAATCTTGCTTAATTTCGTTAGAAAGCGGGAAATATGGGTATTCCCTAAGACTTCCTTGCCGAACAACGGAATCTGAACTCATTCAGAACAGAAGGGTTTGAGCTAAGAACAAATTACAGATTCGTTACAAAGCAAAAAATAGGGGTGATTCCCTAAGACCTTTTTGTGAGACTAACGGTATCTTAATTTATTCAGAAAGAACCTTTGGCAGGATGCCTGCCATAGCTTATATCCTTTGGGGATTAAAGCAAACCTCTAGGTCATTTCAAAGTCATATATTTTAATATGTGGACTTGGCCAGAATATTGATAAGTCTTTCGTAGACTGGGCTTCGATATTAGTAAAGTAGTATGTAGATTAGTGTTTGTGAATGGTAACACTGAAACTGTTGGAAACAACATGGGTGTGTTATATGAAGTCAGAGTCTAACATGCCATCGGGCTATTTTCTAAAAGAATTTGACTGACTCGAATTCTCGAAAATAAGCAATTGGCAATCCCATTCATCAATATCAATGGTTAAGATGTTCTTGCATAGAGGAATGCAACATTCAAAGATGTAGTCTACCCTACCTCTCAGGAATGCTTGTCTAAACCTGCGACTGAATACTAAATGGGATGTTTAGTGAATCCTCAAGTCTCTTTGGGAGAATGATGAATTATATGCTAGTATATTCAGGTGCAAACTAGAATATTAATGATAACACGATTCTGGCTTTAGGTCAGATTGAGGATGATCGTTAAATCGATCTCGGTCTCAGTGTTTACTCATGTGATAAAGTATTATCCAGTAAGCCGATACTACTTCATTGTGAAAACATTGGAGAGGTAGCTCATAAGGATTTTGCAATCACTAGAGGTCATAAGCATATTGAAATCGTACCACCGGATTAGATGGAAAGGCGACGTTTTGATCCCAAAGATTGACTCAAGCCGCCAACCTACCTGATCAGTGTACCAAGTCACATGGTATTCGCATTCTAAGTACGCGCCGGGTAACCGACCTACCCCCGCGGCGGCACACTCCGGTCGTGCTTGGAAGGATGAATTACTAAGATACGCTTGGAGGGTATGAATCTTGGGGATATGTCTCACTTGTTTTGAGCAAGTGGGAGAATGTTGTAGATATGATATAGAGGGTGTGCTCTAAAACAATTAATCCACTTGCCTTTCGTGCAAGTGGGAGATTGTTAGGTGTAGTGCCCGAAAGGCAATTATCTAATTGTTTTTATGACGGAATTAATAATTCATCTTATTATATGCATGTATGCTTATAATTAAGACACTACTGAAAACCCTAAGTACCTCATTTATGTAATCACATAACTCAGTGTATGACTAACACAAGAGGATTGAGTTAGTGAGATGTACTTAAAATTAACTTAGTTCGTAGCGTTTATTAATCTGAGTACGGGTCTCAAGATTAATTTACTAATAATGTGCCCAGAAGACTTTAGGTGTGACAGTCCTATCCGGACTGTCGGTAATAGGGTATCTAGTGGGGCATTTATATATGATGATAATCATATAGGGCTGGACCGATTTGGTTTGAGTTCTTGAAATAATTTCGTGATCGAGAAGTCTTATCGAATCACAAGATGATCATATATGGATTAATCTCAATCCTGAGGTGATCACAGACAACTGCTTAGACTAGGGTAGAGTTTGATGTGTTAGTAAGGATCACTTCGCAAGTATGTGGTCCAACACTTCTCGTTGGCTCTATTTTAGGATGAGTGAGTAGTCCGTGCTATCACGATATGGAATCTATTCCTTCCCTCGGGAAGTAGACGAGACGTTCCCTTATTTGTTAATCCTAGAAACTGATCGATGGCGCCAGTTCATATTATATTAGTTATGAACTAATTGATCACTAGGGGGTTGATGGTAAATAATGATAAGATGTTTCGAGAAGGGTCTACGGAGATATCACGAATCGAAACGAACAGTCTATGGAGGATTTATCCGTATGTAATGATTATATCAGTGGACGCTTATCAACTCATAGTTGAGTATAAGTTATCTATATTCGGCAGAGTTCAGTTTCGGGTTTATGGTGGTGTAATCCCGGAATTAATAGATTGAATATAATTGTTCGGTCTGGCGAATAATTTTATTTAATTTATTGTAGCTACTGAATATGGGTCTATGGTCCCAGACGCGGCTCCTAATATAACATATATGTTTTCTGGTCGTTTCACCTCCATTATAATTAAATAGTTGGATTGGACTGTTTAATAGATATGTGGATTAATTGTTTAGTTGGACTAGATAATTAAATACATAGAAAATACTTTTTTCGTGGACTCGGTCCAATATTGTGTGTGAGGCGTGGACACCCTATTTGTTGGGGTGTTGGCCGAAATTTTCCTTATTATTATTATTGGGAAATTTGTTTTCCTGATAATTATAATGTGTGAATAATTATTTATTTGTCGGATAATTATTTAAGGAAAAGAATATTAGATAGTATCTTTTATATATCCTAATTTATTAGGAAAATATTAGATTTATCTTTTATTGGAATAAGGATTAATATAATTGATTATCCGTTAATCCATGGAGGACAATGATTACTCTCCTATATAAAGAGAGTTCTCCCAAGCCTTAAAACATGACACATAATGCGACATACATGAGTGTTGGAAGCTTAGGATTTTTGGCTTCAACACTAGGGTTTCGAGTTGGATAATCCTCGGGATTATTCCGGTAGCATATCGAGGAGGTCCGGCGGCTTGAAACACCATCCACCTGGTGTTGCTTGGAGACACACGTTGGAAGACTGTGGTTTCTCATCTAGCTTGGATCTTGGATTGAAGATTGTTCTTGGAGTTTATTCACCATAAATTGGTAAGCAATCTAACCCGCTTGTAGGTTTAGATCTATTATATTTATGTATTTTGGTTGACTAGATCTAGATCTTGTACTTTCCGCTACTTAATCGGGTGGATCTTGATCCATCCGGCGATATTACATCCTACAAACATATCAGTAGGTTCTCCTTGGTGCTGATCTTCTTCACTACAACCCTCTTCTCATTTCTTAGAAAATGATACCTCACATCAATATGCTTGGTTCTCTCATGATGAACCTGATCCTTAGTTATACAAATTGCACTCAAACTGTCACAATAAATCTCTGCTTGATTCTGATGTAGCCCAAATCCCTGACTAGCCCTTTCAACCAGATACCCTCATTGGCTGCTTCAGTGAGAGGCATATATTCTGCCTCAGTAGTTGATAAATCCACTATTTCCTGAAGAGTTTCTTTCCAGCTGACAACTGAATTCCCCAATGTGAAAACATAACCAGTCATTGATTTCCTACTAACCACGTCACCTGCATAATCAGAATCACAGTACCCTGTGACCATACCTTGAGTATCACCTCCATAAATGAGACCAACTCCTATTGTACCCCTAAGGTACCTGAACATTCTTTTCATAGCTTTCCAATGTTCCTTTCTAGGTTGAGCCTTGAACCTGCTGACAACACTGACTGCTTGAGCCAGATCAGGCCTAGTGCACACCACGGCATACATCAGACTACCAACTGCACTAGCATAGGGAAATTTTGACATATACTCCTTCTCCCCTGCTGATTGTGAAGCATAAACCGACAAATGAACATTAGATGCCATAGGAGTATCTATTGGTTTTACAGCAGACATGCCAAATCTAGCCAATATATTCTGTATATAACCCTGCTGGGACAAGAACAACTACTTTTGACTCCTATCTCTTCAGATCTCCATCCCCAAAATCTTTTTGGTTGCACCCAAATATTTTATTTCAAACTCAGCACTGAGAAAGTTCTTCAGATTTTGAATATCAGACTTCTTTTCAGCAGCTATCAACATGTCATCCACATACAGGACAAGATAGATATGTGATCCTCCTCTCAGCTGACTGTGATACACACAACAGTCATATGGACACCTATTATAACCCAGCTGGATCATGTAACTGTCAAACCTTTTATACCACTGCCTAGGAGCCCGGTTCAGTCCATACAAGGACCTTTTCAACTTGCACACAAAACCTTCCTTGCCACGAACTTGAAATCTCTCTGGCTGAGTAATGTATATCTCCTTATCTACCTCACCATGTAGAAAGGCTGTCTTCACATCAAACTGCTCAAGTTCAAGATCTTGTTGTGCCACCATTGCTAGTAACACTCTGATTGAAGTGTGTCTGACCACTGGTGAGAATATCTCATCAAAGTTTACACCTTCGTTCTGACTGAACCCTCTTACAACCAAACGTGCTTTATACTTGACCCCTTCTGCCTCACTCATTCCTTCATTCTTTTTGAAGATCCACTTGCAAGTAACCACTCTCCTATCAGCTGTATGTTTAACTAGATCCCAAGTCTAGTTCTTCAATAATGATTCAATTTCATCTCCCAAGGCAGCAAGCCATTGAGATGCTTCAGAACATGTCACTGCTTCCCTGTAAATGGAAGGTTCAAAACCATTCACTTCATCTGCAACTTGAAGTGCATATCCAACCATATCATCAAAACCATACCTCTTGGGAGGTATCCCAACATTTGATATTCTAGCCTTGCTGACGGCTATACTCTACTGAACAATGTTCCTTGTTTGATGCTCTGTTGATCCTTGTTCAACAGAATGGCTTGGATCAGGCTCTGGTTCAGCAACTAGATCAGATGAGTGCTGATTTGGATCAGCTGATTGTTGCATATCAGCTGACTCCACTTGAAGCTCCACCTGTTTCTCAGCCCTCTCAGATTCAGCACTAGTTTCAGATTCAGTAGACCTCCCCACTGATAAGTGTATCATAGAATTTTCTTCAAAGACCACATCTCTACTGAGCATGACCCTGTATTTTGCTGATGACCAAATTCTATAACCCTTAACTCCATCACCATACTTCACAAACACTCCCTTCTTGGCCCTTGGTTCCAGCTTCCCTTCATTCACATGATATTAAATCGTGCTTCCCAAAACCCTTAGAACTAAGTAGTTTGCGTAGGCTTGCCTGACCACATCTCAAATGGTGTCTTGAGATTGATCCATGTGTGAGGAATCATGTTGATTAAGTAGCATGTTGTGGTTACAGCCTCTGCCCAAAATCTCCTTGATAAACCAGCATTAGAGAGCATACATCTTGCCCTCTCCAGAAGATTTTGATTCATCCTTTCAGCAACACCATTCGCCGAGGTGTATTGTTAGTATTGAGCAAGTGATGTTTTTAATGGGTTAGTTGCGAAATTGTATGATTTATGTGTAAAATTGATGGTTTTATATTGATTTGGAAGATACTACATTTTGCAATGTTTTGATGTGTTGTAGGTACGTGTTTGATGCTCAAATGAAGATCAAAAAGAGATAAGAGTCGGATTTAATTGATGAAAAGAGATAAGGAAGAAATTGGATGGAAGAAAAGAGATAGAGATGAGAAAATCAAGTTGTTGATCAAACTGAACGCACGTCCAAGTCCCGTCCAGAGTGGACGGGCGTCTGAAGAATGGAGTGGCATCCAGGAGAAGAAAGTTGATTCAGGATGTTCAGATTTTCAGTGGACGAGCGTCCAAATTAAAGAAGGACGGGCGTCTGATCATGACTCGGCCTGATTCGAAGATTTCAAGCAGAGTGGACAGGCGTCCAACACTCTGGACGGGCATCCAGCCGCCGCCATGCTGAAACCGACCTATTTTTCTATATATAGCCGCATTATCTCAACCCTAAATATCATATCAATTCGACTGCAACCACCAGAAAATCCTAAATTCTGAGCAGAGGCAGGCTCGGTCGGCAGAGCCTTGTGCTCTGTCGACCGAGGTTAGTTAGATTAGTTTTTATTTTATTTCGTTTTCCTTTCGATTCATGAGGATGGCTTGAAGCTGATCAAACTTGGGGCAGCATGTGAAAATTTTTCAGCAGCGTTTTTATTTCTCTCTTTGGATATTTTGTGAGTTTTAATTAAGTTGTTTCTTTTCCATGATTATATGTTTATGCAACGTATATCGAGAGATTGTTGTTATTGATGTTTACCGTATGACGAGAGTCGGTGTAAACGCTAGATCACCATAGGAAAGAATAGATCTTTTTTAACCTAAAAATATGAGAGTTGATGGTTAGAATATCTAGATTGTTAGATCTAATAAATCTTGCACCTTGGTTTGAAAACGTTAATCTTTAAGATCGAGAGATAAAAGATTGATAGGCGAATTATCTACGAGAGTAGGAATTCATACTTTTGAGAGGTGAATCACATCTTTGATTAAATCTTCATAAGATAATCTAGGCAGGAAATTAAGGGTTGCGGGATGGTGGATCATGGTTTGTTCTATGTTGATTTGCTTCAGTCATTATCATGTTCGTTAGTTTTATTGTTTTCCTAGTTATAGTTTTATTTACTTTTGTTCACAACGATGTTTTCCTGGCTTTGGACTGACAATCCTCTGTCCAGTTTATCTTTCTGTTTTAGTTTTGTTTAGAGTTAGAAGAATTAATATGAACTAGATACCTCGATTCCCTGAGATCGACTCCGGTATTAATCGCTATGCTACGATCCCTACACTTGGGGTATACCGGATTTATAAATTTTATTACTTGTTTATTTTTCATTGCATAAAATCCGAGACATGTATTCCTGATTGTACGATGTCTGGAAATACCCTCATCCTTACATAATGTATTAAACTCTGAACAGCATAATCCAGACCATTATCTGTTCTGAGCCTTTTGATTTTATTGCATGCCTGATTTTCCACTAGAGCCTTCCACTTCTTGAAACTGTTTAATGCCTCACTTTTATGTTTCAAAAACACCACCCAAGTCAATAGTCATCTATGAATGACAAAATATCTGTGACCACCCAATAATTCCACCTTTGATGGACCCGAGCAATCAAAATGGATATAATCAAGTGATGCTTTTGTACTGTGTATGCCTGCTGAGAACTTGCTTCTATGTAGCTTCCCAAACACACGGTGCTCATAAAAGTCAAGTGTCTTGACCTTATATCCCCCATGAAAACCTGCTGAAGAAATGACTTGCATTCATCTTTCACCCATGTGACCAAGTCTCATGTGCCACAACTGAGTCCGTGTGGATCGATGAACTGCGAGGATGCCACAAAGCGAGCAGAGCGGATACAAGTAGAGCCTTGTAATATATTCAAGGTTCCCTTCTTGATACCTTTGAGGACCACATCTGAATCTTTGTAGACATTCAGCTCTCCACCTTCTCTCTTGAAATTGAACCCCTTACTGTCCAGTAGACTAAGAGATACCAAATTCTTGGTCATCTGTGGGACATGTCTAACATCTTTCAATGTGTAGAATTTACCATCCTCTATCCTCAACTTGATTGAGACAATTCCCACTATCTTGTAGACCTTGCTATTTGCCATAGAAATATGACCACCATCTATCTGCTCATAAGTAGAAAACCACTCTCTGTGGGGACAAATATGATAGGAGGCTCCAGAATCTAAGATCCAAACATCAGAATGATGTGTTGAATCCCCAGCAACAAGAACCAGATCCTCATCAGAATGCTCAGCAGCCACAACTGGCGTGCCAGAATTTCTCTCCTGCCGTCGTTTCTTCTTTGGACAATTGGACTTTCAATGCCTCTGCTCTTTACAGTAATTACAGACATCTGTGGACTTAGGTCCTTTGGAACTACCCTTCTTGGATTTCTTTTTCTGTCCATGCCCTTTCCCATTGCTGTTGTTGACTACTAGTCCAGCAGCCTGATTGTCTGTCCCTGTTGCCTTGTGTCTCAGCTCCCTTGCATATAAGGCTGCCCTTACATCCTCTAAAGCTACTGTATCTTTCCCAACCATGAAGGACTGCACAATGTTTTCATATGAACTTGGTAATGACACCAACAGGATTAGGGCTGCATCTTCATCTTCATTTTTAACATCAATATTCCTGAGGTCAAGTAATATTGTGTTCAGTTGATCCAGATGTTCCCTCAGCAGACCTCCTTCATGCATCCTCAGACTAAACAGTCTCTGCTTCAGCAACAACTTGTTGGTTAATGACTTAGTCATATACAGGCTTTCAAGCTTTGCCCACAACTTGGCAGCTGTGTCTTTCTTAGCAACTTCAGTTATAACATCATCAGATAAGCACAACCTGATGGTTGAATGTGCTTTTCTTCCAGATTGGCAGAATCTACAGAACTGGCATCTCCTTTATCGGATAAAGGAGTCCATAGTCTTTGTTGTTTTAACAAGGCCTACATCTTGATTTGCCACAGACTAAAACAATTTCTTCCTGAAAATTTGTCGATTTTTACGTTAACTGCGGCAATCATTCTTGCTAAAGATCACAACTTTTATCACAAAGTCCTAGCACCGGTGAAGGTCTTGGTGAAGATAAAGGTTGTTCGTACAGATGATTCCCAGAACATCGCACTGATACTAATTTGTTATAACAGGATAGGAAATCCAGATGCAAGATAGATAATTAACAGATGCAATCTAACAGTAATAATCACACAGAGATAACAGAAACAAGAAGAACACAAGATTTAACATTGTCTCCGGCGTTTTGCCGACTACTCCACGGGCAGAAAAGAGATATTTTATTATGCATTGAATTTCAGACTGATTACACACTTTACAATGATCAATACATTTGGTATTTATAGGCACGGATCCCTAAACCCTAACCACCAAGGATCTTTGTCGGATTGCCATAAATGACCTAGATGTTGGATCACTCTGCTGATCCCACTCAGCTGATCATTGACCAGATGTAGAACTCAGCTGTATTCAAAACACTCAACTGACCTCCAAAGAACCTGTCTTAGTAGATCGACCTTCGACCAGACTCGAGACCGAAGAAAGCTCGCGAGACTTCCCAGCAGACTTTCACAGACTTGGATTCACTTATTAGCTGACCATCACTCAGCTGATTATCAGATTAGTTCCACCAGATGTAGAGTTTAAGTCACTTTGCTGACATGTTTGAAGATGAAAACTTCCTCCTAAGTTTGGCCGGGAGAGTTAGAAAACCTGGAGAGGTGGACGTATGACATCTAGAACAACCAGGGCAAATTTTATTAGGGAGTGTGTGGAAATGAACTTAAAATGTGTACTGAGGACTAACGTAGTCCTAAATGGTAACGCATTTGTTGTGGAATATGAGGGATTATCCCAGATATGCTTTGAATGTGGTAGGCTGGGCCATAAAACCTAGAATTGCCCCACTACTCAACCTCAAACATATCAGCATACCTGGAGAAGAAAATAAAGGAATAGGGAGCATAATCCAACCCTCTGGCCCTACACCAGAAAAACCGTTTGGGCCTTGGATGATCGCAACGAATCGAAGGAGGAGGCTGAATACGGGTCAAGGCAGTAGAGGCAATAGACCAAACAACAGACAACAGACTGTAAATCAGAAGGGAACCCCAATTAGTAGTAGTAGACTGAGACGGAGGCATGTGAAAATAGAAGACATGGACTCAACTCTGGGTCTAGGTTCAATGTTTTATTGGAAGAAGGAGATAATGGAGAATTGGTTGAACAACATGAGTACCCGGAGGGTGATGGAAATCCAAGACCAGATGAAGGAATCAACTTTGAATTATAAAGAACTTGTGATTACTCTATTGTCCAAGGATAGTTCAGTAATGGAACCTAACAAAACAACATAGAGACATGGATGTGGGCTCTCTTGTGAGCAAGAGTTACCAACAGGATTCAACAAAACATAAGGAAACTTCCCAAAGTGAATTCACATATATATGTCCACTAAACAACCCACCACTGATGTAGGGACACCAAGACCCATGGGAACCCTCAACACTCCTCTTTATGATATCTTCAATGTGACAGAGAGACCACAACAATTAAGGGATGGTAGAGTTGTCTTAGATGGGCAGAAGGGGACAAGTATGAGCACAAGCACCAAAATGACCGATGATGGGTTAAAACAAAGCCACCCGATGCAGTTAGAGGGCAGCAACATAAAGAAGATATCAGAAATACAGGGTATGGAGACTAAGGGATGATCCCTCGGATGGGGAAAGAGGTAATAGTGGAGGGGATCCTCCTCACCCCCGATAATAAGCGTGTGTGTCAATGAACATTGTAATCTGGAATTGTAGAGGGGCAAAATCTTCTGCCTTTCGTGTCAATATGAAAGACCTGATATCAGAACACAAGCATGGCGTCCTGTGTTTATTAGAAGCAAGGGTAAGTAGTGACCAAGCTTGGAGAATTTTACGTCATTTCCATTTTAATAAGAGTATCTGTGTGGAAGATAGGGGATTTGCAGGTGGCATCTGGTGTTTTTGGAACAAGAATGAAGTCTCTCTCACCCTTCTGCCCAGCACGAATTACTGTTTAAATCTTGTTGTTATGCGAGGTATTGAAATAAGCTGGGTCTTGTCTGTTGTCTATGCTTCTCCCATCCCTGCAATTAGAAATGAATTTTGGCCCTATTTTGAATGGATCTCCAAGATCCTATACCATCCTTGGTGTCTCATTGGAGACTTTAATCAGGTGATTGATCAAGATGATAAAAAAAGGTGCAAGCCTATTGGGGGAGTGAATACGGATAGTATGCGAGACAATATTAATGTTTGTGGTCTTGTGGGGATCTCCTTTCAGGGGCCTCATTTCACTTGGAAGGGCCCTTATATAAAATCCGTCCTATCCTAGAGCGGTTAGATCAATCATGATGTACAACGGAGTGGATGTCGTTGTTCCTTGAAGCAACGTTAACCCATCTTACAAATACCCACTCAGACCACCATCCACTTCTCTTACAAGTTGAGCAAAATAATAGATGTTTTAAAAGACACTCAGACCACCATCCGCTTCTCTAACAAGTTGAGCAAAATAAGAGATGTTTGAAAGGACCCCCTTCTATGATTTTTCAGAATGCATGGTTTGAGCACTCAGACTTTGATTCCTTTGTACAGAAAAGTGGGGATAAAGGTGAGAGTGACTTTAAGGCAGCAACTAAGAAGTTTATGTCCAAGGCCAGCCATTGGAATAAAATAGTCTTTGGGAACATCTTCACCAGAAAAAAGACTTGCAATAAACGTCTAGCTGGGATACAGGAGGCCCTGCCACAATATCCCTCTTCCTATCTTATGGACCAGACCAGTAAGCTAAAGGTAGAGTACATGGAAATTCTGGTTCTAGAAGAAAGTAATGGCATCAAAAGTCCCACTTGCAATGGATTGTAGAAGGACAACGGAATACCCATTTCTATCATGTAACCTCACTCAGACGAAAGCAAAGGAATAAGACCACCACTCTAAAAAAATCTGACCGATCGTGGACCACTGATACTTGTGAAATTCAAACCATGATGAGATATTACTATAAGAACCTATACTCAAGAGAGGATGGTCACCACTACTGTACTTGCCACCTTCCATTGACGACCTTAACTCAGTCTGATCTTCAGTTCCTCAATAGAAAGGTTTGTGAACAGGAAATAGAAGATGCATGCTTCAGTATAAGAACTTACAAAGTTGCTGGAATAGATGGCCTGCCCCTGGTCTTCTTTAAGAAATGTTGGGCAACTGTAGGGAAGTCAGTCATAGATTTTTTGTTGAAGACCTTTGATACTGCATGGTTTCCCCCAGAAATGAATGAAGTGCCGATAACCCTTATACCCAAAGTGGATCTCCCTAAAAACACAAGCCAATTCAGACCCATCGCTTTGGCCAATGTTACCATTAAAGTTGTGACCAAAGTGCTGGGAAATCGATTGCAAAATGTTATTGGTAAGCTGGTAAGCACCACCCAAAGTTCTTTCATCCCAGGCATGGACAGTTCAGCTAATATTGTCCTCGCTCAGGAGGTCATTCAGTCGTTCACTAACGAGAAAAAAGGGAAAAAAGGCTACATGGCAATCAAGGTGGATCTTGAGAAGGCTACGACCGTGTCAGCCGGGACTTCCTTCACAACGTGATCAACACTATAGGGTTGACTCACCACCTTCAAAAACTTCTCATGCGCTGTATTACATAAACAAAGCTCTCTGTTCTTTGAAATGGCGATAAGCTGGAGGCTTCTAGCCCTAACCGTGGCCTGAGGCAGGGAGATCCCATTGCCCCTTATTTGTTCCTTCTCTGAATGGAAATACTGAGTGCTCAAATTAACATGGTAGTGGAAGAGGGAAAATGGAAACCTGTAAAACTATCTAGAGGTGGCCCCCTGATATCTCATATCTTCTTTGTAGATGACCTCATATTATTTACGAAAGCCACTGCTCAGCAGGCCCAGGTAATCGATGGAGTACTAAATAATTTCTGCAGGTGCTCTAGACAAAAATTAAATACAGCAAAGTCCAGGTTCTATACTAGTAAGAATGTGGGCAGCACGATCATTTTTGATATTGCTAAAAAACTAAACATGTCCTACACTACTGACTTAGGCAAGTATTTGAGGGTCCCACTGATTCATGGAAGCATGAAGGTGTCTCATTTCAGATTTCTGGTAGACAAGATGACAAATAAATTAATGCTTGGAAGTCGAAAGTTCTCTCCAAGGGTGGAAAATGTGTCTTGATCAAAAGCTCCTTGGCCACTTAATCGTATTATGTGATGCAAACTACCCTGATTCCCATTACTATACTTAACAGTATGAAGAAACTTGCAGACAATTCTTTTGGGGAGACGATGATACAGGTAAAAAGCTACATACGGTGGCTTGGGAGATTTTACGCACTACCAAACAAGAAGGGGGCCTAGGATTCAAAAACATACTGCGTATGAATATTGCCCTTTTAGGGAAGCTTGTTTGGGACCTTATAATCCAGAAGGATGGCCTTTGGGTGAAGGTCTTGTCACACAAATATAAAGAGTTGAAGGCTATGGCTAAGGCAGGGTGCTCTCCTACCTTGAGAGGAATCTGCAAGGCCTTATCTTGTTTACAAGACGGATTTGAGATCAGAAGTACGGGGACAGTATGGAAAGGAGAGACTAAGGCCAATATACAGTTGCATTTTGGTATGTTTGGCAGAAGCAAGTGCAGAACTCTCATGAGAAGAATAAAATCTGGGATAAAAGATGGGAACTCAAAGGACAGACGGGGCAATTTCTTTTTGTGGACGGTGGCCCACAAAGCGTTACCTATAAACAGCTTCCAATTTTCATGCCATATCGCGGAGGATCCAAAATGCAACCTATGCGAAGAAGATGAGGAGTCTATTATGCATGCCCTTAGGGACTGCCCCTAGGCAAAGAGGGTATGGGATATGGGTGTTCCAGACGAACATAGAAACCAAATTTTTGGGACGGTTTCTGAAGAAGAATGGCTAAGCTGAACTTAGGGACGCGAACCGATAGCAAGTGGAAATACATTTGGGCAGTGGCAGCATATGGAATATGGTTGTGGGGGAACAAGATCACACAAAAGCAAGAAGAGAAACGACCACCGGCATACGTCTTTTTATCAAAAGCCGTGGAGCGAGCCAAGAACATCCGGTTAGCTTGGTGTATTGAGTAGTTTTTGAGGGCTATAGGATTGTTATTTCTTTCTGTTTTGCTTCTGGGGGTATGCCCAAACAGACCCTTGTAAAGTTTTTTTGACATGGCTGCCTCTTTTTGGCTCAGTGAATAAAATGGTCCATTTTTAAAATAAAAAAAAATAAAAAAATGTTCATTATATTTAATAAAAACAATTAATGGGAGAAAAACACTATATGAGGGTAACACTTACGGAAAACACGTATACACTTTTAGTATTTTTCAATTTTTATAAGTTGGATAATGATCAATACATTAAGTTTGATAATACTATAACATAATATACTATAACATAATATATATATATATATATATATATATATATATATATATATATATATATATATATATATATATATATATATATATATATATATATATATATATATATATAAGCATATGATATAATAACATAATATAATTTAACATAGTATAAAGATGATAATGATTATGATTTTATTCTAATTCGATGTTTAATGGTGATTGATTTTCTTTATAAGATTTAACGTGAGTTTTTTTTGGGATTTTTAACGTTAAAATTAGTTGATTTATTTTTTGAAATGATTTAACATACGATAATAATTATGGCCGGTTTTAGTCTAATTTTATTTGATAATGGTTAATGGTAAACTAATTGAATAAACCTTTTTTTTTTGGAAAGATTTAACAGATTATTATGATAATGATTATGGTTTTATTCTAATTTGATGATTATTAATGGTAAAATTAATTGATATTTAAATTAATTGGTTTTATTTAAATATTGTATAAATAATAACATACAATAGTTTGATGCAAATCCCTTGTTTTGACCGGATGATGTGTTATTCATTTTGTTGTTGCCTCTTCCTTGATTGGTTTTCAATTATATGTGCAGTATAAAATCTCTCATTGATTATTGATCCAATCTAGTTTGTCTGCAATTATACGTAGAAATTGTGTTTGTATGGTGTCTAATTTTTTTTTTAATTTTAGGAAAGGTGTCTAACTTTTAGAGGTGAATTTATATCATGGTTCATATGTTTCGTTAGATGATTAGAATTCGAAGATTATTGTAGTTAGCTTGTTCAAAAAACAATAATCATTCCGTAGAGGCTTCGAAATGCTTGTTCAAATTTAACAACAGTAAATAATGCAAAATAAAAAAAAGTGAGTTTCTATTGGCACCACGTTTTTACTTCTGGCATCATGCGCACTTCAAGCATTCAAAAAAATACTTCAAGAACCACAATTATTTTTCGTAAAAATAACGTCAGTGGCACTGAAGTTACTTTTAAAAAAACAATGCTGTTGGCACTGACATTATAGTTACAGAAGTCTCGCTGGTGAGTAACGTCAGTGCCAAATCCACTAATGTTATTTATTAAATGTAACATCATTGCCTTTGACGTTCATTGTGTGTTAGTCCATAGGTAGCACGATATGGACTAAAAAAGATGTAGTTACGGAAAAAAAGAAAATGTTGTTACAGACGAAAAAAATATGTAGTTACAGTCAAAAAATCGTAGTAACACTGAAAAAGAGGTAGTAACATGCAAAAAAATATATGTTGTTACAAAAAAAAATATAGAAGCACTAATAAAAATAGTTTTAGTCACGACACAAAAAAAGTAGTAACACATAAAAAGAAGTACTACAACAATAACAAATGTAGTAAAAGTTTAATAAGAACTAGTAACACAAACAAGTGTACGTGGAGTAAATGTAGTAACACACACAAGCGTAGAAGGAGTGAGTATTTATTTTCCATTAGATTTAAAATCATGTAGGGATAATGGATGTCAAGATTAAGATTATTTTTTTTTCCCAGTTACATGATTTTTTTTGTTTGTTTAAAGAAATCACTTATTTTCATGATAAACAGCAATTTCTTTTTGTTTAAATAATTACAACTGGGCCACTCAAAAAAAAAAAAAAAATTATAACTGGCAAAAAAAACTGATAACAACTTATATGAGTCATGATTTTTTTTTTATTTAAGGAATCTCCTATTTTCGTGGATATGGAAGATTTGTTTTTTAAATAATGACAACTAGCAAAAAAAAGAATAATAAATGAGTTTTAGGCCAAAACATTATCATTTGTCCTGGTTAATCATCAGTTTCCTTGAATCGTGATTTATTCATGAATCTGTTTTTCTTGGCAAAAATATATATTTAAAAGCCCATGGAAAGTAATAATTTATTTTACATTTTTTTACGGATACGAAATATACGCACGCACACTTTTGTCCCCACAAAGACTAGAACCCGAAACCTCCGAGTTAGCGATGATTATATATAATTCAATTTTACTGGTTTTTTATTTTTAACATTATACCATGTATTTAACGATGATTAAATACTTCAATTTTAATGATTTTTTTTTATTTTCATTTATTTTACTGATTTTCTTTTTATTTTTGTTTTTTCATTTTTATCAAGGATAAATATATAGGGAGACTTATTGAAAATGATAAAAACATTTAAAAAATTAGCAAAAATGACGCCATCATAATTTTCTTACTAAAAAAAGACAATTTAGCAAATATAAGTACTAATTTACCCCTACTTGCCTAAAACTAAGTATAAAAAATAAAAATAAAAAATAAAACTACCCATACACATGGATAACCACCCACGAGCTTATATATATATATATATATCAATGTTAATCAATCATATCTTTTAATATATATTTTAAATCCTCGTAATTTTTTCACCATAATTCATATTTTTTCGTTATCTTTATTTTGATATCTCATTTGATATTCTTTCGATAAAATTTCAGAAATTAGCCTCTTTTTTTTTTGCAATAATACGTAATTCAATTTTTGCAATATTTAATGTTTCACTACGAACTGTCACGCTATTTGACATTACTATTTGACATTATAACATCATGTGACACCACTATTTGACACTTAGTAATTGTTACACTATTTGACAATACTATCTCACCGATAATAACAAATTTCAGATATATAACGTGTCGCTATTAATTGTCACACTATTTGACACTTAGTAATTGTTACACTATTTGACAATACTATCTCACCGATAATAACAAATTTCAGATATATAACGTGTCGCTATTAATTGTCACACTATTTGACACTATAAATAGATACATTGATTCATCGAAGGTTATGAGTCTCAACAAAAAATGTCACATAAAGTATGACATTTAACAATGACGATAAACAAGGACACTAAACAATGACACTTAACGGTGCAACTTAAAAGTGACATTTAGCAGTGTCACTTAACAATGAACAATGCACTAAAGAATGACAATACAATGACAAAAAAGGTGTATAAAATGTCATTTTTTGTAATTTCTCCAATTAATAAGTAGTTAATTCAAGTTGACACTATTGGTTAACATTTTGACAGCATGATAATAGCATGGTAATCGTAAATACATAAGTAATGTCATTCAAGTTGAAACTATTGAATGACGCTATGACAACAATGATAATAAAAAGGTCAAAATAGTAAGAATTATATTGAATAAATATGATGATTGAAAAAATATATTAAAAGGTATTATTAATTAAAAATTAGATGGAAGTTTTTTTTTTAGTTTTATTTAATTTTTTATTTTACCTACACTTGGGGTTCAACAATAGAGGTTTGAATTTTGTCATCATTTTTTTTTTTTTTTTTTTTCAATGCAAACGTGGGAGTTGGTGGGTGTGGGTTTTGTTTTGTTTTTTTCAAGGAACGTGGAGTTCTTATTTAAATTTATTTTAGGGGCATTTGTAAATATAGGGATAAAATTAACATTGCCCACGGAATATGTGAAGAATGTAATAACATTGTAGTGTTTTGTCATTTTTTGAACATTTTAATATTTACCAAAAAACAAAATTTTCAAGTCTTTTTCTTTTTTGTTAATTTTACAAATATTTTTGTCCTTTTTCATAATTTCCCCATAACTATTTAGTGTGATTGATTGAATTTTATAGTTGGCTTTTATTTGCGTTTTATTAATTATTTCTGTTTTTAACTATTTCCTTTTTGTGTTTTTATTTATATGAAGGATAAATAATGATTTAGGGTGATTGATTAAATTTTATAGTAGGATTTGCAATTAATGTGATTGATTTAGGATATTTTTTGAACGTGTTTTTGATTTCCTTTATTGATTTAGGGATTATTTTTTCCACATGTTTTCGTTTTTTAATGATTTTTTTTTTCATTATTTAATTTAATTATTAAATAATGATTTAGGGAGAAACACTTTTTTGGGGAAAAACACACACACTTATAATATAGTAGAGATAAGTAGGATTTCCAATGTACGTATTCACTCAATACACGTCCACGTACATGTGTAAGAGTTGACACACTTTAATGGATGAGATTCAGTACTATCTTAATAAGATAGAAGATATACTATACGTGATAACTGTATTAAATAATAATCTCTCATTCCTTAAAAATACAACTAGGGTTATTTAATAATTCGATCATTTATGATCAAAAAAGAAATTCGATCATATAATGTGAATCGAGATCCCATCAATCATAATCGCATATTATGATCAATCTATAATGATTTGATTCTTCAGACGTTGTAATATATTTTCAGTTAGTTCATTAAATGAACCAATATATAGTAAAATAAGTGTCATTCAATATATTAATGAAACATAATTGCGTTAAAGTAATTATCAGACCCGGACGGATCCGGTCTAACACGATTTGATTTAGGGCACTACATATACGAAAAACGCTTGTGTTGACTTAGCTACCCGGTACATGATTTCACACAATTTTTCAACAAGTGACCTCTAAGATTTACTGTGGGAAAAGGGGTGATGAAACCGCATAGTAAAAACGACTAAACCTAGATTTAGTTTCTTAAGCGAGGTGCACTAGCTTAGGTTGGGCAACCCAAAGAGTTAAATGCTTGTCGAGTGACCTAGATCCGGTTAACTAGTCAGGCCGATGAATGAGGCATGGGGATTCGCACAAGTAAATTATCATAAGTCATTAAAAGATAGTTGGTAGGTTACACTCATTTAAACTCTTCGTTCGGTCCGTAGATTAGTCGGCATATTGTCGTACACCGTGTTAAATCTCCGTGTTTCTGTTCTTGTTTGATTATTTTACGATTATTGATTCTATGTTACAACAAGATGCATACATTTCATCACAAATTTTATTATTATCATTATGCATTTAGTCAAAAGTCAACTGCATCACGCCAGCATCTTCCTATCCCATGTTACTATAAATCAAATCTGAATTTGTCAAAGATGAATCTGGAAGACTAGACTGAATTGGTATTCAGGTCTTGAAGGTTCGGATGAGTAAAATATTTCTGAGATGATCTCATCTGAAATCTGGTGATCACATCTGAAGATCGGTCTTCATGTTTGAATCTGAATATGGATATATCGGGTGGTCTTCATCTGAATTCTGTGAAGACTGCATCTGCACATTTTAGAGAAATATTCAATCGAACATTATGGTTGCTAGCGTTAGGTTCATAAGACTATAAATACAGCAGTTATTCGAACAATCAATAAGTATCTTTATAAATTTTTGTGCATAATAAAAATCTTCTTTCTGTTCGTAGATTAGTCGACACATTATTGGATACCACGTTAAATCTACTTGTTTCTGTTCTTATTTGATTATTTTACGATTATTGATTCTATTTTCGGAGTTCTTTTTGCATTCTGTTACAACAAGATAAGCATAAATTTCATCACAAATTTTATTATTATCATTATGCATATAGTCACAAAACGGAAAGTCAACCGCATTACACCCACATATTCCTTTCATTATGCATTTAGTCACAAAAACGAAAAGTCAACTGTATTACACCGAAAATAATGATACGGACACAACGATTATGTTATAATATATAACTCACCATTTATCTGCCGTACCGTTGATTATAATGAATCGAAATTGATACAATGTAAATCTAACATTATCATTATGCATTTAGTCACAAAACGAAAAGTCAATCGCATCACAACGTATCTTCCTTTCCCATGTTTACTACGATATCACATAATGTGATGAGAATAAATTTAAAAAAATAAAAAATAGAAAAAAGTCAACAAAATTTGTAAATAAATGGATCGATAGCTAGTGCCTGGAACCATACACCAAATTTACCAAAGAAAAAAACTTTTAAAGAACATATTCAATAATTAATGTCAAAGAAAGAATTGGTTTTGATCCCAACACCGGCCGTCGGCCATTTGTTATCGGCGGTGGAGTTTGCTAAGCGATTAGTTGAAGCAGACAATGGTTTTTCTGTAACCATTCTCGTTATAAAGCCGCCGCATGAACTTCCGGCGGCAGCAGCTTCACAGTTCAACCATCCCGATATCCAATTCATACAGCTTCCACAAGAAGCTCCACCCCCGCCGGATTTCACGGATTGTATTGAGAAACTAGCTTCAGTTTATATACAGAGCCACAAATCCCATGTGAAAGATACAATCTTGGAGCATGTTGTTTCGAAATCGATCCCATTTGCTGGGATTATTGTTGATATGTTCTGCACCTCCATGATCGATGTAGCTAATGAATTGGGAGTACCTTCTTACGTATTCTTTCCCTCTGGTGCTGTATTTCTTAGCTTTTTGATTTATCTTGGAAATCACAGTAGCATAACTGGAAGAGAATCTTTCACTCTTTCAGATCCTGATTCAATCATTCCATGTTTTACCGAACCATTTCCGTCACGATTTCTTCCTTGTTTTGCTTTCAGTAAGGATGGTTATTCTACTTTTGTGTCTCATGTTAGAAAATTCAAGGAGTCAAATGGGATTATAATAAACACTTTTGAAGAGTTAGAGGGGGATAATACTATCAAGTATCTAGAATCAGAATTGGGAACAACAAAGATTTACACAGTTGGCCCTTTGATCAAACAGGGAGAAGTACCCGGAGGAAAATCGGACCCGAAACACGAGAAAATCATTTCTTGGCTAAATGAGCAACCTTCTTCGTCTGTGATTTACCTCTGTTTTGGAAGCATGGGAGGTTTACAGCCAGCCCAATTGGCTGAAATCGCCATTGCACTCGAGAAAAGCGGGCAAAGGTTCGTGTGGTCGATTCAAAAACCTCCATCAAACGACTTAAGTATTCTTCGAGAATATGATGATTTTTCTGAGGTATTACCAGATGGGTTCTTGGAACGAACCAAGAACAGAGGATTGGTATGCGGATGGGCACCACAGTTTGACGTTCTGTCTCATGAGGCTGTGGGTGGATTCGTGACGCATTGCGGGTGGAATTCAATTCTTGAAAGCTTGTGGAATGGTGTCCCGATTGCAGCATGGCCACTATATGCAGAACAGCATCTTAATGCTTATAAATTGGTGAAGGAATTGGGATTCGGTGTGGAGGTGAAACTGGATTACCGAATGGAAGATGCAGATCTGATTGTATCAAATGATGAGATTGTGAAAGCAATCACGAGTTTAATGGATTCTGAAAATCCGGTGAGGAAGAAAGTGAAAGAGATCAGAGATGTGAGCAGACAAGCAAGATTGAAAGGGGGTTCTTCTTTCCTTTCAATGGAAAGTTTTGTTGCAGATATTTTAGCCAAACCACTGTGAAGAAATTTTCGTGGCCGGTGTATGTGTTTCTGTTATGTTTTGAGTTGTTTTTGCTTTCAAATTAATAATTTAGACCGTTGGTTCGACCATGTACCAATTGGTTAGTTAATTAGAGCAGAGTTCGAGTTGTTGTGGCACATGACCGTTGCTTATTGCCGCTGAGGCTAGTGGTTATGGTTGATTGTTTTTCTCTTTCTTTTCCATTAGATTGTTGTTGAGTTGGGGTATAATGTGTTGATGTGTAATCCTAGCAGAATCATGAATGAAATTGCCAAATTCTTCCCTCTCTTGTACCTTCTCTAGCTACTCTCATTTCCCTTTTCCCCTATTCCTCTTCTCTTGTTCGTAATATTTCTATAGCATTTTGTCATTTTTCTTTAAAATATGCACTCCATCTCGTGACAAGTGGTATCAGAGTTGTACGATTCTCGGCAATGAAAGAAGGAAACCGTTCGAAGAATACTGATGACTGAAAAGATAAAGACAACACTCAATTCAAATTCAAATTTAGATGAAGAAGCAGATAAAGTTCAAGAAAATATACACAAAGGAAGCAGCAATACTTATCTTATTCAAGCAGCAACAAATCAAACTCTGGGGCAGTCCACATCCAAACGAGCCCTTGCAGCATCGGATTCTATTGAAGTTAATCCAAAAGTTAGATAACGAAGAAGAAAGTGATTTGAATAGTTAGGGTTTCAGATTTATCCCCAATTTTTGGGTTTTCCAATATTTATCCTATTTATTTTTTATTTATGTGCTGTATTAGTATAAATATGAGCCTGGTGTAATTGAGAAAACACACATTGAATAAAATTCTTTTTCACCATTTATTAAATTTCTTTATGGTATCGGAGCCCCTGAATCGTGCTTAGCTTTTTCTCAACCACAATGGCCAAAGAATCAGCCCTCACGATTCAACAATTTCATCAGTGTTCAAGTCTCATCTAAATAAGACTGAACCTCACAAATTATCTGTTATGGCGTTCTCAGGTCATCCATTTGATCAAAAGTCTTGGTGTACATCATCACATCACATTACATCATCGGAAAAGCCTACAGAGAAGACCAAAAACGATGCAGGAGAAGAAGAAGACAATCCAAACTTCCACCTCTGGAATGTCAATGACGGCATGTTGGTTTCATGGCTTCTGGGAACCATGAAAGAGGAGGTTGTGAGCATTATATACGATGAGGAAGCTAGTGCTTATCAAATCTGGGCAGCACTGGATGAGCAACTCCTTCCACACATTATAGAGAAGGAAGGTAACCTAAAAAATCTTCTAGTGGGCCTCAAGAAAGGTAACAAGTCTGTTGAAGACTATTTAAAAGAGTTTAAGTCTATATGTGATAATTTGGCTGCTATAAAGAAACTTGTTTCTGATTTTGACAAGGTTTTTTAGTTTTCTCATGGACTTGGTAATGAGTACATGAGTTTTAGAGCAACAATGCTCACAAAACCCCCATACCCTTCTTTTAGTCAATTAATTACTGCCTTGAAGGGTATGAACAGACCATTAAGGCACAGCAGGCTAAACAGAAGAAGATAGATGATCAGAATCAAGCCTACGTCTCTCAACGATGAAGAGGAAGAGGCAGAAGAGGAGGTGGATAAGGCTTTAACTCAAGAGGTCGTGGATTTTCCCCATCAGGCAAATCTGGAGACACGAACCAGAGACAGCATGACAATAATAAAGGGACTGAAGCAAAATCTGGTGAACAGACAAGAAATGCACCCAACACTGGTCCAAAACTAACATGCCAAATCTTTGGAAGGGTGAATCATACAGCTCTCGACTGTTGGTACAAATTTGACTACACTTATCAGTCAGAAGATGTTCCTAAGGCTTTAGCATCCATGAACTTATCATATGTGCAAGATCAGCCTTCTATGCTGATACCGGAGCAAGTACCCATATGACACATGATGAAGGTAACCTTTTTTCTAAAGAAAGTTGAAGAGAGTTTGAGAAAGTAAATAATACTTGAGTAAACTTCAACTTGTTTATTCATGTTGAAAGAATGAGTATAAATAGATACAAGAGAGTCTCACTAGCTAGTAAAGTAAAAAGTAACTAGAGCCGGCTAGAATAAATGCTAGAGTCGGCTATGTATAAGCTATTACATAATAGGACAAAAGATAGTTACTTTATGACTTTTAGGACATATTAATTGTTTATTTAATACAATTAATATGTCTCTTTGATACATAAGTAACATGTTACAATGTAACGTGTTTAATGAAATATTATGTAATATTAACCATAATATTTCCACACCCCCTCAAGCGGGTTGTATATGTTAATACGACCAAGTTTGCTACTCAAAGCCGCTCTTTGAACATAAGTGGTGGAATGGCCTTGATGAGAATATCGCATTACAGTCCGCTCGAGGGAACATCTTGCGGAGTTGAATAATCTTGTCATCAATCTTCTCCTTCGGGAAGTGTACGTCAATGTCCACATGTTTGGTTTTATCATGATGGTGGATCTTTCGCCATGCAAAATTTGAATTATTGTCACAAAGCGAGTGTGATAGGGTCTTGAATAAGGGCTCGAAGTTCTTTCGGGACCCTCTTTACCCATAGAGCTTCACAAATACCCAAAACTAGTGCCCGAGTTCGGCTTCAAGATCGCTTCTAGAGACGGTAGGTTGTTTCTTGCTCCTCCAGGTGACAAGATTGCCCCATACATAAGAACGTAGCTTTGTAGTAGACCTTGTCTATGTGACGGCCGGCCAATCGATATCGGTGTAAACCTTGATAGATCTCTCGGCGAGACTTGGTGAAGTGCAAGCCTTGGCCAGAGTGGATTTCAAGTACCTCGGTGATTACGTTCACGGCATCCCAATGTTGCTCGGTAGGGCAATGCATGAGCGGCTCACCGGAGGCCCGACTCCATATGCAATATCGGGTCTTGTATGGGACGGATAAATGAGTTTCCCTACAAGTCTACGATATTGATCCTTCCCGACAAGCAATGTCACCATGCGACGGGGTATTGCGGGGTCTGCTGGGGATACGACGGGTTTGCATCCCAAAGATACCGGTTTCCTTCAAAGCGGGTCCAAGCCACATATTTCCTTTGAGAGATAGAGATACCCTGGTTGATTCATGCAATTTCCATACCAAGGAAGTATTTAAGATAGCCCAAATCCTTGACTTGAAAAACCTTTGCCAGCAGAGTCTTCAAATTCTGGATCTCAGTAAAGTCATCACCAGTGAGGATGATATCATCCACATACACAATAAGGATAGATCTTTTCTGGCTAGTGGTCTTGATAAACATGGTGTGGTCTGAGTTGAATTGATGATATCCAGCAGCTTTAACCACAATAGTGAGTTTCCCAAACCAGGCTCTTGGGGATTGCTTTAGGCCATATAGAGATTTCCTCAATTTGCAAACCTTTCCTTGAGTGTTGGGATTGGTATAAACAGGAGGTACATTCATGTAAACTTCCTCAGTAAGGTCACCATTGAGGAAGGCATTTTTTATATCCAATTGGTGAAGGGGCCAGTCAAGTTGGACAGCAAGAGATATCAGTATTCTGACAGTGTTCAGTTTTGCCCCTGGTGCAAAAGTTTCTTTGTAGTCAATGCCATAAGTTTGAGTGAAACCCCTTGCAACTAGTCGGCCTTATACTTGTCAATTGTACCATCGCATTGTATTTGATGGTAAATAACCACTTGCGGTACCGATTGTTTTCTTGCCTTTGGGGAGAGCTGTTAGATCCCAAGTATGATTATCCAGGAGGGCAGTCATTTCAGTTTTGACAGCTGCCTTCCACTTATCATGTTAGAGAGCTTCATGTATATTCTTAGGAATAGAGTGAGAATCCAAGTCCTGTGTAAACATGGCAAAAGCGGTGATAAGCGATCATAAGATAGATAATTATGAATAGAATGATCGGCGGTGCAAGATATTTCCCTTCCCGATAGCAATAGGCCTATCATCAATGTCGACGAGTGGCTGAGAGTACGTAGGTTCTTTGAGTGTCGGTAGGCTCGGGGTCGGTGGCTGCGAGGTCGGTAGAATACGGTTCGGGGAGGTTCGAGGATCGGTAGGTTCCGAGAGTCGTAGGGTGCCGATGTTCGGTCCGCCGAGAATCGTAGGTTCTTTGAGGGTTAAGGGTTTCTTTGAGGGAACGGATTTAGGTCAATTTCAATCGGGTTTCCATCGGTGGCGCCTCGGTGGACTTCTTTGTAGTAGGGAGTCCTTTTAAAAAAAATTACATCCATAGAATTGTAAAATCTCTTTTCGAAGGAGAGTAACACTTGTAACCTTTCTGTCTTTTGCATATCCTAGGAAAATGCACTTGTGAGCTTTGGGATCAAGTTTTCTTCTGTGTTGGGAATGGATATAAACAAACACAGTACAACCAAAGATCTTTGGAGGTAATTGGGAAATAAGATGAGGGCAGGAGTGTGTGGTCAGAAGGGTTTGGATAGGAGTTTTGAAGCCTAACACTCTACTGGGAAGTCTGTTGATTAAGTATGTGGCAGTTAATATAGCTTCACCCCACATATACTTTGGAACATGTGTGGTGAACATGATTGATCTAGCCATCTCTAGTAGGTGCCTGTTCTTTCTTTCAGCAACCCCATTTTGTTGAGGTGTTTCCACACAACTACTGATATGGACAATCCCATTATCCATCAAGAAATTACTGAGGTTAGACTCATAGTATTCAAGTGCATTATCAGTCTTTAAGATCTTGATCTTAGTGTCAAATTGAGTAGATATCATGTTGTAAAATTCTGAAAAAGCTGTTCCAACTTCAGATTTATCCTTCATTAGAAACGACCATGTGTTTCGGTATGACCATCAATGAAAGTGACAAACCACCTTTTCCCTGTTATACTTTTTACTCTTGAAGGTCCCCATACATCACTATGAATTAAAGTGAAAGGTGTGGAAGGAAAATAAGGTAGTTTGGTATACACAGATTTGGTAAGTTTGGCAAACTGACAAATATCACATTGAAGATCATTGACATTACATCCTTTAAATAATTCAAGAATTACAGACTTTAAATAGCCAAAACTTGGATGTCCTAGTCTATAATGCCATAACATGATATTGTCTAAGGTTTGAGTGCAGGCTGCTGAGGCAGATTCAGTCTTCTGTCTTCAGCAGGGTTGACTACATACAATCCTGAGCAGGGTTTAGCCCTCCCAATCACTTCCTGTGAAGAAGGGTCCTGGAAAGTGCACTGATTCTTATTAAACACAACAGTCCAATTCAAATCTTTTGCAAGTTTACTGACAGATATGAGATTGCAGTTGATAAGTCCACCATATGTGGTTATTCTTGGATCATTTTGGCCTGTTTTAATGCCTATTTTGTGATTTTCGTATGATAAATTGCCTTTTTGGACTAGATTACTTTGTGGCTTTGATATTTTGCGAGATATGATGAATCCGAGCATAAAAGGCAATGAAAACGAGCTAAAAAGGAGTCAAAATCATGAAGGCAAGAAGAATCACACCCCGGTGTGGAAGAATGGAACGAGGGTGTGAAAAAATGCAGAAACTATCCAGATTTTCTACGAGCCAACGAAATGTTCTGATTGGTTGACACAACTTCCAACGTGATTTTCATGTTGATGGCGCAAATTTGGATGGATTTACACGCATATTTTTAGGGAATTTTATTTTAGGAGATAAATTACACAATTTAAATTAAGGAAAATTCCTATTTATCCTAAAATAATTCCCTTAAATTAAAAAAAAGGATCATAGACGCCAGATGATTGCTTTAGGGCGTGAATTACATTCCCAATGGCATCTACTATTTTTCTCCCAACTTTTGAAGAACAAGATTTTTGCTTAGGGCTCGAGAACGAAGAACGGATCATGAATTTCTTGGTTTTATGATATTTGTGAGACAATTCTATTTCCTTTCTCTTAATTTTCTTCCTTTTATTTTATTTTTACGTTTCACAATGCCTAAATCCATGATTTTTGTGATCTCTTTGATTATGCGCGAGTAGATTTAATTTTCTAGGATTAGGAGAGCCCGGTAAATGAATATATGAGTTAAAGATTTGATTTTTCCTATTATTATGAATTGATATGCTTTTGTATTGATTTTGGTGTGCTATTTCGTATGAATTTATGAATTGATGGATCGTAAGATGAATTTCCATAGGTTTATATGAAGAATTTATTATCAATTAGGTGATGTACTTGAAAGGTGAAGTCTAGTTGATAGGTTAGAACCCTAATTTCAATCAAGAAAATTCATGAGAGTGAAAGTTAATTGAAATTTCTTGTGGCAATATGAATAAATGGGTCTAGATTAAGTTAATGAGCGAGAAATCGGATTTAATATTAATTTAGGCACGATTAATAGTAGTTTGAAAGAATATTGTTAATCACTTTTGAATATTCGTCAACATAAGTAAAAATTCATAGTAAATGGAAAGGTCGTTGTAAAAGTCATATATTTGTTACCGTGGTAATCCGACGTCCTAGAAGTTCTTCCAACTTGATTTCTAGCATTTTCTTGGACTTGTGTTGAGATTTAAATAGGACCTTAGTTTTTAGTTATCTTATATCTTAAAACACCAAAATTTGATTAGTTTAGCTAATATAAATTGATAACTATTCGGTGATTGTCCCAAGTCCCTGTGGGATCGACATCCTAAGTACTACTCGATAAGCCGTGCGCTTGCGGTAGGATTTAGTGATTAAAGTGAAAATCACACATCAAGTTTTACGGCGCCGTTGCCGGGGACTTGAGTGCCAACATCGAGCCGGTTGTTAATTTCGTTAGACTAGACATTTTATTTTATTTTAAGTGTTAGTAGGTAGTGTTATCCTTTTTGTTTCTCTCTTCTTGTTTATGCGAAAATCTCGAAATCTTGACAATCTATTTGAGTTAGATCTAGAAATCGAGAGGACTTTTCACGGGAGGAGAAGATTGTTTAATTTGGAATCGAGACGAGAGGAAACTAAATGCGAAACGAGAGATGGCGAAAACAATAATAAGACCTTGAAGGATTACTCGGTGCCTACTGCGCACGGGGTTTACGACCCGGGGGTTGTGCGACCTACTATAGCAAGCAAACAACTTCGGGCGAAGCTCTGCTCTTATTCGGATGGTTCGACAGAATTCCTTTGGGGGATCACCTACTGAGAAGACCCTAATATGCATATAAAGATATTCCTGGAATATTGTGATACCCTCAAAGTGAACAACATCACTTCAGATCAAATCAGAACCATGTTGTTTAAGTTTTCCCTGAGAGATAAGGCAAGAGCCTGGTACCATTCCATACCACCAGGCACGGTGACTACTTGGGATCAACTCTCTCAGGCCTTTTTAGCCAAGTATTTTCCTCCCGGTAAGACAGTTCAGTTGCGGAATCAGATTACAAGCTTTACACAATCCAATGAATCCCTTTATGAAGCTTGGGAGCGGTTTAAGGAAATGTTGAGGAACTGTCCTCACCATGGGTTGGAAAAATGGCAATTAGTGCAGACATTTTATAATGGACTGGATTATAGGGATAGGATGAACATTGATCTTTGCGGCGGGAGGTGCCTTTGCATAATAAATATCCCGATGATGCATACAATCTTATTGAAGATATGGCAACAAACGAGTTCCATGTGGTCGGAAACGAATCCCTAGCACATCAAAGAAGGAGCCAGGTAAGTATGAGGTAGACGCTTTGACCCTTCTTTTCGCTAAAGTGGATGCTCTTAGCTCTAAATTTGATAAAATGAATGTGAGTGCTTTGAGTTATGCGAGAGATACCTTGCGAAGTTTGTGGTGTGATTGGACATACCGCTCCGGGATGTCAGCGCTACCCAACCCCATGAGCAAGTCAATGCCTATAACAACTTCCCATATAGGAATGATACTTCACAACCTAGCCCATTTTACCCTCCTGGTTTCCAACCTAAGCCATCCAATCCACCTCATCAAAAGTCCAATCTTGAGAGTTTAATAGAAAATTTCATGGCGAACCAAACCAAGCAAAATGAGGAGAACCAGTTCATGATTAAGACTCTAGCATCTAAGGTGGACAACCTAGCTGCCCACAATAAGATATTAGAGAACCAGATTGCCCAACAAGCGGTTTCTTCCTCTAGTGCCCCCGGAATACTGCCAGGAAAACCAGAATCGAACCCTAGGGAGCATTGTAATGCGGTGACTTTAAGGAGTGGAAAACAACTTGTGGAGCCCGAGATCATGATTGGTAAGAGTAAGGATGTTGAGGTAGGTAAGCACGAAAATGAGGAACGTAAGTTTGAGGTTGAAATCCTATAGAGAAAGAACCGGAACTAGAGCCTAAGTACATCCCACCGCCACCTTATCGGCCGCTTTGTGCCTTTCCCTCAAAGATTGGCTAAGGCGAATCTAGATAAGCAATTTGGGAAGTTCTTAGAGGTTCTAAGGAAGCTTTACATCAATGTACCCTTCACCGAGGCACTTTCCCAAATGCCGACCTATGCTAAGTTTTTGAAGGACATTCGTCTAATAAAAGAAAGCTAGAGGACTATGAAACAATTGCTTTAACGGAGGAGTGTAGTGCAATAATTCAAAATAAAATGCCTCCAAAACTTAAAGATCCTGGTAGCTTCTCTATACCTTGCGTGGTTGGCAATGTGACCATTGATCGGGCATTATGCGATTTGGGTGCTAGTGTCGGTTTGATGCCTCCGTCTACGTTTGCCTAAAGTTGGGACTTGGTGATTTGAAGCCCACTACGATATCACTGCAATTGGCGGATCGATCCGTCAAACATCCGGAAGGTATATTGGAGGATGTTCCAATTAAAGTGGGTAAGTTTTCCATACCGACTGATTTTGTTGTTCTTGATATGGATGAGGATACCAACATCCCAATCATTCTTGGTAGACCTTTCTTGGCTACGGCGGGAGCGGTTATTGATGTGAAAAGTGGAAGTCTATCCTTGAATGTTGGAGAAGAGAAAGCTCAGTTTAATTTGTCCAGTCACCCCGATTGCTCTTTGGTTGAGAAATCTTGTTATAGAATTGATTCTAAGAAGGGGTGTGAGAAAGATGATACTATGAAACCTTTTGTGAGTGACCCTTTAGAGAGGTACATGATTTATGGTGAACCAAGCATCAATGGGAGCGCTGAATTAATTGCGAGTATCCACTTGCTCGAGACTAACTGCTATCCCTCAGTCAACAAAGTGAAGGCTAAGGCGGATGATCATAGGCCTGATGTTTTGATGATTAAAAAAGGAGAAGTCATACGGGAGAAGACAAAACCCATCCTTCCAAATCCTAAGCCAAGTAGGAGTGGCATGCAGCACGAAAATGATAAACATCCCGTGGAATTGAAGTCCCGTAAAGGAGATGGGGACAATAAAGGTAGTATACCTAAAGGTAATGGTGTGAGTATATGGGGCTCGAGGAAGAATGCCAAGGGAGTTCAAGTGAAGAAGAAGGTCTCATCTACCTCCTCTCCACCTCGACCTCCAGATTGAATTGACCAGGGGTCGAGCTTATGACCTTAAACAAGCGCTTCTTGGGAGGCAACCCAAGTTTTTCTACTCTATTCTAGGTTTCTTCATTTGTTTTGTTTTGCGTCGTATTGGTTTTTGGTGTCGGTTTTGCAGCCAGGTAACTTTGCACAAGAGGAACTTGCGGATTTTGATGGCATGGTGTGGAATATTTAGCATGGAGAAAGCCACGATCGAGATGAAAGGAAATTTCGAGGTGTGATTTGAGGCCGTCTCTTAAAGCGAAACGGGGGAGTCCAAAAAAAAAAAAAAAAAAAAAAAAAAAAAAAAAAGCGACGCAGGTCTCACACCCATGTGTGATTTTTATCACACCATGTGATTCTCCTATCTCCAAAAAAAAAAAAAAAAAAAAAAAAAAAAAAAAAAAAAAGGGTTGATTGCACGTGAGTATCACACCAAGGTGTGTCCTTTTTCACACCATGTGATTCTTCTCACAAAAAAAAAAAAAAATAAATAAATAAATAAATAAATACAAAAAATAAATTCCATTCCTGTTATTCAGTTTTTTATTTTATTATTTTTATATATTTCTTTTGATCAAAATTCTCCTACACCAATCAACCACCTCCCCTCCTCCCAAATTGCAGCGACCTTTCAACCATCCCCTCCCCTTTGCGCCGTCCTTTCCAACTCTCCGGCGCCTATCGCCGGCCGGCCACCCCTTAGCGCACCACCACTCTACTCCTTTTTCTCCCCTCTCTTTCCTCTCTTCAACCATGAGATCAAACACCTTCACATGCCCACCCAAAAAGGAACCAACCGCCCACCACCACTCCACCTCCATGGTCGCCGGCGACCTTCCAACCACCATAAAGGTTCCCTACGAGCCACCCCTGCCAGACATCAACGCACAGCCCGACTCCACCCCTCCTCTTCACAAACCCGCCACACCTACCACCACCATGCCGGAATCCGGCCACCATCCTCTTTGGCGGATTCCGGCCAAACCGAACCTCTTGCAACTCATTCGGTCCCTTTTCAACCACCACAAACCGACCCCCAACCACGACTGCGACGAAACCCATCCCAAAACTCAACCAAAAAAAAAAAACAGCCACCTCAGCCCCCTCACCATCCCGCCCCGTTCCTACACCTCAGTCAAACAGGAGGGAACCACGGATTGCCGCCACATCTCGAGGGGAGCAGAAAGAAATCTCGACAGTCCTCCACCGCACTACCACCATCACATGTTCGAGCCGCCCGATCCGGTGAGCTTCCTTCCTACCCTCGCTTGTTTTTAACTTATTTACATTGGGGACAATGTAATATTTACGTGTGGGGGCGGGTCACTTGTGCGTTTCCTTGGCTGTTATTCGAGTCTTTTGTCTTAGGGTATATAAAAAATAAAATAAATAAATAAATTTAGGGGTCAATAAAAGTCAATTTTGTGCAATTTAGAGTCTTAGTCAGTGTCAGTTGTGTCATTTTGTCTTGATGGTTTTGGCGATCACACATAGCTACTTTAGGTGAGATTTGCAATGCATGAAAATTGATATGGTTTGTTTTGACAAGATAAATGCATGACATGGAGTGAAAAATCCTTTTTGAAATATCATGTTTAGAAGTGCCATTATTTTCTTTTGGAAACAATAGAGTCCGAGTGAATAGACAAATTGACCCGGTGAGGTATTGTTCCGGCCATATGACTGACCACTTCAGTCTCACCCTAAATTTGTGCGTATTCTCTCTTCCTTGGATTTGTTCCTTTAGAACTTGTGTTGAGTCTTGTTGATATTACTTTGGTATGTGCAAACACGTAGAAATGATTGAGGCATTCGTTTCTACCTTCCACCACATTATATACCTTATACCTTTCAAGCCTTAATCTTTAGTACACATTTTTCCCACTTTACCTTATTTCACTACACCATACATTGAACAATCCCTAAAAGTGGTAGCCCAATTCCTTTCACCTAACCTTAGAACAAATAGGGACATGTGGCTATCAAATTTCTTTTACTTAGTATGTAATGGTCAAGCTTGGGGGAAATCCACACCGGTACTACGTGTTCGTCTCTTAGTTGAAAATATATATATATATATATATATATATGAGAAAGAAAAAAAATGAAAAAAAATAAAAAAATAAAGGAGGAAATCAAAAAAATAACCTCCTAAGTCTAGTTTGTTTTATTTGTTAATAATAAAGATGGAGTTGTATCATTATTCTTTCAAAGTAGAGAAATTATCCATTGTATTCTCTTTTGTTTGGAATAAAGTGTATGACCCCCTTGCACTCGTGTGATGTTAAGTTTAATAGTCATGTGTCTCGCTAGTTCTAATGGTTTTGCCATCTCTTATACCTTTTCCTACACCTATCACTTTCTTTTTCATACTTGGGCTATCCGCACTTACCATTTTTCCCCCCAAAGACCTTATGATTTATGTGTTGCACAACGCCTTGGTGATTGATATGAGACGATATACAAGCATATAGTAGGGCATTTTTCATGGAATGAGCTTGAGAGTTTAGTCACCTCATAAATATTGAGCGTTGAGTGATTTATCCCGTGAGGGTCTATTTGCTTGGTCTATGTTGTTTCCTATTGACAATTTTTGTTCACTTTTGCTCATGATACGATAAAAAGGATTAGTTAGTCCATATCTTTTGTTTTGAACGCCGAGATAAAATTTTATTAATGCTCGTGTGTTGTGCATCTTTGTCTAATGCTATGTCATGTGTGATCTTCTTAGTCCGTCTCGTCTTGAGTCCTTTTGACTTGCTTGGGGACAAGCAAGGTTTAAGCTTGGGGAGTTTGATAAGTCCACCATATGTGGTTATTCTTGGATCATTTTGGCTTTGTTTTAATGCCTATTTTGTGATTTTCGTATGATAAATTGCCTTTTTGGACTAGATTACTGCTGTGGCTTTGATATTTTGCAGATATGATGAATCCGAGCATAAAAGGCAATGAAAACGAGCTAAAAAGGAGTCAAAATCATGAAGGCAAGAAGAATCACACCCCGGTGTGGAAGAATGGAACAGGGTGTGAAAAAATGCAGAAACTATCCAGATTTTCTACAGGCCAACGAAATGTTCTGATTGGTTGACACAACTTCCAACGTGATTTTCATGTTGATGGCGCAAATTTGGATGGATTTACACGCATATTTTTAGGGAATTTTATTTTAGGAGATAAATTACACAATTTAAATTAAGGAAAATTCCTATTTATCCTAAAATAATTCCCTTAAATTAAAAAAAGGATCATAGACGCCGGATGATTGCTTTAGGGCGTGAATTACATTCCCAATGGCATCTACTATTTTTCTCCCAACTTTTGAAGAACAAGATTTTTGCTTAGGGCTCGAGAACGAAGAACGGATCATGAATTTCTTGGTTTTATGATATTTGTGAGACAATTCTATTTCCTTTCTCTTAATTTTCTTCCTTTTATTTTATTTTTACGTTTCACAATGCCTAAATCCATGATTTTTGTGATCTCTTTGATTATGCGCGAGTAGATTTAATTTTCTAGGATTAGGAGAGCCCGGTAAATGAATATATGAGTTAAAGATTTGATTTTTCCTATTATTATGAATTGATATGCTTTTGTATTGATTTTGGTGTGCTATTTCGTATGAATTTATGAATTGATGGATCGTAAGATGAATTTCCATAGGTTTATATGAAGAATTTATTATCAATTAGGTGATGTCTTGAAAGGTGAAGTCTAGTTGATAGGTTAGAACCCTAATTTCAATCAAGAAAATTCATGAGAGTGAAAGTTAATTGAAATTTCTTGTGGCAATATGAATAAATGGGTCTAGATTAAGTTAATGAGCGAGAAATCGGATTTAATATTAATTTAGGCACGATTAATAGTAGTTTGAAAGAATATTGTTAATCACTTTTGAATATTCGTCAACATAAGTAAAAATTCATAGTAAATGGAAAGGTCGTTGTAAAAGTCATATATTTGTTACCGTGGTAATCCGACGTCCTAGAAGTTCTTCCAACTTGATTTCTAGCATTTTCTTGGACTTGTGTTGAGATTTAAATAGGACCTTAGTTTTTAGTTATCTTATATCTTAAAACACCAAAATTTGATTAGTTTAGCTAATATAAATTGATAACTATTCGGTGATTGTCCCAAGTCCCTGTGGGATCGACATCCTAAGTACTACTCGATAAGCCGTGCGCTTGCGGTAGGATTTAGTGATTAAAGTGAAAATCACACATCAGCAGTCTAATTTTGGAACAAATAGGACATCCTTTAGGCATATCTTATTAGTGAGTTTAGCATTTCCAAAACCTTTTGCATGTGAGATAGATCCATCAGCAAGTCTTAATTTTATGAATTTGATGACATGGCATAAGGTGAGTTATGAGGTTTTTATTGCCGGTCATATGAGAGGAGGCCCAGAATCAACAATCCATGTTTCATTACTAATAGAAGAGTAGAATTTACTGCACAAGCACGAGTAGCCGTGTCGGTAGAGGGACTACCTTCTTTTTGTTGAGTGAGGAAAGCTTTGAATGCGCAAAGAACCGAGCATTCAACTTGTTATCATTTTCCTCTTCATTGACATGCCTGCCCTGACTTTCCCTGGTAGGCTTGGAAGATTTAGGCATCCCATGTAGCTTCCAGCAAGTGTCCTTGGTGTGATTTGTGCATTTGCAGTGTTCACAGAAAAATTTTCCAGTTCGATCAGTAGGCTTCCCACGGCGGTCTCGGTAACCTCGGCGGAGCTTCCCGACGGTCAGCAGGGTAGCACTTTCAGCAGGGTTATCAGCAGGGGAGTTCAGCAGCATCACTTTTCTCCTGCTTTCCTCATGTTTGACTTCAGCAAACATGGATTTGAGATTGGGGAGAGGTTTTGTGGCAAGGATTCTTCCCCTAACATCATCAAGAGTAGGATAGTCCGGTAAGAAACTTGAATACTCTCTTTTTCTCAATAATGTCCTTATAAAGGCGCATCCTTGACATCATTCGGGGGTGAGTTTCCAACATATCTAGGTGCTTGCCATGCCCTAGATAGTTGGTTGAAGTATTGAGTTACAGACATATCTCCTTGTCTACAGTTTTGAATCTGAGCTTCAAGTTCATACACTTCTGATGTATTGTCTTTCTTGGAGTAAAGATCCCTGGCATTATCCCAGATCTCCTTTGCAGTATCATACATCATAAAGTTCTCACTAATCTCTTTTGTCATTGATCTTGTGAGAATGGTCATGACTTGATTATTAGTAGTATCCCATGCTTCAAATCCTGGGTCATCTTCAGCAGGGGCAGGTTTGGAGCCGGACAAGTATCCCATCTTACCTTGTCCAGAGATGTACATTTTCATAGACCTTGACCATAGCAAGTAGTTGTTGCCATCAAGTCTATGATTTGTGTAAGATGAAGAGTCGGTGACCCCGGTCTGTCGAGGCGGTGGGACTCAGCGAGGGTGAGGAAGCTTCGGATAATGAAGACATTCTTGATTCGGCGGGGTCCGAGAATTTGCGACGGACTCGGGAGTTTAAGTCTACGATACCATGAAGAGAGTTTGAGAAAGTAAATAATACTTGAGTAAACTTCAACTTGTTTATTCATGTTGAAAGAATGAGTATAAATAGATACAAGAGAGTCACCTAGCTAGTAAAGTAAAAAGTAACTAGAGCCGGCTAGAATAAATGCTAGAGTCGGCTATGTATAAGCTATTACATAATAGGACAAAAGATAGTTACTTTATGACTTTTAGGACATATTAATTGTTTATTTAATACAATTAATATGTCTCTTTCATACATAAGTAACATGTTACAATGTAACGTGTTTAATGAAATATTATGTAATATTAACCATAATATTTCCACAAAAGTATAGTGGCACTGATAAAATTTATGTAGGAGATGGATCTGGTTTAGATATAACTCACACAGGTGATGCATGTTCAGGGTCAATTTGTAGTGTTTTTAATGATATATTTTACATCAATTTCCCCCGTATATGGATGTTTCTCATAGAAATCGAGCTTATAATCGATTAATTGAGTAAATAGTGTTTTTAATAGGTTAATTGCAAAATGTAACGATTTATGTGCTTAAATTGTGATTTTATGTTATTTTGGGATTGTGTTACGCTTTGGTATATTTTCCTATGTTATAGATACATATTTTGGCATGCAAGAGGATTAAATGATGAGGTTTTGCATGGAAGAGAAGTGAAATGGAAGGAAGATGGAGATAAAGCTTGGAATGAAGCTTTCAAGCAGCCGAACTTCCGATGCAGTTCTTGATATGATATACACTGATTTGACTCTCGACCTCAAGAGAAGCGTTGTAGGGCTTGAAGAGAGGATTCTACAGGAGTTTGAATCACTCCATTCCGACTTACGAGGCCCGAGATATGAGCGTTACAAGTTTGGATGCTGTTGCTGAAAATAGCGGACGGGCGTCCGGATCTTCAAACGGGCGTCCGGCGTTTTTCTTGTAGCAACCGACCTGAAAATTCTATAAATACAGCAGCGAATTGAACCCTAAACATAACATTATTTTCAGCCGACTTTTGACGGCAAAGGGCGGCCACTCGAGCAGTTTTCGGGGCCGATCACCCGAGCCTTGTGCTCGGGTGATCGGGGTTAGATTAGGTTTTATTTTTCGTTTCTTTCATTCCTTTTGTTCGACCATGATGATCTTTTGAAACTTTGAAACATGGAGCAGCCATGGGAGACTGTTTGCGGCAGCTTTTATTTTCTTTCTATGGATGTTTTGTAAGTCTTTTTAATTAAAGTTCGTTTCTTTCCATGCGTTTATTTGTTAATGCAATTTATATCGAAAGATGTTGTTATTGATGTTTACCGTAGGACGAAAGTCGGTGTAAACGCGAGATCACCATAGGAAAGAATAGACGTTTTGATCTATATCAAACGAAAGTTGATAGGTTGAATGTCTAGGTTGTTAGATCTAGAAAATCTTGCACCTTGGTTTATTTTATGATGCGTTAATCTCCGTAAATCGAAAGATAGAGATTGATAGGCGAATTCATCTACGAAAGTAGGAATTCATACGTTTGATAGGTGAAACCACAACTTGAATTAAATCACTATAAGATAATCTAGGGAAGAAATTAAGGGTTGCGGGATGGTGGATTATGGTTCGTTCCATGTTTGATCGCTTCAGTCATTATCATGTTCGTTAGATAGATTTATTGTTGTAGTTTAGATTTATTTTATGTTGATCGCAACTATCTTTCCTGGCTTTGGACTAACAATCCTCTGTCCAGTTTACTTTTCTGTTTTAGTTTAGGTTTAGGATTAGTTAATAAAGAGGAATTAATGAAGTTAGATTCGACAGCCCAATTCCCTGAGGATCGATACCCGTACTTATCCAACTTTACTAGCAACTACCCGGTATTCGGCCGGTTAGGAGGTAGTATGCACATGTTGGAAACCTAACACTTAAAGATGTTTTAGTTGCACCCTCGTTGACTAAGAACCGAATGTCTGTTAGCAAATATGCTTTTGATAACCAATGTACTTTTGAGTTCACTGACAATAGTTTTGTGATAAAGGATCAAGGTCAAAGGATCATTGCCAAGGGACATAAGAAGGACAAACTCTATGCTATAAGTGATGACTTGAAGGAGGCTTTGAGTGCAATCAGATCTAGAAAGGCACCTAGTTCAGTTTGGCATGAAAGAAATAAAATCCACTTGTACTTCTGAGGCGAATATCGGTCTATGGCCTCAACTACAGCTGAATTAGTTTGGATTACTCATTTATTATGAGATATTGGTGTCTCTTTGTCTAAGCCTCCTCAACTGTCCTGTGATAATTTTAGTGCGTTATATATGACTATTAACCTTATGTTTCATTCTCGCTCTAAGCATTTTGAAATAGATTATCACTTTGTTCGTGAAAAGGTAGCAGTCCGGAAGCTTGTCACTCGTTTTGTTCCTTTGCCAATATCAATTTTTTACCAAACCTTTGCCAATATCACGAGGCAATTAGCCGATATTTTTACCAATATCACGAGGCAATTATCACGAGGCAATTATCACGATATTTTTACCAAACCTTTGCCAATATCATTTTTTTCTACTTTACGTGACAATCTGCATATTCAATCTATCTCATACGCCAGATTGAGGGGGGATGAAAAGATAAAGACAACACTCGATTCAAATTAAAATGTAGATGAAGAAGCAGATAAAGTTCAAGAAAATATACACAAAGGAAGCAACAGTACTTATCTGATTCAAGCAGCATCATCAAATCAAACTCTAGGGCAGTCCACATCCAAACGAGCCCTTGCAGGATCGGATTCTTTTGAAGTTAATCTGAAATTTAGATAACGAGGAAGAAATTGATTTGAATAGTTAGGGTTTCAGATTTATCCCCAATTGTTGGGTTTTGCAGTATTTATCCTATTTCTTTTTTATTTACGTGATGTATTAGTATAAATATGAGCCTAGTGTAATTGAGAAAACACATAGTGAATAAAATTCCTTTTTACCATTTATTAAATTTTTTAATGACATCCCAAAATCGCAGGCAAAAATCAATGAGGAGTTGTTTCGTTTTCGGGTCAAAATGAAGGAGGATTTTACTCAGTTCAGAGCTCAGCATAAGGAAGAAATGGACTATTTTCGTTCAAAGATGGAACGCTTACTTGCTGCAATTGAAGAACCCTCGAAGAACAAGGATAAGTCACCCATGATAGTTGAAGATCGTTCAACCCCTCCGCTTCCCATGCATTCATCTTCTATCGTGAAGCACAATCCACACACCCACATCGTCAATGTAGAATATGAACACTATGAGGTAAAGCATCCTAAACTAGACTTTCCAGTTTTTTATGGAGTCGACCCTAGGGGTGGGTGAGGGGATGTGAGAGATATTTCCTGACGATGAACGAATATCCCGTAAAATGGCGTAAGAAGAAAAAGAGGAAAAAGAAATCAGATTTGTGACGAGGAATAATCATTTAGGAAAACAATAAGTAGAGAATATTCTAGATTGATTTTTATTTATTTACATTCCTTAGTTAAGAAAATTAGAGATTAAGTATTTTATTTCAGCCAAGTAACAACCCTTTTGCTTCACCTATGCTATTTGTGAAGAAATATGATGGTGGGTGGAGATTGTGTGTGGACTACATGAGACTAAATGAGCACACAATCAAATATAGTTTACCCATACCAATCATTAATGAGCTGTTAAATGAATTGGGGCATGCTAAGTGGTTTACCAAGATAGATTTATGGTCTGGATTTCACCAAATTAAGATGTAACCACAAGCTATGGGAAAAACAGCTTTTGTGACACATCAAGAGCATTATGAGTTTAAGGTTATGCCCTTTGCATTAATTAATGCCCCTGCTACCTTACAGAAATGCATGAATTGTATCCTTAAGAAGTTTCTTAGGAAATCAATGTTGGTGTTCTTTGATGATATTTTAATTTATAGTGCTGATCTGGTTTCACACATTAAACACATAGAAGAAGTATTGAAGGTACATAGAGAACACAAGTTTTATGCTAAGGTTATACTATGCTCATTTGGCTAGCAAAAAGCTGAATAAAGCAGGCAAAGGTTTGTGTGGTCGATTCAAAAACCTGCATCAAACGACTTAAGTATTCTTCAAGAATATAATGATTTTTCTGAGGTATTACCAGATGGGTTCTTGGAAAGAACCAAGAACAAAGGATTGGTATATGCGGTTGGGCACCACAGTTGGACGTTCTGTCTCGTGAGGCTGTGGGTGGATTCGTGACGCATTGCGGGTGGAATCCAATTTTTGAAAGCTTGTAAAAATGTGTCTCAATTGCGGCATGGCCACTATATGCAGAACAACACCTTAATGATTATAAATTGGTGAAGGAATTGGGATTCGGTGTGGAGGTGAAACTGAATTACCGAATGGAATATGCAAATCTGATTGTAAAAAATGATGAGATTGTGAAAGCAATCACGAGTTTAATGGATTCTAAAAATCCGGTGAGGAAGAAAGTGGAAGAGATAAGAGATGTGAGCAGACAAGCAAGATTGAAAGGGGTTCTTCTTTCCGTTCTTTTTTCCCCCCAAATGTCGAAAGCATTCATTGATAAATATTAAGTTATACAAGACCAAACTGGGATACACCCATGCCAGAAAACACCTACATCAGATTTGAAAGAGAAAGCAGCAAGTTGATGTGCTAAGTTGTTGCTTTCTCTTCCACAGTACAAAACATGGCATGAGTCAAAAAGGGAAGCTAATAGTCTAATATCATCGAGAACAGTCAAAGATTCCATAGGGGGGTGATCAAGCTCACAACAGAGAGCTAGCGAAAGACTATCAGTGAAACAAACTAACTTAGATATTCTCATGGCAAGGCATCTACTCAGACACCAGTGTAAAGCTTGAGCCTCTGTTGCAAAGGCCGAACTAGCAGCCGATCTAGGGGACGCCCAAGCTTCCAAAACCGTATCATCTTCCCGAAAAAGAGCTGCTCCAAAGCCAGCAAAGCAGGATTCAGGCTTTCAGGCTGCATCGACGTAGGCCCTAACAACATCCGGTGCTGGGTCAGGTCGCTGCAAGACAGGAGAGGAGGAAAAAGAATTAGCACTTGCCTTCTCCTCATAATTTTCCTGCTCAAAGTCGAACCATGCCTGACTAGCAAATTTAGCAGTCTCATCCGGGGACCAACACAAAGATTTAAAATATCTGTTACAACGGGCCTTCCAGATAAACCACAAAACGAAACAAGAGAACACAATTCGGTCTTTTAACACCCCATGGGAATGCCTAACTGATAAAACATCCCACCAATTACTGACCGAGGCATTCGGCCCCAAGAAATTCGTCCAAGAAATACCTGCAAGTTTCCAAACCGTTTGTGCAAATTGACAAGAAATGAAAAGGTGATCAATAGACTCCGAGCTATCACCACAGGCCGAACACAAGAGATTATCAAAGCCAAATCGCTTATGCAGGGCCTCCGAGGTAGGTAAAGTGTGCCTAAATAGTTTCCAAAGAAAGTACTTAATTTTTAAAGGCAGAGACAAAGCCCAAATTCTTTTCCAGAATTTATCGTTAAAGGAATTTCCGCACATCGAACGATTGCTATGGGCTATCAATCTTTGTTGAAGACAGGCGTCGTAAGCAGATTTCGAAACAAAGTTACCACTTTTAGAAAAAAAACACAAACTCTCTTATCTGGCATGTCACTTAAACTTATCGGTATTTTAAGAATTTGATTCACGTCTATTTGCCAAAAAGATTCCAATAATTTAGCCTTGTTCCACATATTGTTAACTAAGAAGTCACTCACCAAGGCCTCGTTATTGCAAGAAGGGGCATGCGAAATTGGTAAAAATGAGGGATTTTGAATAAGCCAAGGATCCCTCCAAGCTTTTATGGACTTACCGTTACCGACTATAAAACAAGTATTATTTTTTAGAAAACTTTGAGCCGACATCAAACTCTTCCAAAAGAAAGATGAAGAAGATGGAACTTTCCAATCAAAAATGGTGGTTTTAAAAAAGTATTTCCCTTTTAGGACCTTTGCGACCAAGAGGCTGGGATGGCTATGGACTCTCCAAAGGGTCCTATCCAAGGCAACTGTATTAGCTATTTCCAAGTTTTTAAATCCAAGGCCACCTCTTCCTTTTGGTAGACAAAGTAACTCCCAATTGACCCAATGATAGCCCGAGAAATCTTTATTGGAATTACCCCACCAAAAGTTAGCCATAAGAGAATGAATTTTATTAATGACTCCTTTGGGAAGTTTGACGACTGACATAGTTAAATTGGGGATGGAAAATAATGTTGAGGATAATAAAATCGCTTTACCACATTGGCTTAGAGACTTGAACTTCCAAGATTCTAGCTTGTTTTTGCATTTTTCAACAAGAAATTTAAAACTGGTTTTTAGCTCTGCCAACAACCAAAGGAAGACCCAAGAATTTGGAATGGCTTACCTCGGACAGCCCATTAAACAGACTCAATATGTCTTGCCTGATGCGATGAGGAGCATTCTTGCTAAAGAAAATCGCCGACTTTTCAATATTAATGGCTTGCCCCGAGACTTGCTCGTATTTATTTAGAATATTGACTATTTTCGCGGCACAGCTAGCATCCGCACGAGAAAAAATCAATGAGTCGTCCGCAAAGAATAAGTGGTTGACGCGTGGACTGTGTCTAGCTATCCTTAGTCCCGGGACACTACCCTCAGAGTTAGCTTTATTCAGCAAGTGGCTAAGACCTTGTGAGCATATAATGAACAGGTATGGGGAGAGAGGGTCCCCTTGTCTAATACCCCTACTCGGTCTAATAAAGCCAACACGCTCACCATTAATAATAAAAGAAAAGGAGACTGTTGTGACGCACGCTTTAATGAGGGAGATCACCTCATCACTAAAACCCAACTTCTTTAACAAGTAGAAAAGAAAGGACCACTCAACTCTATCAAACGCTTTGGAGACATCTAATTTTAAAGCCATGTAATAGTCTTTTCCTTTCCTCTTGTGCATCATGTAATGGAGTGACTCGTGGGCTACAATGTAATTTTAACGCTTTTCGTTCAATAGAATGTTTTTGTTGCAAATATTTTAGCCTATGTTGCACGGACACGGACACGGACACGGCGCACGACACAACACGGCTAATTCCAAAATTTAAGGACACGACACGCCACCGACACGTTATATATATATATATATATATATATATATATATATATATATATATATATATATATATATATATAACGTAAATTTATCAAAAAAAAATATTCTTAAACATACGAAAAAACTAGACAAAATAAGATAGGTATTACATAAACTCTATGAATATCTAGAATAGATATTCGACCTTCATACGGTGCTAAAAGAAATTGTGATTGACCTTCAAAATATTACAAATTGTAAAAATGATTATTTATCAACAACAAACATATAAACTTGATACATCGTATTATTTATTTAATTATTATAGAAATGAAAATCGTGTATTTTAACGTTTCAATTGAAGAAAACTTAATAAAGAAAATAAAATAAAAAATTGGGTTCAGGAGTGTCGGGGTGTGTCGGTGCCGTGTCGGGGAGTGTCGACAGTGTGTCGGATATTTAATTTTAAATAATATTAATTTAATCATCCGACACGTGTCGGAGGGTGTCAGAGTGTGTCGTGTCATGTCTTGTGTCGGACACGGCGCACGGCGACCAGATTGAAGTGTCGGTGCATCATTAACCAAACCAATGTGAAGCCACTTTGATGGCCGATGTATGTGTTTCTTTCAAATTATCACAAATTACTGTTATTCGGTTTTTATTTGTGATCCTTAAAATGGAAAATTAGGGATAATAACAGCTTTTGGAATATTTTTGAGTAAAAGTACAACTAGATATTTTTTTTATAGGGAGAATGACAACTTTTATATTTTTTATAGCCTGAAAAACAAAATCTAAAAAAAAATTTAAAAATTAAAAATTAAAAAACCGCGACCTCTTCCTCTTCCTCTTCTTCTGAACCCTATTTTTTGTTTTTGTTTTTTTTTCTCTTTGCTACTCGATTTTCAAACACTCATATCTTTTGATTTAGATCATCAAACGTGATGAAAAATTGCACTGAATTTTTTATTTTTTGATGCTCTTCGTTTAATTTGAGACTTGGTTCGATATAATTACATCGTTTTTCGTAAAATTCATTGTTGAAATTCACTCAGTAAATCTCCCCAGTGAATCCCGAAAATCAGTGAATATCGAAATTAAATTTCGAACAATAGTGAATTTCGACAGCGGATTTTCTGAAACCACATCGGAATATGTTGATGTGGTCTCAAAATAAAGAGCATGAAAAAATAAAAAAAATGGTGAAATAATTTTTAAATTTGGAGTTGTAGATTGAAAGATATGAGTGTTTAAAAAAGATGGATGAGAAGAAAGTGTGTTGAGTTTTTTTTGTTTTGTTGAGAAAAATGGCGCTAGAAAAAAAAAATAGTTATGTCTTTTATGCAAAAATTTCAAAACACTGTCATTCTTATTAATTGATGAAATGTTTGTATTCTTCTCCCTCATTACCCCTATTTAATATCTTTAAATTTCAGATCACTCGTTAAACATGTCTTTGTGGATTTTTTTTTTTCCGAAAGGATCTTTGTGGAGTTTTTTTTTTTCGAAAGACGAAAGCTTTATTAAAATCGGATAAACCGAACTTACAACGCGGTAAAATCCGCACTACATCGCGGCCAAAAACCGCACTACACCGCGGCCTAGCCGCATAACAAGCAACCTACAACACAACAAAGCCGAATAATAGATCGGGTCGAGGGTGCTGAACAGAAGGAAATCATATTTTTCCGAAATAAGACGCTCAGACACATGGATCCTCTAGGCAATCTATTATTCGACAGACACATACATAGAACTAAACACAGATTTACAAAGAAAGACAGAGAAAACAACAAACTAAGCAGCAAAACTGAAATCAAAGAACCGTGGTGACGCCATCTGAACCCACCGCCGTCTCCGGGCGGAGAGAGATCGAAGCACGTTAGAGATGACTGTAACATCCCGACTTTTCAGAAAAGGGGTATAAAAGTCCTTTTACGATTTTATGTGTGTCTCGATAATTTTAATGGGTTATGCTTTTATTAAATGAATAAAGTCAATAAAATTGTTAAAGGGTATTTACGGTATTTTAAATGTGTAACTTTTATTGAGGGCAAAACGGAAATTTAACCACCCCTATAAATACCTCTTATAACCTAAAACTCTTCTCATTTTTTCACTTCTCCAAATTTTCCTGCGGTGAGTGAAAAAAAAAAAAAAAAAAAAAAAAAAACGAGAGGAAAAAGAAGGAGAAAACAATGGATACTTTTGGGCATATCTCCGCGACCGTTAATCCGTTTTGAAATCCGAAAGTACCGCTGGAACCGTGAGAGGACGAGGATCGTTTTGATACCAGAATTTGGGTCTGATTCTCAGGTATGTTGGAGTCGAATTTTCTGCTGTGAATTCATGAAAAGGATCATGAATTCGTGTTCTAGGGCTTTGTTTCGTAGTTCTTTGTTTAGAGGTTTTGATCATCAATTAATTTATGTTAATTGGGATCTTTTAGATCATGTTTGAGGTCTGTTTAAGTGCTGCTTGAGTTTGGTTTGGTTTTGGCCCCAATCGTGGTTTCAATCAAGCCTTGTAGATCTTCTTGGTGTAATTCGTAGAATCCGTGTTTTGAAATTTGCTTGTGCTTTGAAGGTGGCAAGGAATCCTTTTTAACGGGTGAGATGCTCTTCCTAATGTTTAATTAAGTTTACGATGTTTAAGGTTGAGTGTTTGTGGTGTTTTAAATGCTAGATATCATGTCTACTTGTTGTTAGATGAATATGTGATGTTTAGTTGTGTAAAAGTTGTACTTTTCGCTATTTTGATGAGTATATGGTTGAAGAACATGTTTGGTTTGGGTTAGAAATCGTAAAGTGCGAAATTGCAAGTTTTAGGTTTTTCGATGCACAAGAGTATGCTTGACCGGGGCAAGCGCACTCTGCGCGCCGGGCCGAATGAAAAACGAGAATGTTTTGCGAGAGCACAAGCGCACGCTTTCTCAAGGCAAGCGTACACTGCTCAAGGCAAGAGTACGCTCGCTCAAGGCAAGCGTACACTGTGCTTGCTTGAATGAAAAATAGAATGCTATTAGTTACCCAAGCGCACGCTTGACAGGGCAAGCGCACTCTTGACCCGAGTTTCTCATGAAAATATGTGTTTTAATACTATACTTGGTTTAGGAACGTTCTAATGGATCTAATAACGTTAAATGAACTTGAACAAGCCACGATTAAGCTTCGATGCGTTTAGTTCCGGCACCGAATGTACTCTTCAAGGGAGTTGAAGTTCGGGACCGTCGGAAGAGTATGATTGGCTTGTGCTTTGATGAATTAGCATTCATCAATGTCTATGTAATTGCTAGGTCTTGTCCGTGTCTAGAGGTCCAGGGAAGAGAGTTGAGTTGTGAGGGAGCCTACTTGAAAACACTTAGGTGGCTAGTTAACAATTTAATAAACTACATATGTGACTAGTAAAAAGATTAAACATCATGAGAGCTTGGACGAGGCACGTACAACATCGGCAATGTGAGGTTTGGCCGGATAAAGTGGTGTTGATCATTGCCGGATTCTAGACAAAGCCGATTAAAGTAGTGATCATCCCGCCGGACAAACTCACGAACGAGATAGCCATTCACCGGATAGCACTTCGAGCTAGCCGGTCAAAGTGAAATGATTGTCTCGGGTCCGCTAGAGATTTATCTCTATAGGGTTGCAACTTTTGTCTTAGTGCATATCTCACTAAGTGTAGTGCCCTCACAAACATCTTTGTAACAAAGATAAGATAAGTTAGAAACGTTTAGTCACGACATGTTGATGGACATGAAGTGAACCCTAGAATTGAGTTGGTCTCATAAAGATAATTTAATAATAATTAATGAACCTTTCGTTGTAAGACTTAATTATACATTATCTTCTTCATCTTGCTAAGTACTTGTACTTACCTCAATTGCATATGTTGTTTTGTGTGCTTTTGGGGTGAGAAGACGAACGAGTCGGACCTTGAGATCGTTGAGGAGTTCGATGATGATTTTATGGCGTTGGTGCTATGATGATGCTTACTTTTACTTTTCTATTAAGGTTGTACTAGAATGTGTTGTAGATTTCTTTAATAATTTGTTGTACCTTCTGTTAAGACTTTTGTAAGTCAAGTTTGTACTTTCTGAACATCGTACGTGTTAACCTTTGGAGAATCGTCGTTGTAATCTATACAATTCAGCTATAGTCGGTTGGTATTCTATTCTAGTAGCATTTATGAGTTTTTACCCGAGCCTTTTGGGCTTCTGTTGCTTTAATTTTGATACGACGACGTAGAGGCTGGCGTATAATATTGGATTTATTTAATGTTATACGCGCCGAACGTTCTCTTCCGGATAAGGGCTCGGTATCCGGGAGCGGTGCGTTACAGTTTGTATCAGAGAGAAGCGTTCCTTGATTTTCTAGGCTTCCCTTTCCTAAGATGAGATCTCTTTAGACCTCTTAGAACCATTCTGATCCCTTATTGATCTTTCAGAGTGGCAGGAATCCGTATAAGTTTCCTTGCTAACCTAAGTTTCAGTTCTTAAGATAAGGTATCTTAGATCTCTTAGAATCTTTCCGACCTTCCTTAATCTTGGTAGTAAATCCTCGTAAATCTAAGAATTCTTAGACCGTGGTCAAGTTGCACTAGGACCAAGTGAAGAGTCTTCTTAGGCGAAGGTTAGGTTGAGTTCTAAGCCCACATCTTTTATGTGATGCCCTCATGTTTGTTCTTTCTCAGATCCTTAATAGAATCCCTATCTTCTTTTGGAGCTTTCGGACTTTTCTCGCTTTACTCCTTCCTTGGAGGATTTAAAGTTTTCTTATTGTGACATTTTGTTTTAATCATTTCTTTGATTTTATAATTTGGTGTGATGCAAGGCGAGTAAACGATTTTGTTCACGTTTCTATATGTCTTTAATATCATTTCTGATGTTTCAAAAAATTCTGTAAATTTTCAGCCATTTAGAAAATTGCCTTTTCTACAATTTCTCTTTTGACATCAACTTAGTTTTCAATATGGATTGTTCATAAATTGCTTAACAAGGGGGAATACCCTGTTCAGAAAATTCTGCAGCGGTACTCATACTTATGAATCTGTTTTGAATAATCTAAGAACCCCCAAATGACTTGAATTTTTTATATGTTGTAGAAAACTTTCTGATCTGCAATTTTTGTTTTGGAGTCAAGTGAAAATTCTTTCTGGTTTGAGCACAATCTGCAACACAATGCAGATTATAAATTTCTGAAAAAATTTGACAGCTAGCGACGATCGACGAAAATAATTATTTTAACCAACTTATGCCTTTCCAAAATTTTTGAATTTTGAGTAGCATTTGTAAAACTTGTATATCTACAACTTTTCTTTATACGCCATGTTCAAAATCAGTTTGGTTTGTTCTGTGCAAGTCAATCATTTCATGGTTGAGGTATGTACCTAAACTTCTAAAACCATTTAAGTACTTGTTCATGAAAGGCTAGACAACATTCTTTCACCTTGGAAGTTTAGATGTGGGGTTATAGGTGTTGGGAAGGCTTTGAAGAATAAGACTTTTAACTTAGTGGTTATCCGTAATAAGAAGTTTAGTAGGTAGATATTAAGTGTTGTAGACTTAATACCCTTGTGTGACAAGAAACAATTACATGGTGACTATCCAATCCCACGTTTTCTTTGACGAAGTGCTCTTTTATAATCATTTGGTTTCCTACTCGGTTACCCCGATTTCAAATGTTTTCCCATTTACACTATTTGTAACCCATGTTCTAGCTAAACCACCCAATTGAAATTTTTTTGAAACTCGGTAAATGTTCTTTCATTGCGAAGGTTTATTTTCCAAGTGTGCACATACTTTGATGTATTTTTTTGTGAAGATGTTTTCATAAAGTCAAATTTTCGATTTAAGGAAATGATTTTCTCATCCTTCGAACTATTTTGAACTGACAGCCGCATATCATTTCATTGCATCATGTTTAACAAATTCGGGTCAATACACCTTTGCATCCTAGTGATTACCTTCAATACACCCCCTACAAGATGTTTTAGTGTAGAAAACTTTTTGCTTAAAGACTCAACTCTTTTATTAGAATTTTATACCAGTTCGATAACCGGTTGAAAGATCAAACTTTCTCAAAACATCCATTTTAATTACATATCCTTTTTGTCTTCCGGTAAGAATACGTGAACAACCATTTCTGATCTAAGTGTCATTTAATAACTCCAGGCTACTTTTAGAGAATTATATATATACATATGTTCAAAAGTCCTATCAATAACTACTTTCAAAGTACTGCATCTTTTTACTCCCTTACGAAATTTTTTATTTGAATAAGCGAGTAGTCGAACCTCTTTTACATCCCATTCATGTCTTTTAAAGTTATGTTTTGATAAAGAATTTTTAGCAAAGGGCTACAAGTGTTAAGTTGTTTTGTCTTATCTAAAACCCTTCCTTCTTCGAACCGGAAGAAATGACTTTCTGATATTTTTTTTTTTAAAACAAAGGGCTGTCCTCCTCCCTTTGAACATTTTCACCTTCGATGCGAACCTTTTAACAATTTCACAATAGTCCTTCTTGTGTTAGTCTTTGAACGACACGAAAACATGCACTATTTGAAACTCTTGTGTTTTCTTTACTCAGTCGTCACTTATGATTCCTTCACGAAGCACTACTCCGATTTACCTTTATCTTTGAACCTTTGGAGAAGATGTTCTCTGCCTTCAAAAAATATATATATATATTTAAGCGCAACGGTTGTTGGAAGAAATAGAAAATGCATTCTCGAGTCCATTTGCTTTCTTTTCCACGTTATCATTCATGACCTCTTCGCAACATTTCTCCAATTTACTTGGATTTTCATCTTGAAAACTTTCGAGAGAATATACTCGTCTTCAATTTTTTTTTTAATATATATATGTACATATTTGAATAAAATTTGAAACTCCTTCTACTTCTAGACCTTTTTGTTGAACTTTTATTGGCGAAGTAAGAAAATTTATTCTTTTGCATTCAATCATACTAATTACTTCAAGAGAAGGGAAAATATTTTCAATATGGGTTGTATAGAATAATCTTTTGGTTGCAACAAATGTCCCAGTCAGAGAACTTTTGTTTTATTGATTTTATTACAAGTAGCCTCATCTTGGTAAATCTTACATATCATCAATTTTGGGTTACCTAAACAAATTTTGTACTATATGCATGTGAACCAAATTCAAACCATCTTTCATTTTTTTTTTAGTTACATGTCTCAAGATTTCCTATTGCTATCTTCTTTAGTAGTTTCAGTTCCCAAGAAATTTTACAACCATTCTTACCTTTCTTCTGGAATCAAGGTGAGAATAAGTTTAAACATTTGTTTCTTGTATGTGTTTTACTTAAAGAAAAAAAAAATTTCTTTTACAACTCCAGTCTTCTGTTGAACTATAAAATTATGGTTGCTGATAAACTCACTGTCAAAAGTTGTTTCTTGTCTATAGAAAAGCCTTATAATTTTGGTAGAAGATGTTTATATGGTTTCCGTTTTGAAGACTAATAAAGATTGAAGTATGTTTGTGGTTTGGGTGTGCTATAGATGGATTAGTGCGGGATCGATAACAAGATGGAGTTAGGGTTCCTTAAGTTTATAGCTAGTTTCTTGAAGGTAAGGCGGATGTATAAGTCAAAGTAACCCTCATATAAGTACGGAAACAGCTGTAAGGGTGACAAATGGACAAAGAACCTAGAAGAATACTACTTGTTAATTAGTGGATTGACTTAACTTTTAGGACAAGTGTTATAGGAGGAGCTTAAGAAGTTGGGTTAGAAGAGTCGAGTATAAGGAAGTTGAAATGTGTGAATAAGATAGAGTGGTGCTTGGGTCTGAAGTACTAGATTAGTTGTGATGGACGCGTTGTGGCCTTGATGACGAAAGTACTAAGGTTCAAATCAATTGGAGATAATGTTTGTTTTTGAAAGTGAACTAGAAAGTGGGCAAGTGGTATCTAAGATGAAAGTGGTGTTGGTTACGGCAAGTTTCGAGGACGAAACTTCTTTAAGGGGGAAGAATGTAACATCCCGACTTTTCGGAAAAGGGGTATAAAAGTCCTTTTACGATTTTATGTGTGTCTCGATAATTTTAATGGGTTATGCTTTTATTAAATGAATAGAGTCAATAAAATTGTTAAAGGGTATTTACGGTATTTTAAATGTGTAACTTTTATTGAGGGCAAAACGGAAATTTAACCACCCCTATAAATACCTCTTATAACCTAAAACTCTTCTCATTTTTTCACTTCTCCAAATTTTCCTGCGGCTGAGTGAAAAAAAAAAAGCAAAAAAAAAAAAACGAGAGGAAAAAGAAGGAGAAAACAATGGATACTTTTGGGCATATCTCCGCGACCGTTAATCCGTTTTGAAATCCGAAAGTACCGCTGGAACCGTGAGAGGACGAGGATCGTTTTGATACCAGAATTTGGGTCTGATTCTCGGGTATGTTGGAGTCGAATTTTCTTTTGCGAATTCATGAAAAGGATCATGAATTCGTGTTCTAGGTGGCTTTGTTTCGTAGTTCTTTGTTTAGAGGTTTTGATCATCAATTAATTTATGTTAATTGGGATCTTTTAGATCATGTTTGAGGTCTGTTTAAGTCTTCTTTGAGTTTGGTTTGGTTTTGGCCCCAATCGTGGTTTCAATCAAGCCTTGTAGATCTTCTTGGTGTAATTCGTAGAATCTGTGTTTTGGTCGATGTGCTTTGAAGGTGGCAAGGAATCCTTTTTAACGGGTGAGATGCTCTTACGATGTTTAATTAAGTTTACGATGTTTAAGGTTGAGTGTTTGTGGTGTTTTAAATGCTAGATATCATGTCTACTTGTTGTTAGATGAATATGTGATGTTTAGTTGTGTAAAAGTTGTACTTTTCTCGCTATTTTGATGAGTATATGGTTGAAGAACATGTTTGGTTTGGGTTAGAAATCGTAAAGTGCGAAATTGCAAGTTTTAGGTTTTTCGATGTATGCTTGACCGGGGCAAGCGCACTCCTCTTGGTTTGAATGAAAAAAAGAATGTTTGCGAGAGCACAAGCGCACGCTTTCTCAAGGCAAGCGTACACCGCTCAAGGCAAGCATACACACGTGCTTCTTTGAATGAAAAATAGAATGCTATTAGTTACCCAAGCGCACGCTTGACAGGGCAAGCGCACTCTTGACCCTGTTTCTCATGAAAATATGTGTTTTAATACTATACTTGGTTTAAGAACGTTCTAATGGATCTAATAACGTTAAATGAACTTGACCAAGCCCTGATTAAGCTTCTGATGCGTTTAGTTCCGGCACCGAATGTACTCTTCAAGGGAGTTGAAGTTCGGGACCGTCGGAAGAGTATGATTGGCTTGTGCTTTGATGAATTAGCATTCATCAATGTCTATGTAATTGCTAGGTCTTGTCCGTGTCTAGAGGTCCAGGGAAGAGAGTTGAGTTGTGAGGGAGCCTACTTGAAAACACTTAGGTGGCTAGTTAACAATTTAATAAACTACATATGTGACTAGTAAAAAGATTAAACATCATGAGAGCTTGGACAGGCACAGTACAACATCGGCAATGTGAGGTTTGGCCAGATAAAGTGGTGTTGATCATTGCCGGATTCTAGACAAAACCAGTTAAAGTAGTGATCATCCCGCCGGACAAACTCACGAACGAGATAGCCATTCACCGGATAGCACTTCGAGCTAGCCGGTCAAAGTGAAATGATTGTCTCGGGTCCGCTGTAGAGATTTATCTCTATAGGGTTGCAACTTTTGTCTTAGTGCATATCTCACTAAGTGTAGTGCCCTCGCAAACATCTTGTAACAAAGATAAGATAAGTTAGAAACGTTTAGTCACGACATGTTGATGGACATGAAGTGAACCCTAGAATTGAGTCGGTCTCATAAAGATAATTTAATAATAATTAATGAACCTTTCGTTGTAAGACTTAATTATACATTATCTTCTTCATCTTGCTAAGTACTTGTACTTACCTCAATTGCATATGTTGTTTTGTGTGCTTTTGGGGTGAGAAGACGAACAAGTCACCTTGAGATCGTTGAGGAGTTCGATGATGATTTGATGGCGTTGGTGCTATGATGATGCTTACTTTTACTTTTCTATTAAGGTTGTACTAGAATGTGTTGTAGATTTCTTTAATAATTTGTTGTACCTTCTGTTAATACTTTTTTAAGTCAAGTTTGTACTTTCTGAACATCGTACGTTGTAACCTTTGGAGAATCGTCGTTGTAATCTATACAATTCAGCTATAGTCGGTTGGTATTCTATTCTAGTAGCATTTATGAGTTTTTACCCGAGTCTTTTGGGCTTCTGTTGCTTTAATTTTGATACGACGACGTAGAGGCTGGCGTATAATATTGGATTTATTTAATGTTATACGCGTCGAACGTTCTCTTCCGGATAAGAACTCGGTATCCGGGAGCGGGGCGTTACAATGACTAACACCCCCGTCAAGAAAATGACTACCATAATCGCCAATTAAGAGCCCGAAGCCTTAACGGTATTATGTAAGCCACGCGGCAATGGATAGCACCACTAACCATAAGATAGTCCTGCCGCTCGTTCAATGATCCGGCGATCCGGCGTACACCGGATTGTCCTCTCCGCCAAATCTTTAAAGCCACCGCCACAGACAGATCCAAAACCCACACGCCACCGGCCATCACAAGACCACTGACTCCAAGAAACACCGGAGAAGGTCGCCAGAGCAAAGGCACGATAACCACCGGAGCAGTATCAGATCTGAATCCATAGCCATGGAGATCAGCCTTAAAGAAGACAAGACAAAGAGAAGAATATACAAGGATATGCAAAGGAAACTACAAGCCTCCTCCGGCGAGACGCCGGAGGGGCAACGGAGTTACACAGACAGAGGTTTCTAGCAGGAGCTTTTTGAGAGAGAGAGAGGAAAAAAATATTCGAGTTACAGGCCTGGATCTTTGTGGAGTTTAATGGTCCATTTTATCAACTTTTGACATGTCCATATTTATTTATTTGGGAAAAGTTATTTTTATTATAAAGCAACGTAAGAAGAATAATACAATCAGCCGCAGGGGCGGATCTACCCTTTAATATATGGGATCCGCGGACCTCGTTAAAAATAGAATTACTTTATATTTTACCTATAAAAAAATATTTCGAACACCGTAAAAAAAAAAATTTACTGTGTTAAATATTTACGGACTCCGCTGGATAAAATTTCTGGATCCACCAATGCAATCAGGGAACCATCTCGTCTTTGAAAAATCAAATACACACCTCCAATGGTGACACTGTCTCGTTAATACTTCATGTCAGCAAACTTTAATGGAAACAATTGAAAAAGAGAACTGTTATCCGGATGTTGAGTCAAAATCTAAAAAATTTACCCTCAAACAACCATCATCTCTAAGCTATTCGAAAATCCTCTTAATATTTTCCTCGAATATTATACGGTTATACCTTTAACTCTTCGATGTCCTCAAAAACGAGTCCTCCTCCACACCACTCGAACTCTTGTCCAAATATTGTTTTTGAATTGGCTCCGCAACATACTTGACCTTCACATCCCCTAGCAAATGAATGAATGATCCATATGTTATGTCCTCAATAACACATCATCAGCCCGTACTTTAGATACTACAAACCGTCCTGGAAGTGTCCTATGAAAAGACTGCAAGTCTCAAAATTCAGAAGCACGACTTACTTCAATCCACGAAACCAACACTACACTTCAAAATTTGTACACGCTGCCCGACTACATATCACCCCGACTACACTTCAAAATTGACGTATTCTAGGCTACACTTTTCATTCCACAAATAGTCTTCCATACATTCTTGCCTTTCGATGATGAAGATGTTGTCATAGTGCCTTTGGTCCAAATTTTTAAATCACATGCCTAATCATAACCGGACTTCAGTGAGTATATCCCATTAGAAGCGTAGTTTCACGGGCTAACTTTTTATTAGTAGAATTGTATTGAATGCAACAATAGTGAACGTTCTTTTTGACATTTTCTATCACTATTTTATCACTCATCCCTACTACTCTTGTGTTACATATCCAAGTATGATACGTCTACTCTTTTTAGTTTACATAAAAGATATGTAAAATGAACCACATATTTTGAATAAAAATTTAAAACCCAATGACGATACCGGGTTACGCACGCTCGATATATCGTCATCGAGTGGACCCCGGGGATCAAATATTTGCGAGGCATACACGTCGGACTATTGGTCTCGGAACCATGACACGTATGTCGATCCTCGAGGCGGAAATATATCTAGGAGCTCGAGGTCACAACTATCGACTTACAGGCAGTGCAGGATGTGAGTTCCAGGAGTCGATCTTCCCGGGTCGGGGCAAGATCGATATCGAGAACGAGTCCACACCGGCTATGTTGGCCCGATATCCACCGGATAACTTGGGCAAGGGGTAAAGCCCAATTAAGGGTAGATATGACAATAGCCACGGACCGACCCGTATTAGGGTTAGGTCATGCATTGTCCTTATAAATACAACGTTCCAGGAACTACGTACGGCTTGATTCCTGGAGATATAACAGGATACGTAGGCAATCTAAGAATACCACTTAGATTCAGTCATAAACACATCCACACCCCTCTTTATTCTTGGGCTGGGGTTCTTGGTTATTCATCATTCTAAGAAGAGTAACCCGGATTCTCATAGGTGACTAATTTGTCATCGTCATTGGCGGCTAGAAGGAGGGCCTCTTTCAATCGTTGAATACGCCGAGAACATGCCGCCAAAGGATAAACAACCCGGGAGAACCACTTCCAAGAACACGGATCCGCAAAATGCGGTTAGAAGAAGAAGTGGGCGTGGAGACACGGGGTCGAAAGAAGAACACGGAACCGATCCAGGAAAATCCTTTGAAGCAGACGCCAGATCTAGCCCCAGAACAGCAATTGTTGGTGGATCAATTGGCAGGTCAAGACATCGACGCTCTGCAAAAGATCATGCAAGAAGTCCTCAGCAGACAAAATCCTCAGCAGAAACAGGCTGAGGGAGGTTTAAATATTAACATGCCTAAACCTAACCCAGCCCAGTTTCAGGATATCAGCGCATCCTCTAGCTCTGTTGAAAAACGGAGGAAGGAAATTCATCAGAAGCATCAAAGGGATGCAGAGGATAGCGCCAGATGCGAGTTAGACGTGATCCTGGGAAAAGACAAGGTTTCATTGTCCTTAGAATCTCCTTTCACTAAGGAGATTGAAAGCTTTCCTAGACCCAAGGGGTTTAAGATTCCAAAGATAGAGCCTTACGATGGCACCACCGATCCGGAGGACCATTTACATAGGTATCTATCGCAGATGAGGTTAGATGGGGCGCCAGACGAAATGCGGTGCCGGGCATTCGAGACTCTGCTCGTAGGTCGAGCCAGAGAGTGGTTTACAAAGTTGAGGCCCGGGTCGATCTCCAGTTTTTCCATGTTGGCCAGAAAGTTCAGAGACGCCTTTATTGTCAATAAAAAGTTCCAATTAAGTGAGACGCACCTCATGAATATGAGGCGGCTTAGAGACGAAACGGTGCTAGAATATTTAAAACGGTTCAATATCGAAGCAATGCAAGTAAAGGACCCTCGAGACGGACTTCGATCACTTCGTTTGTAGGAGGCTTGAGGAATACCAAGTTATACGAAAAGGCGAGTAGAACTCTCCCGAGAACTATGGACGAGTGTGTGAACGTGGTCCACGAGATTTTGTCAAGGCGAAGAGGCGGTGCGTAGGCACACCCAAGCCGAATGGATGGATCCGAGGAAAGAGAGTCGAGGTCGGGGAAAGAGTCAACCTCGACGGCATGAAGCCGAGAGGAAAGCCTCTGTTTGGGACCGAGTCGATAAACCTTCTGTGTTTAATCGAGTTGAAGCACCTATCTCGGATCGGTCAGAGAAAAAAGGAAGGAAAGATAAAGACTTTGTCCCTCTCAACCGATCGAGGTCAGAGGTACTGTCCATCATGATATCAAAGAACCTAGCAAAGAGGCCTCCACCGATCAAGAAACCTCGAGAGAGGCGGAGGTCAAATAAGTTTTGTGAATTCCATGAGGACATAGGCCATGCAAGCGATGATTTGCATGGATTTGAAGAGAGACATCGAAACTGCATCCAAGAAGGCCGAGTTTGGATGAGGTTATCGACGAACTCGTTATACGAGCCCAAGGGGCATAGAAATAGTAAGAGAAAGAATCCCGACCAAGATGGATATCGGGGAAGAGATCATCGAGAGACGACGAGATCGGTCTCCGGATGCGATAGAGATAACCAAGGTCGGGACGGATATGAAGACAACCGGCCGAACAATTATGTTAACACCATATTTGGGCCGGGGGAAACGGAAAAAGAGCGAGCCAGTCAAGGGTCGGAAGACAGCTCGAGATATGGAAAGCAACAAAGACTTTCGACGGAGGTCGGGTATGGGCCGAGAGATGACGTTCCCAAGTCAAGGAATCACAGCGAAGGACTAGTGATAGAGGCAGTGATAAGTCGCACCAGGGTGTCGAGGGTATGCATCGACAATGGCAGCGCAGTTAACATCCTATACTACTCAGCCTTCCAAGGAATGAGGTTGAAAGATAAAGACTTGATCCTATAGCCTCCCCCATTGTTCGGGTTCACGGGGGCGGGCGGTCCACCCGTTGGGATCCATAAAGCTATTGACGACGGTAGGAGAGGGGGAGAGAGGGAGGACGTTTGAGTTAAGCTATGTGGTCGTGAAAGCCCCTCCGCATACAATGTAATCTTAGGGCGACACCGCCCTCTTCGAGTTACGAGCCATCATTTCGACATACCATAACGGTATGAAGTTCCCAACTCGAAATGGTTCTCACGAGGTCAAAGGGGATATTGAAGTCGCCGGGAGTTGCAATTCAATTATTATGAATGGAAATGCGGCGGTCCGGCAAGTCCTTATCGAAGAAGGCGATCCCGAGAGGAAGAGGAGGATAAATCCTGGGCTTCAAACGAGGCGATCGAAAATGTTGACCTATGGGGGGAGCGAGAAGAGCAAAATGTCCAAGTCGGGGTTTGGATACCGACTCGGGAAAAACGATCATTGATCGATTTGTTGACGGAATTCCGAGATGTTTTTGCATGGAAAGCTTCGGATATGCCCGGTCTTCCAACGGATATCGCGATTCACAAGCTCGAAGTTGACCGGGCCAAAAGGCCGGTCAAACGAAGAAAAGAAATTTCGCATCGGACCGGTTGGAAGCCATCGAGTACGAAGTCGGTAAGGCGTTAGCGGCCAACATAGTAAAAGAGGTGTTATATCTGATTGGTGGCTAATCCGGTATTAGTGAAAAAACCGGATGGCGGTTGGCGCATGTGTGGACTTCACCGATCGAATAAGGCTGTCCAAAGGACTCTTACCCATTACCCAAAATCGACGGGTTAGTGGACTCGACCATCGGTTTTGAGGTATTTGCCTTTTTAGATGCGTACAAGGGGTACCACCAGATTTTAATGGATCCTCGAGATGCGGACAAGACGGCGTTCATCACGAGTTTGGCACCTACGTTATGTAACCATGCCATTCGGACTTAAGAATGCCGGAGCTACATACCGAGAGGGCGGTCAATAAAATTTTTGCAAAACGGATCGGCGAAACATGGAGGTATACGTGGACGACTTGCTCATTAAAAGCCGATCATTGAAGCGGTTTCTAATTGATGCACGAGAGGTGTTCGAGTCTTTGAGGGATGCGCAAATGAAATTGAATCCTAAGAAGTGCACCTTCGGGGTACGGTCGAGCAAATTTACGGGATACATGATTTCGAGGGACGGGATTCGAGCTAATCCGGACAAGATTGACTCGTTAAAGAATATGCCGGCCCTCGAAATACAAAGGAAGTACGAGAGACTCACGGGTCGAATGGCGGCACTAAACCGATTCTTATCTCGATCGGCTCGGCGAGCATTGCCCTTTTTCAAGATTCTTCGAAAGGCCGGTCCTTTCCAATGGGATGATGAATGTCGGACGCCTTCGAAGAGTTAAAAACATATACTGTCGAGTTGCCTACCCTCACCTCACCTCGAGAGGGGGAAAGATTGTTGGTTTACTTATCGGTATGCGAGGAAGCGGTGAGTGCGGTCTTGGTCCGAGAAGGGGACAAGGGCAGTGCCCGTATACTTTGTGAGCAAAGCATTACACGGTCCCGAGGTCCGGTACTCACCAGCTGAAAAGCTCGCATTAGCCCTGGTACATGCCTCGAGAAAACTCAGACCCTATTTCCAAGCCCATCCGATCTTGGTAGTCACAGACCAACCACTCAAGCAAATACTTGCGAAACCAGACACATCGGGTCGACTTGCGAAGTGGGTAATTGAAATGGCTCAGTACGATATAGAGTTCACTCCCCGAACCGCGATTAAAGCTCAGGCCTTGGCAGATTTTTTAGCGGAAGGTATTTCAGTACAAATCGACCAGGAAAAACAGGGTCACGAAGTCAGGTGGATTCTACACGTCGATGGGGCGTCGAGTAAAGAAGGAGCCGGAGCGGGTACGTTGCTAGTCGGCCCGAAGGGGAAGAGTTTCCTTATGCTCTTCGATTCGACTTCAAGGCAACTAACAATGAGGCCGAATATGAAGCGATGATAACCGGACTAAAACTTGCTCGAAAGTTTGGGGGTCGAAGATCGACGGTTTATAGTGACTCTCAGCGGTTTAATCATATGAAAGGGAGTACGAGGCCAAAGAAGAGACAATGAAGAATTATTTAAGAGTTGTTCAAGGCCTTATAGCAAGATTCAATTCGATTCGGATCGAGCGGGTACCTCGAAGTCGAATAAGAGGGCCGATGCACTCTCAAAGCTCGCCTCGAATTTTGTCTCGAGTAAAAAAGTTCTAGTGGAATTGCTAAGTAACGAAGTTACGAAGAAAAGGAGGCCCGGCCGATCACTCGGCGAGCCACATGGATGGATTCGATTGTTACATACCTAAGGGACGACATCCTACCGAATGACAAAGTACGGTCAAGAAAGATCCGACTTCAGTCGGCAAGGTACGCGTTTTTCAATAACATACTTTATCGCAAATCTTTCACAAGTCCGTGGTTGAGATGTGTGTCCGAGTCGGAAGGCAAGTATATTCTTGAAGAGATTCATAAAGGGGCTGTGGAAACCATTGTGGAGCAAGAATGTTAGCTCGGAAAAGCAAATTATTTGGATACTACGGCCCTCAATGCAACGAGATGCGAATAGCTTAGTTCGAGGTGTAACTCATGTCAAGTTCACGACAACATCTCCCGTCAACAAGCGCAAGAAATGAACGTTATTTCGTCGGCTTGGCCGTTCGATATATGGGGAGTCGATATATTAGGTCCTCTACCTCGAGCTCCGGGAAATAATCGATTTGTGGTGGTCGCGGTAGATTACTTTACCAAGTGGGTAGAAGCCGGGGCTATACCGGACATCAAAGCGACCACCATCAAGAAATTTTTGTGGGTCGATATTTTGTGTCGATATGGCATTCCGAAGGTGCGATCTCGGATAATGGAACACAATTCGAAGACCGAAGAGTTCGAGAATGGTTGGCGAGTATCGGATCGACCAACACTTTACCTCGGTAGCGCACCCGCGGGCAAGCGGTCGGGTCGAACGGACCAATCGACGAGATCAAACTCGGATTGAAAAAGAGGTTGGAGGAACAAGGTCGAGGCGGGCGGTCCAACTTCCGAGCATCCTGTGGTCATACGGGACGACTCCAAATTCATCAACCGGCGAAACACCTTTCTCCCAGCTTATGGGTGCGAGGCGGTTATCCCTGCTTTGAAGTCGGAGTCCCTTCTCCTCGAGTTACGGCGTACAACATCGAAACAAATGAACCCGATGTCCGACAAGAAAAAGACAATCTCGAAGAGAAGAGAGAGATAGCCTCGGCCCGAGAATGGCAAGGTACAAACAAAAAATCTCTCAATACTTACAACGAAAGAGTCAGATATCGATATTTCAAGGTCGGAGATCTAGTTCTCAGAAAAAATGAGGCCAGTAGACAAGAAGAGATGGGCAAGCTAGCCCCGAATTGGGAAGGTCCATACCAAGTTCTAAAGGTTCATCCCAAAGGGTCCTATCAGTTAGGTCGAGCAGACGGAACAACAGTACCCCGACAATGGCATGCAAACAACCTTCGGAAGTATTATGTTTGAGTGTTAGATCGACTAGCTCGTATTTACTTTGATCTTGTGAAACTTGTAATCAGTCCAAGGGACAATTCCAGAGTTATCATAATAAAACGTCTACTTTTGTGTTTATCGTGTTATTAATTTTACTTAACTATAATATTCTAAGTCCAAAGGGACACGAAGTTGTAGTCGAGAATTCCAAAAAATTGAGCAATCCGATAGGCGTAACTCGAGACCAAGCCGGAAGCTAAGTTAGCCTAAGAGGCGACAAAGCTAAGGCGGGGTCTAAGATTCGCATAGTCGGAACTCGGGACCAAGCCGAAGCCGAGTTAGCCCACGGGCGACGGGCGAGGCGAGTCTAGATTCGCATGGTCGGGTCAATGTCCAAGTCGGAAGCCCAACGACACCTAGGGTCGAATAAGGCAAAGACAAAGGACGGTTCGCAATGTCGGGCCACCGTGTAAGTCGGAAGTCTATACTACATATGGGGCAATACGGCGAGATAAGCACGATTCGCAATGTCGGGCTAACCTACCCAAGTTGATACCTAATAAGCCGATTAAAGTGAAAGGCCAAGGCAAAAGGGTCGGTTGGGATTCAAATAAATCCTAAGTGTGTTAAGAACCAAAGGTCCAAATATACTCAGTAAAAGCAAGTAGCAAACAGAGTCATAGACTCGACCAGCGAAAAGCAAACAGTAAGTAAAAAGCTAAGGCAAAAGTAAATAACATGAATAAAAGGAAAAACAATAAAATTCCAAAACTGGGCCAGGTCGATAAGACCAACCCACAAAGTGTGTTAATTACAAAATGTCAATAAAGATCAAAGTTGCGAGATAAAATTACAATGGAAAGATGTAAAGAGCAAGAAAAACTAAGGAGCAGCATCGAGACTAGAACCAGCATTGCCGGAAGTCGAAGTCGACCCACGAAGATACTTTGCGAAAGAGAAACACCTTCTTGGAACTACGCAAAGCATTGGTCGTAAATCGCTTCAAAGTTGGGGTCGTAAAGCCAAGGCTCTTCAAGCTTTTCTACGCCGACCCCAACCTCGGGATATGCCCTCCGAATCGATCCACGGCCTTGGTGAATCCACCAATGATGGCTTTGTTCATGATTATGGTTAGGTCATCACTCGGTTGCGTCGGACTTCCGATACTCGGCAACGGCGTCGGCTCAGATCTCTCAATTTGACCGGGGACTTGGCTCAAGTTGAGTTTTAGCATATCCCGTTCTTGTTCCGAGTCCGCACTTCTTTCCTGCTCTTGCCTTAGGGTCTCTGGACATGCGCGCGAGTTTTATCTTTCTCTCCGGAAGCCTCCGGAGCTGGGCCGGATTGGCATTCGCGGCGGCCGGCCCATTCTCGAGCCTTTCTGCTCGGAGACCGCTGTGCCCGAAGCGTGTCGGGCGGCCCTCGAGAGCGGCGTAGGCGGCGCCTTGGGCGAGCTTTTCGGAGACGAGCTGCCGAATCTCCTTCTTCGGCCCGCCTGCTTGTTTTAGACGGCGCATTCGGACGTCGAGCGACCTCCTTACCCATCGGATAATTACGCCACAAAAGAAACGCAAGTCATAAGCTTTAAAACGAAATGACAAGTGTAAAAAGGGAATCGAGTGAAGAAAACAAGTAACTTCTTGCGCGGCCCACTTCTCGGAAGGAGCTAAGCAAGACCTTGTCCTCGTGACGATATACTCCTCGGCGGTCGTAGCTGCGATTGCGAGTCGGAGGAGGGAACCTCGGCGGACTTGGCCACTTTTGGCCCTTCTCTGTTGCTCTCAGCGGTCTGCGGGAGTCGGCCTCTTTACCCCGGACATCTCGACCTCTTCGACTCGATCTCCTCTTCGGGAACAACCACGGCATCATCGTCCTCGTCCCTCAACGAACCAAAGCGGACCGTGAGCTCACCGAAGTCGATGGAGGTATAGACGTATCAACAAAGGTACCCTCGGTCGAAGCTACGTTAATAGAAGATGGATTCCCCTCGACACGGGAAGCGATCTTGTCTCCCCGACCTACGCAACTCGAGGAGGAACGACCGAGCGAGGATGGAAGGATTGACGAGTGCTTGCAAATTTTCCCCCGCAAGACAACAAAAACGAGAAGAGGTCAATATATGATAAATGTAAGTTAAAGAATCAAGACTTAATAATAATATAACAAAGGTCCGTACAATTTTCACGATCGACGGGATTAAGCGCTATGCATGGTACGGGGCCCGCCTCCTCGAGGCGGGCAAGGTCATAAAGAAGACTCGGGTCTGTGTAGCCACCTCGAAGGTAAATCTCTCGAGAGTAAGAGCTTCGTTAGGTGCGGCTTCCCGACCCGGTTTGTCATCTCTTCCTTCTCGAGACCTCCGTAAGCCGACATAAGGGTTGTCCGACCCGTGTCGGAGAAAGAAGAACACGGGTTTCCAATTTCCATGAGATGAAGGTCCTCGAGACACGAACTCGTGACGATTGGTGCGCTTCGAAACGTGTACCACCCCGAATGCGGCATCGCGGCAATCTTGTGCCACCATCGGAACAAAGGGACGGTAAACCCGATGCCCTGCGACTCGGCGGCGATTAGAAAGCCCATCGAGTCCGGATGGCATTCGGGCCCGATTGAGATATACCGATCTCATAATGGCGAAGAACGACTGGACCGCCGGGCATAGGGGGAACCTTAGCCCCGTCGATAGGCGGGCCTCATGGGCCGTACGGAACCGCTTCCGGGGGCTCGTCGGCAAATTGATGCGGCCGGAGGAAGGCGAGCCACCGGTTGAGGGCTTGATAGCCCGTATCTCCGCCGCGGTTGGTTGAGATCATCCATGGTTAGACAAGAAGTGCACCCGCTTAGGCCCCTTTCCATCCATTCTAGTGGATAGTTTCTTGGGCTCTACGATGATGCCTAAGGGCTCCCCGGGATTTGGGTTACGGGGTTGATCGGAAGAAGCGAGACATAGGGGTTTGGTCGCCGGAATGGGACTCTTCTATCTATCGAGAGATTGTAGCACTACTTAGACATGGACGATTTAAGCAAGAACGGTAGGAACGATGAAAAAGATGATAGCGAGAAATGAAGCTTACTTGTATTTTCTTGAGAGAAAATGGAGAAATTGATAGGCGAGTGATTCACCGTACGGACTCCTCTCCCCTTTTATGTGGTGCTAAGTGCCGAATGACAGTGAAAAGACGTGATTAGGGGGGTTACTAGTAGTTATAACTCCCCACAAATCGCGAAGATCAAGGATGACATCATTCAGGGCAGAAGACGAAGCGATAGTGCGTTATGACGTCATAATGAAGGGCCACGATTGGCTAGGGAGACAGGTGGCATGTGAAGCGGTTACACCATTTCCCGCCCAAGATGTAGGCCAACTCGAAGATGATTTCAAATTGGCGGATCGACCTCGGACAACGGTAGTTGCCTCTCGGGTGCAGGGGGCTTATGACGATACCGGGTTACGCACCTCGATATATCATCATCGAGTGGACCCCGGGGATCAAATATTTGCGAGGCATACACGTCGGACTATTGGTCTCGGAACCATGACACGTATGTCGATCCTCGAGGCGGAAATATATCTAGGAGCTCGAGGCAACTATCGACTTACGGGCGGTGCGGGATGTGAGTTCCGGGAGTCGATCTTCCCGGGTCGGGGCAAGATCGATATCGAGAACGAGTCCACACCGCGGTATGTTGGCCCGATATCCACCGGATAACTTGGGCAAGGGGTAAAGCCCAATTAAGGGTAGATATGACAATAGCCACGGACCGACCCGTATTAGGGTTAGGTCGTGCATTGTCCTTATAAATACAACGTTCGGGAAGCTACGTACGGCGATTCACGGAGATATAACGGGATACGTAGGCGATCTAAGAATACCGCTTAGATTCGGTCATAAACACATCCACACCCCTCTTTATTCTTGGTGGGGTTCTTGGTTATTCATCGTTAAGAAGAGTAACCCGGATTCTCATAGGTGGTAATTTGTCATCGTCACCCAACAACACATTAACATCTCGTCTGTTGATCGTGAATTATGTAACTTTTATATAAATCAAATGATGTAAACATATTATTTTTGTAACATAATATAATATATCTATGTAATTTTGGTTAATGTTACTTACACAATCATTCAGTCTTAAAGAATGACACAATCAAATTTTACATCATTGATATCATTGCGGATATTCTAATCAATTCATCGTATACAATGAGGGAAGAAATATTTGTTTAGTATTTTTATATATACTCCCATATTTAAAATGGGCCTTTATTTGTAACAAAATAATCTTCGAGTACCACAATATAATTCATCTTATGAAAGTTAATGTTGAAAGTCAAATATTACTTTTACATTCAAATTTCATAAAATCGATTTTATTAAAACAATATGATGTGTCGATAAATATAAGGAAAAGAGATAAATGATGCGTATATAAGGCTAGTAATGTAATCATGTAACCTCTCCGAGGTTGAGAGCCACACACTAAAGTTGCCGAAAGTTTTGAAACACCTATCCAAATATGTCAAAGAAAGAACTGGTTTTGATCCCAACTCCGGCCGCTGGCCATATAGTATCGGCGGTGGAGTTCGCTAAGCAATTAGTTGAAGCAGATATTGGAATTTCTGTAACGATTCTCATCATAAAGCTACCGCATGAATCTCCGGCAGCAGTTTCTTCACTGTTCAACCATCCAGATATCCGGTTTATACAGCTTCCTCAAGTTGTTCCACCCCCACCGGAATTCACGGATTCTATTGAGAAATTTGCTTCTGTTTTTATAGAGAGCCATAAATCCCATGTGAAAGATGCAATCTTGGAGCATGTGGTTTCCAAATCAATCCCACTTGCTGGGGTTATTGTTGATATGTTTTGTACCTCCATGATTGATGTAGCTAATGAATTTGGTGTTCCTTCTTATGTGTTCTTTACCTCTGGTGCTTTATTCCTTAGATTTTTGCTTTATTTTCCAATTCATACTAGCAAAACTGGAAGAGAATTTCTCATTCCTTCAGACCCTGATTCAATCATTCCTTCAAGATTTATACCATCCTTTGCTTATAATAAAGATGGTTATTCTGCATTCTTATCTCATGCTAGAAAGTTTAAGGAGGCAAATGGAATTATAATAAACACTTTTGCAGAGTTAGAGGCGGATACCATCAAGTCTCTTGAATCCCAATTGGGAAAAACAAAGATTTACACAATTGGCCCTTTGATCAACCAGGGAGAACCAGGAAAATCGGACCCGAAAGGAGAAAAAATCATTTCTTGGCTAGATGAGCAGCCCTCTTCGTCTGTCATCTTCCTCTGTTTTGGAAGTAATGGAGGTTTCCCGCCTGCCCAATTGGCTGAAATCGCAACTGCACTAGAGAACAGTGGCCAAAGGTTCTTGTGGTCTATTCAAAAACCTCCATCGACAAATCAAAACAACGTTCCTCGAGAATATAATGATTTTTCTGAGGTATTACCAGATGGGTTCTTGGAAAGAACCAAGAACAGAGGATTGGTGTGCGGATGGGCACCACAAGTGGAGGTTCTGTCCCATAAGGCTGTAGGTGGATTCGTGTCGCATTGCGGTTGGAATTCGATTCTTGAAAGCTTATGGTATGGTGTCCCAATTGCAGCATGGCCACTGTATGCAGAACAACATCTGAATGGGTTCCAATTGGTAAATGAATTGGGATTAGCTGTGGAGGTGAAATTGGATTATCGAATGGAAGATGCAAACTTGATTGTACCAAACGATGATATCGAGAAAGCCATCACAAGCTTAATGGATTCTGAAAATCCGGTGAGGAAGAAAGTTAAAGAGATCGGTGATTTGAGTAGACAAGCAACATTGCAAGGTGGATCTTCCTTCCATTCAATGAAAAGTTTTCTTGCCGATATCTTAGGAAATTCACATTGAAAAAGAATTCATGGATGATGTATGTGTTCATCCATTCTATAATAAGATTTCGTTGAATAATTAGATAGTGTTTTCACCTATAGAATTCGCTAGCGTTCCGAAAATAAATATGTTAAAACCATCGTTATCGTTGTGGTATGATTGTATGAATCGTTTTAATGTATGAAAGTTGTATTTGTCCTTAAAGTTGTAATCGTATTGTGATTATAGATGACAATGTCTTCATTGTGTTACAAGATCCCTTCATTTATAGTTCAATGCTATTGTGATAACGAGATGATCTAGCCGAATATGTTTTATGTTTAATTGCACGAAACTAGATATCATTATGTGTTGCCGGATATTTATCAAAATGTGTTTTCAAAACATAATTATGTTTTCTGGTTAATTTTCTGTAAACTGTTTTATGCGTTTTGGTTACGAGTAATGGAGATAGGTTAGGAGTTTGATCTTGTTACAGCTTATATATGCTCACGTAAGTTTGATATGAACTTTAACCTGAATTTATGTGCTACTACTTGTTTATAGTTGGTGACATTGCGATGTATTGAACGGAGTACCATTGGTATTAAACAATGTCCCATGACGAACGTGTAACTAGTTGTATTCTCCATGTCATTTTTAAGACGATGTACCGAACGGGGTACCATGACTCAGCCCCACGTAAGACATATAGCTAGTCATGTTTCCCGTGTCGCATCATGTCCTTATGTCAAGTAAGTAAGAAACAAGAACATAACAAACAAGACACGAACATGTTATGGTTAGTAGACATGTAAAGTATGGGTTAGTAGTACCTTATGTAAGTTTGATCAGCAGGCTAAACACGGTAAATAAGTAATTAATGAAACGAACAAGTATGTGCAATATGAAATGAACGTAGTTAATAGGTTATGTTTGCTATGCATTGCTCAACGTGGTTTTAAAATGGCTTTCCTTTTAGTCTCAAGTTGTGTTTTAAAAACGGCGTTCCTAACGTTTGAAGTATTGAATTTTAAACTGTTTCGTAACTCGATGAAGTAGATTCATATAATGCCTTCCGGCATCCGACAAACATGAATCTCTCTATTTATCTTCTTTCTTTTTAATAAGCATAAAGCTGATGCTCACTCTTTTTTTGGAATAATAAGAAATACAACTTGAAAACGAGTTGGATGATGAGTAAGGAGAGCGAGCTTATTAATGAAGTCATAGAGTTCTTTGTGTTTCAGTGGTTTATTTTGAGTTGTAATAAACAGGGCCGGCCCAACCATAAGGCCATCGAGACGGTGGTCTTAGGCCCAACGGTGTCCGGGGCCCCAAAAAAAATTATGTGTGGATCCAATCCGATCCAACCTAATATAATGTGTTAATTTTTTTTTTAATTGATAAAGGCCCAAAAAAATTTACTCGAACCGATAAAGGCAAAAAAAAATTGTCAATGAATTCTATCCGTGATCAGGATCACTGGACGGCTCAAATTGGCAATGGAAGATTCGTGTATTTAGATGGATGTGGTATAGATGTATAGTGGTCTAATTCGAATCGATAAGTATGAAATTTCGAACTAAAATACTTAATTAGACTACTCGGCCATAGGCCCAAATAATTCTAAGGCCGGCCCTGGTAATAAATGTTAATAGCTATTTTTTATTTAGTTTGGAGCAGTTGTAATTCATTGAGTTGGTTAATGCAAGGTCTTAAGTATGAGTTTCCCGAGTCTCTTTTCTTCCGTACTTTCTTTTACTCTGATATGACATTAGGCTTACGTGAGAATTAGAGTTTACTCTAAATGTCACGTGCTGGCCGTCTCGTGTTCGGGTAAGAACTCGATATCCGGGACATAGGCGTTACACGCGACACCCATCAGAATACTCTGTTCCCGTGGATTGCGAGGGCGTGTGGAGAATACTCTGGAAGATCTCGCAGAATCCGCTTAATCATTACACAATATTTTGTATTAATTATTTATATTCTGTATTAATGTCTTGGCTTATTGACTAAGTTTCTGAATGGTATAAAGTGTATCATCTCAGTTGAATAGAATCAATGAAAAATATCTTTCCTTACACGCTGTTAGTAAAGAATGTAATGTCAGCAATGGGCCGATATGGTCCTGGTTCAATCCTAGACCCCATTATCAAAAGAAAGACCTAGACTTCAACATGATTTGTTACCAACATGGCGCGCACCGTCTTTTAAATCAATTAACCGACATAAGATAAGTCATCACTGAACCCTTATAGCCGATGTGGCGCAGATCGCGAGTCTTCGGTCCGTTGCACGCATGTCGTCTTCGGTTCCAGATAACCATTATTCTCTATTAAATGAGAATCGTGGGCGTAATACCACGAACTGCATCCGTTCAATGATGTTCGATCCACTACATTAAACGTGCGGTAAAGTCTTTACCCATGATTCTACACAATATAAAAGGCTCACCCTCATTTTCTTATGGTTACGCATACTTTACATACCAAACTCACAGTTTACGCATAATTTCTTATAGTAATCTTTACCGACTGACTTGAGTGTCGGAGGATCTTCACAGAGACAAACTACATGCCCTCTTACATCTTTTTTGTGTTGCAGGCTCAATCACAAGTTTGTTGGATTACACTTTGGAAGTCCAAATAACCGTTTATCCGTTTATGTTTCACCCGGACAATATTCGACATCGTTAGCTACCTTTAGAGAATTATTGATTGGAATTCGCAGATGGTGACTGATCGTAAGAACAAATATGTATAAATCGGATGCATTATAACAGTAGAGACTTATGTCCTAAGCAAAGTTGCATGACTGCATAATAAGAGTAGGTGCAAAAGCTCAGAATTCTCACACTCCTAGACCGTTAATACAAGAATCAGACCCCAATTTCTGTGTTTCGGTGAGAATTCTTAATCCCAATTTCTATCTTATTAATCTTTTTAGTTATGTTAAAAAGGAATAAAACTCAAAGTAGAATTTTGGAGAAGATAGTTTAATTTCTTTTCATTGTTTTTCTGCCCCCATCCTTACACGTCCATGTATATATATATAGCTCAAACCTCGTACCCTAATCCTCTCTGTAAGTACCATAATACCCTTACAAATAAATAGAAATAACATCATAAAATATCCCAATACCCCCCCTCAAGTTGGAGGACGCGAAAGACGCACACCCAACTTGTCCAACAAAAATTTCAATTGTTGTGCGCCAAGTGCTTTTGTAAGCATATCCGCAAGCTGTTGTCTCGATGGTACATACGTCGGAGATACAATGCCCGTATTAATGGCGTCACGCACGAAGTGGCAATCGGCTTCAATATGTTTTGTGCGCTCGTGAAATACCGGGTTATTAGCAATATGAATTGCCGCCTGACTGTCGCAATGAAGAATACTGCCGAGAGGAATTTGAACACCTAAGTCACCAAGTAGTTGCCTTAACCATTTTAGTTCACATGTAATGGCTGCCATTGATCTATACTCCGCTTCAGCCGAAGACCGAGAGACGGTCACCTGTTTCTTCGTTTTCCAAGAGATCGGGGAAGTACCGAGTAGAACTAACCAACCCGTAAGGGATCGACGCGTCAGAGGGCGGCTCGCCCAATCCGAGTCACACCAGCCTTCAAGTTTTAAAGGACTATCCGCCTTAAGTAAAATACCCTGTCCCGGGTTCTGTGATAAATACCGAACAACACGAAGAGCTGCGTCCCAATGCGCAACTCGAGGAGCCTGCATAAACTGCGAGAGAATATGTACCGAATATGCCAAATCCGGCCTAGTAACACCCAAATAAATTAAGCGACCAACTAACCGCCTGTAAAGGCTGGGATCCTCCAACAAGTCTCCTTGAGCCGTGGCGAGTCTGTGATTTTGTGCCATCGGAAAATCAACCGGTGGTGAATCTGTCATGCCTGTTTCAGATATAATATCCAATGCATATTTGCGTTGGGATAAAAAAATACCATCCGCATTCCGAGCTACCTCTAACCCCAGAAAATATTTCAGCTTGCCGAGGTCCTTCATTTTGAAACAGGAACCAAGATATGCTTTGAAAATGCGCAAGCTATTGACATCATTACACGCAAGGATCATATCATCAACGTATACCAAAACGTTCAACCGTATATCTCCTCGGACCAAAGTAAATAAAGAATAATCTGAATATGATTGTTGAAAGCCATACCTCGTGAGTGCAGCAGCAAGTTTAGCAAACCAGCACCGCGGTGCTTGTCGAAGGCCATAAAGAGACTTGCGCATTCGACACACCAAGTTTTTATTTTTATTCTCAAAGCCGGGAGGCACGCGCATGTAAATTTCATCTTCCAAATCACCATGAAGGAACGCGTTATGCACATCCATCTGGTGCACTATCCATCCCTTAACAGCCGCCACAGCCAAAAAAGCACGCACCGTAACCATTTTCGCAACCGGTGCAAATGTTTCATTATAATCCACGCCTTCAGTTTGGTGATTACCGAATGCCACCAAACGAGCTTTCAACCGCTGCAACTCACCATGTTCATTGTACTTCTCCGTATATACCCATTTGCTCCCCAATGCCTTTTTCCCGGGAGGAAGAGGTTGCAAGGTCCACGTGCCTTGATCCTCCAATGCTTTTATTTCATCGGACCATAGCTTGCCGCCAACCGGGGGATTTCATTGCTTCTTTGAAAGTACGAGGAGTAGTCTTGGTTGCCACGTGTAACGAACTGCGATGTGTGTCGGAAAATTTTGAACAATCTACAAAATATGTAAGCGGAGATAAACTACCTGAAGAGGGAGATCGGGTGGAGAGACATGCCGGAGGACTTTTCTTAGCAACCTTCATATGAGTGATATAATCTTGATAGCGCGTATTAGGTACCCGAGCACGTTTACCGCGTCCCAAAACAGCCCCATCGTCCGTATTAGACCCCTCGGCCCTATCCGCACTAGTTACAATAATTTCCTCCTCACTCTCCATACGATCTATAGGAATCGGCTCATCATTTTCTGACTCACTATCACCAGGCACATGATTATCAAACCGTTGAAAACTCTCGGTCCCCTCCAATGGGCTTGGCTGCGAATTACTTGGTGGTTTGTGTAGCAAACGGAAACTCATTTTCACAAAAACGTACATCCCGACTCACAAATGTTTCGTTTGTTTCCAAATCCAAAACGAGTCCAACCTTTTTTCGCAAAGGGATATCCCGAGAACACACATTTACGACTTCTACTAGCAAATTTATCTCCTTATGATTTAAATTATGGGCATAACAAAGACAACCGAGCACTTTTATCATATCAAAATCCGGGGTTTTCCCAAACAAACATTCATATGGCGTTTGATAATCTAATAATCGCGAAGGTGTGCGATTTATTAAAAAACAAGCCGCCAAAACACACTCCCCCAATACTTTAACGGTAAGTGACCCTCAAAACGTAATGCACGTGCAACGTTTAAAATATGTTGGTGCTTCCGTTCGACACGGCCATTTCTTTGTGGCGTTTTGACACAAGAAGTTTCGAATATAATGCCATCTTTACGGCAGTCAATAAGCGTTTAAATTCCGTGCCATTATAAACACAATACGTAAAATTTTACCATCAAATTGCCTACTCACCATTGCCATAAAATCCAAAAACAAAGTTGCAACTTCACCTTTATCATAAACAAGATAAACCCAAACCGATCTAGAAAAATCATCCAAAATTGTCAAGAAATAACGCGCACCACACGTAGATGGAGTCGGATACGGACCCCATAAATCACAATGTATGAGCTCAAAAGGTTTACTAGCTCGCTTATTACTATTAAAAAAACGTGCCCTATGTTGTTTTGCACGGAAGCAAACATCACAATTTTTATTAAAATTATCAGAACCAAACGAACGAGGAAAATGCTTCAAAACCTTCGCCGAGGGATGTCTAATCGCTTATGCCACAAGCGAAGTGAGTCTTTATTTGCAACAGCCATAACACGCGCTCTAGGTACTCCCCTGAAATAGAAAAGTCCTCCATTACGCTCACCCACTCCAATCACCCTCCTCGTCATTCGGTCCTGCAATACACATAAGGTAGATGTAAATTCGGCTCGGCAATTCAAATCATCCATCAATTGTGACACGGATACTAAGTTACATTCAAGCTGGGGAACATATAACACATTATGTAATTTAAGACCACCCGGTAAAAATAAGTTTCCCTCATGTGTAGCATGAGATGTAGTTCCATCCGGAAACGTAACTGGACAATTGTTCACCCTCTGTACATTAATCAATTGATCAAACACACCGGTGACATGGTGTGTGGCACCTGTATCAACAATCCATAATTTCTCACCGTTTAAACGATCACGTGGTTTAGCATAATTCAACACATCAAGCACCGCGTTCCATTGTTCCGGAGTTAAATTGGTAAGGCCGGATTCCTCCAAAGTTGTTGGAGGTCCATTAGCCACTGTCGTGCTCCCAGTATGTGTATGATTGGCTTTGATTTTGTGTGCATCACCTCTATAATTCCCAGCACTTCCGCCGCCGGCCGTAATGCGCTGCGTACGCCTATGTTTACCCCGTCCGTCCTGCGGCTCGGCCACCCCCGTTCGAGCACCTCCGCGGCCCCCCTGGGACGGTCACCCCACCACTCCGGATAGCCTATCAATTCAAAGCAACCAAGATCATCATGTCCAGTAATTTGACAGTGCTTGCAAAATTTCTTAGCATTCTCCGCTTTGCGTTTTGCCTTCACTTCGGCCTGCACCTTAAACGCCATCATGGCATCTCGATCATCTCGTAACGGTCCTCCAGTTTTGTGCAAACGTTCCTCCTGGGATATGCTCTGGAATGCTCTGTCAACAGTTGGTAATGGATCCAAATTTAAGAGCTGCGATCGGAGTGCGGCGTATGATGAATCCAAGCCAAGTAAAAACCAGTATAACAGATCCTCCGTCGCCAAACGGCGAAATTCCTCTCCTAATTTGCGGGTGCATTTGTTACACTTGCAACTCGGCATCACCGTAAGATTCGATAAATCGATCCGAGCTTGCTTATCCGACCATAGTATGTCGCAACCGACTCCTCCTTCATCTCGTTTGCACTCGGCTAATTCTTTCTTGAGTTGGCAAATTCGGGCTCCATTTATTATGCTATACCGTGACCGAATACGTCCCAAAGCTCTGGGCATCTTCATAGCCGCCGAACGGGGGTCGAATTTTGCAATTAAGAGTATTCTTGATCCATGAGACCAACATCGATTGAACCGTATACCAATCTTCCGGTTTTCTTTCTCTGTCGGCTTGGGGATTGCTCCATTCACAAAGCCGAATTTCCGTTTCGATCGCAACGCCACACGGACGTCCCTTGACCATTCATCATAATTATCTCCGGTAAATTGCGTTGGGGTGATCAACGCACACTGGATTGTCGCTCGTACTCAAATAAAACGGATCAAGTTTCTTCTCGTCCGCCATATGTGATGAGATGAGCTTGTGATATTTGTCAAAAATTGGATGAACGCTATCTACGATACCATGTTAAAAAGGAATAAAACTCAAAGTAGAATTTTGGAGAAGATAGTTTAATTTCTTTTCATTGTTTTTCTGCCCCCATCCTTACACGTCCATGTATATATATAGCTCGGACCTCGTACCCTAATCCTCTCTGTAAGTACCATAATACCCTTACAAATAAATAGAAATAACATCATAAAATATCCCAATAAGTTAAGAAATTTTTTTTTTTTAATTCTTGCTCGTTCTAGTGATTCTTATTGTAGATTCGTCATTTTCATTAGGTGATTCACAATTCCAGATTCATTAGCACCAAAAATCCAAAATAGTGGTAAGGGGTTTATAATAATCAGAAGGATATAGTCGATTTCAATGTTTTAATTTTATTTCTCACTGATTTTTGAAGTTTTTACGTGTTGTGTGCTTCACATTCACACGGAGGGACCAGGGACGGACGCAGGATCTCGAGAAAAGGGGGGCAATAATTTTTTTAAAAACAAATAAAAAGTTTAGGGAGGGCAAGCGATATGCTTTGTACATATATTAGTGTAATTTTTCCGGATCAAGAGAGGGCAGTTGCCCCCCTCGATTGTATGTAGCTCTGCCACTGGGTGGGACTTGAACTCAAGACCTCAAGGTCTTGGACCTCCGCTTAACCATTTGTAAGCCTCATTGGCTTAAAATAGTGCTTTGATGTGAGTCTATTGTCAGTGATAACATATAGGTGTTGGGCCGGACAAACTTGCCCACCTACAAGTCCTGGAATAGTAGGCTGGTTAACATGATGAAGGCGTAATAACCTAAAATCGATTTTTCATCATTCTTTTTCATTTCATTTCATTATTATAGTTTATTTCACTTAAATTATCGTCACTTCACTTCAATTCTGGCTAAATTCTGCTTGGGAAGCTTGGGAAGTTTGAAATGATATTTCAAATTGTTGTTCCAACATAAACTCTTTTATTTGATAGGTCTTTTGAATGATTGGAGCAATACTAAACAGTCGAGAAAAAGGATCCGAGAGGGAAAGTCTTAACAAGAAAGGTGAAGAAGCCCATGGATCCGTAAGCTTTATCCGGAACACAAACAACACTAACTAATTTAAAACTACAGACAGAGAAACAAAACAAAGACTACTAGAGAAACAACACACATACGTGTCGCCAAGAACTGCCACGAAAACCAAGAAAGACACAGAAATGGGATGGAACAAGGAATGGATCACAAAACCGCCATTTGAGGCTTAGATCTGCCGGAAACAACTACATGCAACCCAAAACAATGAGGAAGAAGAAGAAGAAACCGCGGCCGAACCGCCACCAAACCTCAACAGCGGCAGAGAGAAGACTAGCTAGAAAAGGAAAGGGACACAAAAGAAAGAAACAATAAAGAAAGAAGATCGGACGCCGGCAGCAAAATGCCACCAAACGTCAAGATTGCATCGGAAAGAAGGGGCGGGCATAAAACTTAAAGGGAAGCGAGAGCAAAGTTACTTTAGAGATAGTTGTGTATGATTATTCCGAATTATATATTTATAACTTACAAACTATATGAATGTCACTTGAAAAAATTTCAGAATCCATTGATTTCATATATAAAACGAACACACCCAAATCCACTGAAAGGACAAATTCACTGTTTATAACCCCAAATCCACTATTTGCTGTAGTGGAACTGACCTCAACTTTAATGTTTCACTATCACAGTGAAATAAGGATGTATTTTTTTTTACCAGAAAAATATTACACTATCCTCTTTGAATATTTTTAAATTATCTTTTTGACAATAAATCCAAATGAGAAAGACTTTTGTTAGTTAAGTGGGAGTCAATCTCACTTCGCTAATTTGGTTTAGTTTGACCCAACCATATTAGATTTTGTGTTTACGTCTCAGACTTATTTTTTCTCTTCTTTCCTCTATGATATTGTCCTCGAGGGCGGCTCTATGTATTGAAAATTGAGTCAACTGACCCCTAATCAATAACAATAAAGAATCAATGTAATTTTTATTTTATTTAAAAAATTATACACTAATATCTACTAATCGTTCTGTTAATTTTTTTAAATTTTAATCCTTGACCCTTAATCATACTTGGATTAGTTAAACTAATACTTATAAAGTTGTGATACATGTACCGTTGTTGATCTCTGATCCGTGTCCTAAAATTCCTGCGGCCGTCTCTGATTGTTGTTAAATCTTTACTTCGGAATTCAATCTCTAACAACTTTTATTGTGTTTCTTTTTTCTTTTTTTTTTTCACTTGGACGAAAGTTTTTTTTTAATCTACGTGGGAGGGGGATCGAACCCGGTCATCTCACTCGAGAGCTCGGATAAACCCAGAGTGAGCAACCACTACGATATGGGATCTTGCCCAACTTTTATTGTGTTTCATTTATGCAAAAGATAAGAATAGTATTTAATAGTACACATTAATTCCCAAACATTTGAAAACAAAAGGTAGAGCAAGTATTTCATTTTACATAACTTTGGTAACATAAATCTTTTTAAACGAGAATATAATTAGGGTATTGTTAATAACAGCACACTCGATCTACTCAGACACTACTTTAAGTAAATTTCGACTTTATAAAGATCAAAAGCTGATTTCAACATTTTCATAGTTGAGTTTAGGACATAAATTTGTCTGAAGAAATCGAATTTCGTTCTGATGCCATAACAATAGATTGATTGTGATACACTTAACAATAGTCTATAATTAAACTAGAAGGAAAGCCGCCTCTTACATCCATGGAGTGGAAACCGATACATTTTATGATATCCCAACTCTTTAATAGTTTCTTCAATCAAATCTTTGCAAATGTGATTATGCAACATTACTCCTATATTTGCAACTTCTCTTTTTTCTCCCCATATTATATCATTACACACTTCTTCCACATTTCGAACCATTGCACTGCTAGCCCAAACTTCATTGGAGATCGGCTTTCGTCGTATTCCATACGGTTCTTTCACGAATTTGCTAAAACAACGAGCGCCGATTCTGTTGTACCTTTCGGGGTTCGTCTTTAGTTGTGATCTACTATGTTGTTCTGCGTTTTCTGCTGATAAAGAAATCTCACATGAAAATTCGGCCGCATAATTTGAATTCAGAAACTCATATGGAGAAATATTGGCAGTGGTTAATTTTTTTTATCTATCTACATAAAGTTTAGTTGAAAGTTTGAATTCAAAGTTTAGAAATTTATAATATGTATTTAAGTTTATCTCTTATCATTTCTTCTCTGTAATAAATAAGAGATATTCGATCAATCTTTTGATGGTACAGTCGAAATATTGATGAAACCGTCAGTTTTTCTCTCCACTATACGATCTAGCAGGCTAGCAAAACAACTTAAGTCATAACGAATAGAGTGACAATTTTTTGTATGGTGGTCAAGAACCAACAAAAATCAAATCAAATCAGCATTTTTTAACAAATTACGATTATTAAAATATTGTTTCTTCGCCGTAAATAAGCGGGTCCACCAATACATTCTTTGAATCTTATTGGTTTAGGGCCGCCAAGTCATAAAGATCATCAACCATTTTAAAGTTTGCGATCCCGTGATTATTGATGTAAAATTCCACATCTATAAATTAATGTAATGCTCACCTCCATATAAATATGAGATAAAAAGGTCTAGTCAACTTGGATTAGCCCTTTTAGATCAAGCGAGGACGACGGTATAAGCAGTTGACCGGACCATTTATGACTAATTTAGCGCTACCAGGCACGGGATCTGGGGGCATTACAGAATGGTATCAGAGCCGACTATCAGACGGACCTAAGTGCCACACCGTGAAAGACGGTGGGGGCACCCCTAGAAATTCGCTGGTAGGGACAAGACTGGGACAAGTCCTAGCCAAGTCCTGACGAGGACGTCAGTCCCTTATTAGGCAGGGGGAATGTAAAGTTCTACATCTGTAAAATAATGTAATGTTCACCCATATAAGTTGAGATTTAAATGTTTTGTCAACTCGAGTTAGCCCTTTTAAAACAAGCGAGGAAGACAGTTTAAATAGTTGACCGAACCATTTATGACTTATTTTGCTTTACCAGGACGGGGTATGGGGGCGTTACAAAAATGACTTTATAAATTATAGTCCGTTACAATCTACCAATTATCTTAATATAGTCCACCCGATAATTTGAATATTGTCATTCATTATTCGAAATTCTTGCATATATATAATATATATATATATATATATATATATATATATATATATATAATATATAAATATATATATTCACTTTACTTGCGGTATGTAAAGTGGAGGCCTCTGTATGATCATTATCATGTGTCCACTTCTTTTTCATTTCCATACTCACTTTTTTAACGGGAAAAGGTATCTTCATGATTATTGACCAGGGCACCATACTTTGTTGGGAGAATATAACAACATTTATTTTGGATAATTAACTCTGTTTAATTATTAAATTAAATAATAATTTTTTACCTCTTGATCTAGTGCAAGTATTAGATGTACATCTCATGTGGGAAGTTCTTCTATAATGAGTCTATTTGAAGAGTAAAACATGTGCATGAATCTGAACCACACAGTTTCAACTCAAATTCAAACTATGTGGTTCAAAATCATTCACGGTGCAAATGAAGTAACTAGAAAAGAATTAACCCATCTAGAGACTGTGTTAAACAAATTTCAATCAGAAAACATTAAATGTAAGTTTTGAATCTTGACAATTGATTTGTTTTCTCAAAAAAAAAAAAAAAAACAATTGATTTGCGAATGTATTTACTCTCATCCGTCCCATATTATAAGACTTTTGTTTTTTTCATACAGATTAAAGAAAATCATAAATGAGTTACTTTTTAATATTTTAAAGTAAAATATTGTATTGTTTTGGAAATACCTTATAATATTGCGTTGTTTGAAATTGAAAACAATGCATTGAATCTTGTATTAAAATGTAAGAATGATTTATATTTTAGGACAACATAAAAAAGTTAAAAGGATTTATAATGCGTGACGGATGAAGTAATATTTAATTCAAACTGGCTTAGAATAATAGCATTTTTTTTCAAAATTTGTTTGTGAACTTGTGTTTCATTGATTCTAATCCAATATTAGATGTTAATCAGGTAATTGTGGTAAACAAATTTTGGTCCATTTTCTTTTATTACTCTAATTGAAAAAAACCACCCAAAAAAAAAAAAAAAAGGTATCTCACGCTTCTGGGATGTGACTTTGACTGCATGATGAATGTTCCTATGGTGACAAACATTACTCATGGTATTGTTGGTCCCACTGTGTTATAGCACATGCAATTTGAGGGGAAATTAGAAAATCAGACGCTGTCAAACCCTCTATTTGTAAAAAAAAAAGTTGACTTTTTTTAAAAATGTGTTTTTAGATAATACGATAATAATATTGTTGTTAAAAAAACCTACGATAATAATAATATCGTAACATCAGTGATTTTACGATATTATTATTATCGTAAAAATTCTTTTATCGACAATATTATTGTCGTAAAGAGTTTTAACGATAATAGTATTGTCGTAAAATCTGTTTAACTCTATTATTATTGTAGTAACGAGTGCTTAAACGCCAATATTTTTTACGACAATATTATTTTCGTATTACCTAAAAACGCATTTTTGAAAAATGACAACTTTTTTACAAGTGGAGGGGTCTGACAACGCCTGATTTCCAATTTCCCATTGAGTGCATAAAATATCAATTCTAGAAACAATTTCTTTCTGTTGTTGTTGTTTTATATGACAATTTCTGTTACGAAGATCAATATCAGAGACAACTTTTTCGGTTGTTGTTTCAGCGTTGCATGGATTTGTTTGGCTTTTCGGAGCTTGTGGAAAATGGGAAGCAATGTTATTACCGGTCGAATGCGAGTTTTTTCTAAAATTGGAGATTTGTTAACGAGGTGTGAGACTCAATACCACATTGCTAATTTAGTTTGGTGTTGGTCTTTGTTTCTCACATAATCAAGGCCTTTAGTCTTTCGTCTTAGGATCACTAGTGAGATGTATTGTTTCAGATAAACTCTATTATCCATAATCCAGTTTTGGGTTTTTATCTTTAAGGCATCCGAAGAGGGTTTTTTTTTGTTTTTGGTATTATTATAGTGATACGTGTTCCATTTTATATTTAGATGTTGGTCAGTTAAAATAACCATGTAAATTATGTGCATCTTCTTAGGTTTTATTTTATTTTATTTTTTTCTCTCCATTTAATTATTTTATGTTATTGTCGCTACAACCTATAACTCGGAGTTCAAACTCTAACAACCTCAAACAACCTAGCTCCATAGTTATTATGATTGATGAATGATGTCTCCAGGACATGACTTAATGGTAAAAATTTGATCAAGTATTTTAAAATGACAGTTAGACCTTAAATTGGAGTGTGGATGTTCGAACACGGTAAATGGGGACTTCTTTCTTTCAGGCAGGGGCGGCTCCACTACCTAACAAATGGGTCACCCGACCCGCAAAAAAAAAAATACATTGAATTTTTTTAGGTACATATTTTATATGTGTACCGATCCCTTTATTTTTATATATTGATCTTTATTGACCCGTATTGAACTATAATATATAAAATTAAGTTTAGTACTTGTAAAATATGGCAAATATACGACCCGTATCATTAAATTCCTGGAGCCGTCCCTGCTTTCAGGTCTTTAGTATAATAGCAAACTAATAACTTTGAACCACTAGGTTATATGATTAATATCTCCACCGATCTAGAGGGAACATGGACTCTCATGATTAGAGTTTAACCATTATGAATGATGAATGATGAGAGTTAGAGTGCATGTTACTTAAGTATGCATTAATTTAAATAAAATAAAATAAAATAAAACAGATTGAAAATGGAAATGACAGTTCTATCCTTCACTTATGTTCCTTCTATATATATAAACATTTCGTTTTCACAAGATATATTTCGTTTTCCTAATATAATCAGACGTTTTAGCTTAAGTTTTTGCATTCAATGTCCTGATGAAAGGAAATTAGAAATAAAAAAACCCTACTTATCATCCAGCAAGAAACTCGTGAAATATAGATGATGCATTTATGTTTATGGAAGGTCCATTTTTCTTTTTTTTGTTTTTTATGGAAGGTCAATTTAATTAAATATTGCAGATTGGTAAAAACCGAAATGGGTGCTACACCTAACTATTAGGATACTTTTTTTTTTTAAGAATAATATTTTTTAGGGTTAAAAGATTTTTTTTTCCTTTTCTAATGTATCTATTATATATATTGTGGCTTACACTTTTGTGCATTAGTTACATAACATTTTTTAATTTGTTTTTTGTTATACTCTTACTAATTAAACATCATATATTCAGTCAAATAAAAAATTAAACATCATATAGTATGTAGCTAGCACAATATATTAAAGTTAAAAAACCAATACTTATCAAAAAGATCTAAGCTTTTTTTTCCCATCCCAAATGCATAGTATAATTTGAGCAAACCGTAGTGGCATAGTTAGCCAAAAAGAAGGAATATTATATTAACAATCTTGTATTTGAGTTAAAATATAGAGTTAAAATATAGATGTTACACACTAAATCATTAAGATATACTATCTCCGTCCCAAAATATAAGTTTGTTAACTTTTTTTAATTTGTCTTATAATAAATGTCACTTTAGAATACCAATAAAGCATTTATTATATTTTTCTTCTTTTTATTCCTAATTTATTATACATCCACTGATCCACCTACTTTACGACTATTAAATTAATGAAAGTCAAAGGGTATTATTTTCTTTTCACTATACACTTTCTCAATTTAAACATGGTATTTACTTATTCAACAAAAAAAATTGGTATTAACAAAAATGGTAATTTATATACAAATTAGGGTTCATTTAAAATGATGAAAGGAGAGATGATGAAAACCTTCAAGAGCAAGTTAAGCGGAAAACTTTCTATTGTAATCTTCTGTAAATTTTATTTGGGGAACAATTTTTATAGAAACGTACATGCTATGTTTTTTTTTCTTTGAGATGTATTTTCTCATACTGAGTTTGCCACTCACATGATTTAAAGAAATAGAACTACGTTTCGTTTACGTATTTTGATATATAATGAGAAGCCTATCATAAGACATTGTATAAACTTTTTACGGTTCATTTAATAAAACGGTTGGCTTATTAAAAAATAAAAAATAAAAAGCAGAAAACATACCAATGTTATGGCATTTGAAGTTATTAGTGAAAGAAAGGTTGTTCCATAGCTCTGACCTCACTTTTTCATTCTTCTCATCATCTTCACATTTCTTCATGCACATTTCCTCTGCCCCACCGTCCACGTCACCGGAATCCACCAGGCGTGGTGGTTCCGCCGCTGCCGCCACCAGCGGCTTAACAGCCTTGATTATCATCTTAAGTGCTTCCAAATCCTCATTGCATTTCTCCAATGCTTCCAGCAATTTTTGTCTCTTCTTTTCGGACGACTCTTCTTTTTCCCAAGCACTTCCCGGCTGCTGCTCCTCCTCCACCGCCATCAATCCATCCACCGCCTCCGGTGGTTTCCTAGCGGTTTCCGGCACTTTCTCGGTGGCATTCGGTTTACGGAGCTTCGGCGAAAGCATTGGACTTCTTGGCACCACATTCTTGTTTCTGTACCTAATTTCTTCCTCATCTTTCACCATGCCGCCATTAGCCCTTTTTGTTGCAACAGTTATTGCTTTTTTCTCCACTTTTTTCCCTGCAATGAAAATATATGAAATATTCATAGAAATCGGTGATTTTAAAGTCCTCTAACTCTACGGATTTTTTTATTTCCCGTCCGATTTTGTGTCACTCTAACTTCTTTATCCGCTTCCGGTGAGAAAAATATTTTTTATTTTAGTCTTCCCGGAAATAGGCGATTAGATCGGAATCTTTATAGTTAGAGGACTATTTTTAATATAGAGACTAAAATCCAAAAAAAAAAAAAACAGAGCTTTAAAATCCAAAATAATTCCGTATATATATATATATATATATATATATATATATAACCAGAGCTTAAACAAAATAATTCCGTAAATTAAAAAGAAAAATACTAGGAAAAAAACTGCTAATTATGAAGACTGACCAAAAGTGAGGAGTTTCTTTCGATTTTGATACTTGGAAATGAGCTTAAAGATGCCGGACATGCAGCCGACGGTTTTGGCATGGCTTTGTTTTTCCGGCGGCGGCGGAGGTGTTTGCCGGCGAGAAGACGAAAGCAGCTGGCTGTCTTGTCTCTTGATCATAGCTGCCAAAACTAGTGAATATTGTGATATAAGGCTTTGAAAGTGATAAATTAAAGGATTGTGATATAGATAGATAGAGAGGTATCTTCTACTTTGATGGTTGCTTTGCATGTTGGTAAAACTTTTGGAAAAGCTTTGTTTTGGGTCCAATGACAACTGGATGGAAACGGTCAAAAAGAAAAGTTTTTTTTATATTTTAATTAAGTTTATTATCGAATGGTGTTGTAGTGATAATCTTGTTTACGGCTTAAGTGTTTGGTGTTCAATACTCAGCAAAATAAAACAAGTACATATAATATTTATAAACTGAATCACTTAGTTACGACTATCGATTGGAAAAATTATGACACATCGGTGATTTGGAGGGTTATACAAAGTGAATGAATGTGATGCATCAAACTCATCTACTGTCACACGGTAGATAAGTGTAGGTGTGAAGTAGATGATGGAAGACAAAATTTGAAGATACAATTGACCACGCCATTAATGCAGAATAATTCTTATGATTAATGCTGAATGATTCTTATGATTGTATTTTGATTACATACGATCTCTGTAATAAATGTAGTTTAAGGCTAAGTAGTATAAGCCTATAAATTCTTAATTGTATCAATGCCAACAATTCAAAAAAAAATTAAAAAAAACAACATTTCAGAGTCTCTTCTAGTATTCTGATTTTCTTTATGGTATCAGAGCCAGGGACGAGGGTTCATAAGCCTTAACATTGGTGAACCATCGCTCGATCTTCTTCCGCTTTTAAACGTTGTTATTATCTCCACCGTAAAAACCTTCCTCCATCCCATCTCCATACCACTACAATTCCTTCATCATATCTATAAATCACAAGAATAAACACAGATAAAAAAATAAAAATAAAAAAGAAGGGAATTGCAGATCCACCGCAATTGTCAAAAGTGGAGGCCAATATCATAGTCATTCAAGCAGAATCAACCTACCAGAATCAAATCACAGCAACTATAGACTTCAGAATAACATCCGGGTGGAGATGCCCTCCACAACACAACACCTAATGGACTCCGGAAGAACAACCGGAGTGGAGATGCTCTCCATTACATCACAACTATGGACTCCGGAAAACTCACCGGAGTGGAGATGCCCTCCAAAACATCGCAACTATGGACTCCGGAAGAACAATCGGAGTGGAGAACATCAAAACTATGGACTACGGAGGAACAACCGGAGTGGAGATGTCCTCCAAAACATCACAACTAAAGACTCCGAATGAACCGGGAGTGGAGATGCCCTCCAAATTATGCCAAAACAAACTCGGCCTCCAAACCCGGCCTCGTTTGAGGAAGGGTGATGTAAGACAAAATTTGAAGATACAGTTGACCACACCATTAATGCAGAATAATTCTTATGATTAATGCTGAATGATTCTTATGATTGTATTTTGATTACATACGATCTCTGTAATAAATGTAGCTTAGAGGCTAAATAGTATAAGCCTATAAATTCTCTACTGTATCAATGGCAACAATTCAAAAAAAAAAACAACATTTCAGAGTCTCTTCCAGTATTATGATTTTCTTTAGTAAATGTATCACATTCATCCACTTAGTATATGATATGAATCCAGAACGAAATTCCCCTAAGATCTTCTAAATGAATCAATGGACGAGCTCAAAACAACGATCTTAGATAATCCAATCTAAGAATGTTGGCAAGAACGCCACAACGCTTGCTCAATGCGCTAATAAGTTCCCTAAGGGTGGAACTCTACAATGACGAGATCCTCACTCGCAAGTGATAACAAGTCAGAAGACTTAATAAAATTTTCACTCAAAATTCAACTGTTTAAAAGAACAAGCTAGGTGTCTTATATAGGCTACAGACTCGAAGTCCAATTGCCATTTTAGCAATGTGAGACAAAATAACAATAAATAAAAATAATAACAAATATAAAAGACTATCTAACCAATGTGGGATAATAAAAGACTAATGACTCAAATAAATACTTAAAAGTTTATTCATGCCAATAACATAAATAATTTCGCCTATTCTGCATCACCATGGATTTCTGTTTTTTCTTCCTTTTGATGCCCACATGGATCACATCATTCCCTCCCGGTTGGAAATGATTCGTCCTCGAATCAAAAGGAAAGGATGTCATAGAGCCGATCAATATGTACAAAGTCCAAAGAACCCAAAAAAAAAATAGACAATTGCAAATGCGTGGCATGGTGATATGGAGATCCATGCTTCACTGATGAAAAATCAGAAATGTCTTCTGTCGTGATAGAAATGTGGATGAAGCCCTTGAAAGTAGCAATATAATCATAAAAAATCCTATACGGATAGCCAGCAACATGGTCAACAAATGGATCAATGAAAGAGTGTTCCGGTTTTCCACCAACTGGATCAAGAAAATCCATACGCACTAGAGGTGCTGCATCAAGAACATCCAATAAAACGGTTTTCTCCTCAAGTGTATGCTCATCATGTACCTGTAAAGAAGATAAGATAGAACTCGAACACGTGGTCAGTGAAATAGGACCAACTTCCTCTTTCTCATCAACTTGCTCATCCACGAATCTAAGAGTGTGCACATCATCAATCTCCTCCACATTATCATTTCCCTTTGTGATTTTTTCTTCCGCAACTGATTCTTCATATGACTCCACTAATTCTTTTTTTTTTTTTCGGTTTCAAGTTTCAAACAAGCTTTGTTTACCATTACATGCTCCGCAAAGGTTTTAGCGACCCAAACCTTATCTTTGTGAGCCTCTTCGGGGGATAACGGAAGAAGTTTAAACCTTTTTCCTTTATGGCATACTGTGTATCTGTCCATTGTGTCCTTATATGCCACCTTCCTAGAAGTTTTCCATGGTTTCCCAAGTAGAATGTGGCTCTCGGGCATCAGAGTTACATCTCATAACACCTCATCTTCATATATACTAAATTTGAACGCAATCAATGCCTGTTGGGTAACTCGTATCATACCCCTATCACTAATCCTCTGCAACTCATAAGGGTGGGGATGAGGAATAGTGGGAATCGATAATTTACTAATCACATACATACTAACTAAGTTAGCACAACAGTTCGGCTCAATAATCATAGAACATCGCCTCTCACCAATTAAACAACGTGTACGAAAAAAATCTCTTTCAACAGCACCTTGCACACTACTATCTCTTTCTGACATTATGTAAGATTCGAATCCTCATAAATCTCGTGTTTACACTCACCCTCTCTCCAGGTTGTAAAGTGACCCCTTTTTCAAACAAATCAGAGAATCGAGCAAAGTGTAACAATCGAGACCAACGATCCTACAAAAGGCACTAAGATGGTAGACGAGTGGGATGGGTATGGAAGTGAGGTAGAAGTATGAGGAGAGAGCTAAGAATGAATAGTTTAGGATCAAGAAAGAAAGAAGATTGAAAGAAAAGGGAAAATATTTTTTTTTTACTAACAAAATTTCACGGGTTTGAATAACTCGTATAAAGGGGCATCCTTTTTTTTTTGACTACAGAATTACACGGGTGTGAAAAACGTCATACTTGGGTGTGATTTCCACGTAATTAGGTGTCCTTTTTTTTGGTGGCTGACTTTAGATAAAACTAAAAATAAATTAAAATAAAACAAATCAAAGAACAAATTAGGTCAGCTACTTCGTTGCCTTATTTTGTTTTATACGGCAGCCCCTAACAAGAACCAATGATCACAAAAGATGCCGACAAGAATTAGCTACGGATTGTTATCAAACAAATAAAGATTTTTTTATTTATTTTCTTATAAGGTTCAGGCTTCGGCAATGAATCAAGAAGAAAGTGGTCGATTTATTTTTTATGATTATGCAGCTAGAATAAGCAAGGAAGAAGAAAGAATATGGCTGGAAAAAAAAGGTCTTTTTTTTTTTTTTTTTTTTTTTTAATTTTATATAAACGATGGTGAACACAAGAAGGAATAATCAAAGAGCTGGATTTTTTTTTTTTTTTGGAATATGGAATGCAAGAAATGAAGAAACGAAAACAAATTAAGAAACGGAAAGGAATATTTAATTATCTTTAGTCAACCGAAGGCTTTGATACCAAATGATACGAATCCAGAACTAAATTCCCCCAAGATCTTCTAAAGGAATCAATGGACGAGCTCGAAACAACGATCTTAGATAATCCAATCTAAGAACGTTGGCAAGAACACCACAATGCTTGCTCAAGGCGCTGATAAATTCTCTAAGGGGTGGAACTATACAACAAAAAGATCCTTACTCGCAAGTGATAACAAGTCATAAGACTTAAAAAAAATTTCACTAAAAATTCAACTGTTTATAAAAGAACAACCTAGGTGCGCTTTTAAAGCATTTACTTCAATCAATTGCCATTTTAGCAATGTGAGACAAAATAAAAATAAATAAAAATAATAACAAATACAAAAGACTATCTAACCAATGTGGGATAATAAAAGACTAATGACTCAAATAAATACTTAAAGAGTTTATTCATGCCAATAACATAAATAATTTCGCCTCTTCTGCATCACCATGGATTTCTGCTTTTTCTTCCTTTTGATGCCCACCATGGATCACATCAGTATAACTCTCTAATCACTACTGCACAATAACTACTCTCCGATCGATTTACATAATCTACAATACTTTAGGGCGAAGTAGAAGTCATTTGGAATGTGCATACACAGCGCTGGTCAGCACAATTGATCTTGATGATTCAAAATTGATAGTAAAAATGTTTGCGCAACAAGATGTGCATAACAAAGTGGTACAACATATTTTTACACATTTGATGTTTATGAGACACATGTGAATCAATAAGTCACGCATAATAATTAATGGTCCAAAAGTGTGTTATACACTTTGTTGTGGCATTCACTACTAAATTGATAATGATATAACTCATAATGATCAACGGTGCAGATGACCGTTGTTTAACTGGTTGTGACACAATAATATCGTTACTCTTCTATTCTACAATCATTACCGAGATGAGGTGTTGTAACGACATCATTACCATTGAGTCGGGTGTGGAGTTTGATATTGTGTATCAACTTCCATAAAAAAAGAAAAAATAGAGACAACTTTTGTAAACTGGATCTCTGAGACATAACTATCGATTTATTTCTTCACAAAACTCTAGGAGCAGAGTCATGGAGACATTTGATATATATAGGTTGGGGCTCGATCTTTATGACGAGTATTGATACGGGCATACGGTTGTGCAACAACGAGTGACACAACGGTGATCTGCACCGTTGATCACGTTAGATTTACATCTGAACAATTTAGACATATTATTATCAACGGTGCATATCACCGTTGTGCCCATACAACGTATTGAGAATGGTCCATTTTCATTACTTACGAAAATAAATGGAATATGATGTAATAAAAATTGACAATACGAACTCACACCCAACCGACCTGACCCAACCATCCATCCTTACCCACATACCCAATCTAGCTCCACACCGACTCAGTCCCACCCTAGAGGGTGTATCCTTTATTTCTTACTTTGTGTGCTGTTCTATTATTTGCCGGTTCCGTTGCTAAATCTGCACAGTTTCCCCCTTCATGTCTGGTTGCCTGATGGTATGGAGGGGCCCACTCCCATTTCTGCTCTTATACACGCTGCCATTATGGTAGCAGCGGGAATTTTTCTTGTGTGTACGGGGAGGGTTAGAGTGCATATGACCAATTATGTTGATGAATATGTTAGTCTCATAAATATGAATTATGCTTCTAACAATCCCAATTGATGGACTACTGATTCTGCATAATGTATTGAACATAAATGAGGCAAAGGTATGTATCATCATGCAAAAGAGCTAAAGAAATGTAGGAAAAACTTGAGATGAAACTTGAGAGTCACCAAGTTAAAGAATATCTAAGATTAACATGTTAATTAATGCATTCTTATTAGTTGTTTAAGATGAATTAATCCTTCTGAGTCTATATGTTGTTGGTGATTTAAGTATAATCACAAGCCGTTGAGGTAATCGGGGCTTAGTACAAGGGTGGATATACTCGTAACACATAATAATAAGTTTGGAGGTGCGGAGTGCACGCTTATATAAGTGCATATGAGTATACTGATGGAAAATAAGCAAGTATAGTTCGAGAAAATCACTTAAAGGACCGGAAAACCAGTTAAAGGACCAAAAATCAGGTTTTGGTGAAACAGAGTGACAGGCGCCCGCCTGTGGGGTTTCAGCATGCCTAAATGTTGAACAGAGAGTTTTGCGGTTTTCAGTTGATCACAGGCTGGCCACAGGCGCCCGCCTGTGGCCCGAAAACTGAATTTTAGGTACCTCTTGGTCCTTTTAAGTGGTTACAACCAAGTGATACCTTTTCACTTAGGTTGCAACCTTAAATTACGAACTTGTAACTTATTTTCTGTAATCCAAGTACCATAAAAAGGCTCTTTTTTACATTGTTGAATATATCACAACAATTGTATGCATCCTTGATAAAGTCTCAAACATCTAAACACTTCAAGTAATCTTTTGATCTATTTTGTCCTAGACAAAATGCAAGGCTCTCAGTTTGTATCTCACTTAAATTATTCGTGATACTCAGGACAAGTTAGGGGTCGAATAAATTTAAGAGGACGACGACGATATACGCGTGATTTGCGAGGATCCTTTCTTCATAAAATTTGCAGGTTTTTTATAGCATTGGTGATCAATCAAGACCCTCAAAACAACAACAATCTTCTTAAATTTAATGTTTTGATCACAATGGTGAATGCAAAGGATTTGATGATGAATTTCGGGAAATTAGACAAGTTTGAAGGAGTTGATTTCCGGAGGTGGCAAAGGAAGATGCATTTTCTTCTCACAACATTGAAAGTGGTGTATGTTCTTAGCACAGAAATACCAGAAGTTGATGATGATGCACCGTTGGAGGAATTGCGAAGGCGGAACAAATGGGAAAATGATGACTACATCTGTCGTGGTCACATTGTCAATGGTATGTTTGATTCGTTATTTGACATTTATCAAAACTTTGCTTCTGCAAAAGAGTTATGGGATGCACTAGAAACTAAGTATTTAAATGAAGATGCATCTGCTAAAAAGTTTCTAGTTGGTAATTTTATGAAATACATGATGGTAGATTCACGGTCTCGTAATGGAACAATTCAATGAACTACAACGCATTTTAGGCCAATTTGCACAACACAAAATGGAAATGGATGAAGCCATTTTCGTTTCTAGTATCATTGACAAACTACCACCATCATGGAAGGATTTTAAGCATATGTTGAAACACAAAAAGGAAGAACTCTCCTTGGTTGAACTTGGTAGCCATCTACGCATTGAGGAATCCCTCAGGGTGCGGGAGGGGGTTAAAACCAAGGGCAAGGAAATTGATGAATCCACTTCCATTCATGTGATGGAGGCTGGGGAGAGTTCTAAAACTAACAAAGGGAAATACCATGGCAAGAAAAAGAAAAAGTCGAATGACAAAGAATCCGGAAAAAGGCCAAAAGGGGCCTGTTGGATTTGTGGTAAGACAGGACACTACAAGGCTGATTGCCGAGTTCGAAAGAATGGTAAAGGCAAGGGTCCAGAGCAAGGGTCGAAAGACCAATGACCACCACATCATCAAGATCAGAATGTTAATTATGGTATTAATTCGGTTATGAATTATGTGCCATTTATTTCTGAAGCTTTTTATATGCAGGATGATGATGTTACGTGGTGGATCGACTCGGGAGCAACATGATATGTATGCAAAGATCGACGCTGGTTTGAAGACTTTGAACCAGTGAACGATGGATGTATCTTAAAGATGGGAAACGAGTCGAAGGCTGTAATAAGTGGTGTAGGAACTATTACTTTAAACTTCAGTTTTGGAAAATCTGTAAAACTATTTAATGTTTTATTTGTGCCATGCATTCGGAAAAACCTTGTTTCGGGTGCTTTGTTGTGTAAATCGGGCTACAAACAAGTTTATGAGTCCGATAGGTTTATTTTGTCAAAACATGGTGTATTTGTTGGTTTTGGTTATTTGTGTAATAACATGTTTATGCTTAATGTTGTTAATAATAAAGTTAATCAAGTTATGCATATTTCTGATGTTAATTTTTCAAAGTTGTGGCATGCACGATTAGGACACGTACATTACAAACGTATGCATGTTATGTGTAAGAATGCTATGATTCCCCCTTTTGATATCAATATGGATAAGTGTACTACTTGTATGCTTACTAAGATTGTAAGACAACCTTTTCATGGTGTTGAAAGGTCGTCTACAATTTTGGAACTTATCCATAATGATTTGTGTGATCTTTATGCCACACATTCTTTGGGAAATAAGAAATATGTTGTTACTTTTATAGATGATCATACTCGCTTTTGTTATGTATATTTACTTAATACAAAAGACGAAGCACTTGATAAGTTTAAAGTTTATAAAAGTGAAGTTGAATTGCAATTAAATTCAAGTATCAAACGTTTTCGTACCGATAGAGGTGGTGAATTCTATGATCCAACCTACTTCGGGTCGTGTGGTATAATACACGAGGTTACTGCACCATATACGCCACAACAAAATGGCATTGCAGAGAGGAAAAACCGTACTCTAAAAGAGATGGTAAATTCCATGTTATCCTACTCGGGATTGAGCAAAGTGGATTTTGGGGTGAGGCCATGTTAATGGCCTCGTTATCTACTAAACGTAATTCCTAATAAAAGGAATTCGCTACCCCGTATGAACTTTGGTTCAAAAAGAAACCAAACTTGAATTACTTGAAAGTTTGGGGCTCGTTATGGCGGTTGTTAAACTTCCCGATCCTAAAATTAAAACTTTAGGAGAAAGAGGCATCGATTGCATATTCATTGGATATGCAAGTCATTCAAAGGCATATAGGTTTTATGTTTTAGAACCTAGTGATTCCGTGGCTACACATTCTATATAGAATCACGAGATGCTATCTTTGATGAGAATAGATTTACTTCGATTCCTAGACCAAAGGATATTGCTCCTACAATAGTTGGAGTGGAGAATGTGGAGAATAATGATTCTCAAGTTGAGCCTTCTGAACTTCGAAGAAATAAGAGGGCTAGAATAGCGAAAACATTTCCACCAGATTTTGTTACTTATTTGGTGGAAAGGTTCGAGAAATGAAGTTGGATATCAATACTCATATTGTTACAATATTGAGGATGATCCAAGGACATTTTCTGAGGCAATGGGATCTCAGGATGTATCATTTTGGAAAGAAGCCATCAATGACGAGATGGATTCCATATTGGGTAACAATACGTGGATTCTTACGGATTTACCACGTGGTTGCAAACCATTAGGTTGCAAATGGATTTTCAAAAGGAAAATGAGAGTCGACGGTAATGTTGATCGATATAAAGCCCGGTTAGTTATACAAGGCTTTAGGCAAAAGGAAGGTATCGATTATTTCGATACTTATGCTCCCGTTGCTAGAATCTCCTCAATCAGGTTATTGATTGCCTTAGCCGCAATTCATAACTTGGTGATCCATCAAATGGATGTTAAAACAGCGTTTCTAAATGGAGATTTGGATGAGGAAATATACATGAAGCAACCGGAAGGATTTATTATGCCCGATAACGAGCATAAGGTTTGTAAACTTGTTAAATCATTGTATGGACTTAAACAAGCTCCTAAACAATGGCATCAAAAGTTTGATGAGGTTGTCTTGGCTAGTGGGTTTAAACTCAATCGGTCGGACAAGTGTATTTATAGTAGATTTGATGAAACCGGTAACGGTGTGATAATCGTACGTATGTCGATGACATGTTGATTTTTGGTACGAACCAAAATCAAAGTTGATAAGTGTAAAGAACTCTTATCTTCTAGATTCTCTATGAAAGACATGGGGGAGGCAGATGTAATTCTTGGTATTAAAATCAAGAGAAATCAGGGAGGATTTTCACTAACACAGTCTCATTATATTGAGAAAGTGTTGAAAAAGTTTAATTGTGGAAATTGTACTCCGGAAAATTCTCCCATGGAGCCTCATGAGAAGCTTGGACCTAATAAAGGTGAAATAGTGAATCAACTTGAATATTCACGAGTCATTGGTTGTTTGATGTATGCAATGACTAGTACACGACCGGATATCGCCTATGCAGTTGGGAAACTAAGTAGATATACTAGTAACCTGTGTAATCTTGTCATTGGAGAGCGGTTGTTCGTGTATTGAGATATCTAAAGTCTACCAAAGATTTTGGTTTGACTTATGTTGCATATCCTTCGGTGATTGAAGGATATTCGGATGCTAGTTGGATATCTAATGTAGAAGATCATTCTTCTACTAGTGGATGGGTGTTTGTTTTAGGTGGAGGTGCCATTTCTTGGGCTTCTAAGAAACATACATATATATCTAGCTCGACTATGGAGTCGGAGTTCATTGCCTTGGCGGCAGCCGGTAAAGAGGCAGAATGGCTTAGGAATTTGATTCATGAAATTCCTTTATGGCCTAAACCAATATCACAAATATCTATCCATTGTGATAGTTCATCAACACTTTCTAAAGCATATAGTCAAGTGTATAATGGAAAGTCGCGACACTTAGGCGTTAGACATAGCGCAGTACGTGAGTTGATCTCTCACGGGGTGATATCGGTTGTGTATGTGAGATCTCAAAGAAATTTGGCTGATCATTTGATGAAAGGATTGGCTAAGGACTTGTTACAAAAGTCGGTAGTCGGGATGGGACTACAACCTGTATAAGTTTCTGATTATGGGACGCCCAATTTCCCTTTGGTACAATGCCTTAGGCTAAATTCAATGTGGTAAGCCTGTTTTTGGAAACTTGAGCACATGTATTAATCCCGAAGGTATGTGCTGTTTACCTGTGAGATTAGGTTGAAGTGTTATCTTCTTAATGAATCTTATAAAAGTGCTTATGCAGGTGCACGGTAAACTAAAGATTCACCTATATGAGTATGAACTATGGCCGCTTCAAGGAAAGTTGAGTTGGCTTTCTAAATGCTCAAGAATGGATATGGACACAAGGCCGGTTTTCAAGAAATGGTGTCAAGTATAATAATTTGAAGTAGTTTCAATTCATGTGTATTGTTATGTACATGTATTCAAAATGTGTAAAGGGGTTCAATGCTTAGTCACACCCCAATACTCGAATATTTGCGTGTAATAATACTAAATGGAAATTCAATCTTCGTGACATTTTCATTGAATCATGAGTTGGTTTATTTTATGATTTGTTTTGTTTTACTAAACCAAGGATTACACTTAAATGGGGGAGGAATGTTGGTGATTTAAGTATAATCACAAGCCGTTGAGGTAATCGGGGCTTAGTACAAGGGTGGATATACTCGTAACACTTAATAATAAGTTTGGAGGTGTGGAGTGCACGCTTATATAAGTGTATATGAGTATACGGATGGAAAATAAGCAAGTATAGTTCGAGAAAATCACTTAAAGGACCGGAAAACTAGTTAAAGGACCAAAAATCAGGTTTTGGTGAAACAGAGTGACAGGCGCCCGCCTGTGGGGTTTCAGCATGCCTAAATGTTGAACAGAGAGTTTTGCGGTTTTTTGTTGATCACAGGCTGGCCACAGGCGCCCGCCTGTGGCCCGAAAACTGAATTTTAGGTACCTCTTGGTCCTTTTAAGTGGTTACAACCAAGTGATACCTTTTCACTTAGGTTGCAACCTTAAATTACGAACTTGTAACTTATTTTCTGTAATCCAAGTACCATAAAAGACTCTTTTTTACATTGTTGAATATATCACAACAATTGTATGCATCCTTGATAAAGTCTCAAACATCTAAACACTTCAAGTAATCTTTTGATCTATTTTGTCCTGACAAAAGGCAAGGCTCTCGATCCGTATCTCACTTAAATTATTCGTGATACTCGGGACAAGTTAGGGGTCGAATAAATTTAAGAAGGACAGCGATATACGCGTGACTGCGAGGATCCGTTCTTCATAAAATTTGCAGGTTTTTTTTATAGCATTGGTGATCAATCAAGACCCTCAAAACAACAACATATGTGATATGGATTTAAGGTCACTGATATCATTAACGCTCTTGAAAATCTTGGCAAAACTTTTAGAAATTAGGCAAAAGTGCAGAATTCTGACTAGCTTTTTTCAAGCTTCTCGAATTCTAATTCGAGTTTGAAAGCGTTTAAGATTTTGTCGAGCGTAATCGAACCAAACTCAAGCATAATTAAAAACTTAATCGAGACAATCTCGAGTAATTTTTTCGTTGTTCGAAAGAACGTGAATGAACTTAAAGTATCACTGATTGAATTGGTTGCTCGACTCGATACATAATTTTTCTTTTTGAGAACGATACATAAATTTTAATTCGTCTCGAACCGTTTATATCTGTGAGAAATAGAAATAAAAATAAAAATAAAAAATTTAAATAAAAAGTCGAACTTGTTCAACAACTCAACAAGTACACTTTGCACTTGAGAACATTTATTTATTTATTACACCATTATCAATTTTCCTATTTAAAAAAATAATAATAATCCATTTCTCCCCCTCTTGTGTTTCGTCAATTGTCATTACCGGACCCGTCTATTTTGTCTCCTTACCTCCGTGAAGAACAGTATCAAAGATTGAGACAAAACCTCAAGAATCGGAAATCGAAATCCTATAGCTGTTAAAGGAGATGGTGGAGCTCGCAAACTTCATCGTTTCACTATCAATTAGCTTTGCAGTGATTGCTTTGTTGACTTCAGAAAGTGTTTTGGGGAATTCTGACGGTGACGCGCTTTCCGCCTTTCGCCGGAGCTTGTCCGACCCTGATAACGTGCTTCAGAGCTGGGATCCCAATTTGGTGAATCCTTGTACTTGGTTCCACGTTACTTGTAACCGAGACAATCACGTCACGCGCGTGTAATTCACTTTCCTCCTCTTTTGTTCTTTACTTTTTGCAGTTGTTGCTTTTGTGTGTGTGTTCTTACTGTATAATTTGATTTCCTGCGTATTACTGTGTGTTTTCTTATCTTTTGAAGTCTGGAAATGGGTTTTTGTTGGATTTGATTGTGATGTTAGCTTTGTTGCTTATAGCCGCAGATGGAATTGTTAACAAATTTAGATGTAAAATTGTTGCATTAAGTGCTTATAGATTGAGTTGACTTATGGAGTTGTAAAGGTTTTGAGCCATCGTTCAACTAATATAATTTCAAACTGAGGGTGCTTATTTCCCAATTTTGCCTCAAAAGGGATTCTTTTTGTCATTACAATTTCAGAATTCTGAATGCATAGAGGCTTGGATTATTTAGGATTTTATTTTAATTTGCAAGAAGAAAAACACTTTAGCATGCTTCGTACAATGGTACCATTCTTTGCTCAGTTCTTGAAAAATAGGTTGACTATTTGGTGTTAAGTTGTTTCGATGATTAACGTGATCATCACTGGTATGTGGGCTATAAATAGTACCTCGGGAATCCTTGTATGTTGGTTTTCTGGATTTCTTTTCATGGGGATTCTTGGATCGTCAAAATGCATTGTCAGATAGACACATTTTTCTGCTGAATTTAGCAGTGTAGTGATCAGTTCCAAATGTTGTACCTTAGACAAAAAGTTGGATACTTTAAGATCATGTAAAGGGCGTAGAGGGAAGAGGCGTCGGGTAAGTTTCTTTAGATGTTCTTGAAGTTGGCAGTCTGGAAAACTGCAGCTATGAATTTAAAAAAATCTCCCTATAGAATGTGCCATTGTGTGTAAATTGCTCGAGTATCTCGTATCTTTTTCGCATTATTCCTCGTTTGTATAAAGCATCAACAGTTCAATAAGTTTCTCGTTTCTGGTTAGCACCTTTATTCAGCTTTAACTAAAAGATGTGTGTGAAATGGTATTCAGGGACTTGGGCAATTCAAATCTTTCTGGGCATCTTGTACCCGAACTTGGACGACTTGAACATCTTCAGTATCTGTACGTATGTTATGGCTTCTGTAGAATCATTGTCACGCGTCATAACATCTCGCTCATCTGTAAGGTCTTTTATGTACTCTGTATTTCGAATCTTGTTGCACTTATTGTCTCTTTATTCACTTTACAGGGAGCTTTACAGAAACAACATTAAAGGTTCAATCCCGGTGGAGTTCGGTAACCTGAAGAACCTAATTAGTTTGGACTTGTATAACAACAATATCACAGGGACCATACCTTCTTCATTGGGAAAACTGAAATCACTCGTGTTCTTGTAAGTTTCGGTTTCATAATACTCTTCTAAGTTAATCATCTTTAAACGCGTCGATATGAATGTAGTAACAGTAGTTGTAGTTTGTCTTTGAATGATTATGTGATTAATAAGCATTTCCTATTGAGCAGACGCCTCAATGATAACCATTTAACCGGGCCCGTTCCAAGGGAACTTGCTGGCATTTCCAACTTAAAAGTTGTGTAAGTGTAGAATCCTTCTATGCATCCCTTCCCCCCTCCCCACCTGCCCCCTGTCCCGGGTATCATTGTTGGAGGGTTTGCTGAAATGAGCTTTCTTTCCCAGGGATGTCTCGAATAACAATCTTTGTGGAACGATTCCTACTAGCGGTCCATTCGAACACATACCCTTAAACAAGTAAGTCTACAAATTATGTTTGAGCGTTATTTAGTGGTACCGCACTAAACCTACGCTCGGGACACAACAATTGACATTTGACCTTTAGAAATTCAATTCTAAAGTCAAGATTCGACTTTCATTCGACTTTCATTCGACCTCTAGAAAGTCGAACCTATGACCCCGGTGTGGTGTGCCACTAAAGGCTCCCAAGTTCAATTTCCTGCCTTTTTGCCATCTACCGGATTAACGGATTATAGGCTATTGTTAAACGTGTGTTGTTTCGAACCTGCAGCTTCGAGAATAATCCTCGTCTTGAAGGTCCAGAGTTGCAAGGTCTTGCAAGTTACGATACAAATTGCTCGTAAGCGATCCCATCTTTAAAAGTTCGAGTCTCCTGGAGAGGTCAATATCTTGTAATCGTAATTAAAAACGTAACGTATACTGGTGTTAGTATTGTGTAAAATATCACTACACACTTTGCCATTATTATTACTGTTTCTTTTGGCATTGTACTGGTGACAAAACTAAGTAGTTGATTGTATGCTGTGAGGGATATCTCAATGTCTGCTTGCAAAGCAAAATGTGTGTCCACTTTTTAACCGTTTGTACGGTAATGTAATTGTTACCAAAAAAAAAAAAAAAAATCAAATTCTTGATGTTTTTGTGTTTGTCAAGAACTTCATGATGATGGTTGGTTGGTTGGGGGGGGGGGGGGGGGGGGAGGCGTATAATGGTGCGTGGTGTGTGTTCGTCGAATTCTGGCAAAAATTCCCGAAATCCTGATTCTACCTGTTTCTCATTCCATTACTATCTGGAAATCTTTCTGACCATTTCACTTCCTGATCTGAATTCCTGATTTTATACCGAGTATACTACGCCCATTAAGTTATGTTTGCCTAAGCTTGAAAGCCATGATGACTCCAAAGACCACAAGGACGGTTTCTCACGGGCTCTGACAGCCATGAGTGTGTGAAATGCCGAGGACCCGTTACGGTTTAGGGAAGACTTAGCTCGGAGTTGGTTGAATCTCGACTTGGGAGCCTCCATGAGTGCCTTCAACATGCTCACGACCTTGCACGAGAAAAATAGCTAGACCTCTAGATTTAAGAGGGAGACTGAGAAAACCTCAGAAAGCAGTAAAAACTCTGGAATGAAAGGAATACTTGTAAAAAGAACCTCGCTCTCACGATGATATGAATCTTTATTGTGACTTACACAAGGTTGTGCAGATCGGCCTTGAAAAAACGTCAGTATACATTCGAGCTAATCCTCCTTGTAACTGGACCTATCGGATTAACTTGGCATGCGGTAGTCCAAAAATGGCCTTCGTCATATCAAAACCCTAATCTATTTTAACTTGGTACACATTTAGTATAAGCCCTGGCTCGGGCGTTGATTTTTGACCAATCCGTTTGACTTGGTATGCATAAAACCATACAATCTTCAACGAGAACCCGAGCTACTTAAACTAATGGAACAAAGGCCAAAGACATATCGTGAAACAATCTTCACAAATTAGACAAAGACTGTTAGAAAGATTGGGGTTTGGATAACAACAACAATGTCAAAAAACGCAGAAAATACAAAAACGTAGAAATTTGGTTTGCTTGATATGAACGTAGAATCGTGTAGACACTTTCCTACAAAAGTTATTTGCCCCTTACAGAATGCCTAGGGTGCCACAAATACTTTTGTGAGATAAGACTACGTTTTCCCTTCAAATTTAGGCACAAAATATGAAGAATGCTCTTGGAGATAGTTAGCAAAGTGTTAAAACTCTCAAAGATGAATATGCTATATTTCTGTCTTGTATCTCAGATAAAAGCACTTAAATGATCATATATATTGGTGGAAAGTCGACCTATTTTATGTATGCAACCTTTGGAAACAAGTTACATACATAAAACAGTTGAAAAGGATGAAAAGACACACCACTTCAGAAATTCGGGCCACAGGCGGGCGCCTGTGGCCCTGTGAAAGCCAAAACCGACCAAAACTCTCTGTTCAATTTCTAGTGCAAAAAATTCTCACAGGCGGCCGCCTGTCACCTGTTTTTCCCAAACACTGATTTTTGGTCCTTTAAGTGGATTTTCAGTCCTTTAAGTGATTTTCCCGAACTAAACTTGATCATTTAAATCCGTAAACTCGTAAATACTTATATGAGCGTACACTCCGTACCTCCAAACTCATATTATAGCATTCCGAGTTCACCTATCTTTGTACCAAACCCCGATTACAATAAATGAACATGGTAACACTTAAATTACCAACAAAGACCGGGGAAAAACTTGGGCCGGTCTACATAAGCTCAACTAAGACCCCAAGATGAGACTTCAAGCAGTCAGCTCGGTACTCTCAAAAGGAATTCCGGTTGATAGCGGGAAAGCATGCAGACTTGGTCAAACATGAAGATAACCCAAAAGAACAAAGGCCACTTTGCGCCCTAGGTCATCTTGTAACGAAGTCCATCGTGATGTGATCTCAGTTCCATCGGGGTATTATACGTTTAAATGTTTCAATGTACTTGTTGGGCATGGACGCTTATTAGCCTCTACCTGCTGACAAATATTTGTAAAATAAAAATAATAAATAATCACTAGATGAACGCAACGAAAGTTTAAATTATGATTTCTTATATTTGAATTGACTCAAATAAATGGGAATTTCCATAGAAATAAATTGAGTAGAGACAATAACGTTCACTTATTATTCATTTGTCAAATTGGGTAACAAATGGAAAAAGGTAAAAGATAAAAGTGAAACTCATAATTTACTATGTGGGCCTCCATCAGGTGATTTAACTATAGGCTTATCATTAGGTAAAAGGCAGAATTGGAAAGATGCTCTGCCAGTAGCGTCAGCCTTAATGATCGGGTCTTTATTCGCAAATACCGGCAATAGTATGACACTAACAGTCGCATGCAGTGCAATACAAAGTCACATTATCACCATCTCCATTCGCAAATACCGGCAAGAGGGTTACAGTGACAGTCGTTTGAAATGCAAAACAAAGTCACATTATCACAATCTTGACTCAGGTGGCAAGATGTAGGATCGTAGCATCTGCTCCAAACAGTGTCACATAAACAGTAATCGCCACAGTACGCGTCATTGTTGCACCCGGGTGCCATATGGCATAATGCGAGTGAATCCAGTTTTCTAGCTATAGACAAATAAGAATGGTCAATTTGCCGACGTTTCACTTTGGTCGTGATTGCTTTGGGTAAATCTTCCCCACCCTGCTCAACTGCAGCTGCAACATATGAATAATTATCCTCTTCTTCTGCTTCTTTGATATATATATATATACACACACACATACATGGCCGGCCCTCGCTTTTATTGGGCCTAAGACCAAGCCATCGAATTGGGCCTTTTAGTTGAAATTGTTTTTTTTTTTAAAACATACTTATTGTTAGATATTTTTTTCATAAATAAATATTTTGGTTATCGTTTGCATACGAGTTGCCGTACGAATTAATGTCATCGCAACGAAACGGGGTTCGACCTGCCCGGTCAGGTCGCGGTGGGTCGAGGGGGCAGCGTCCTTTCGCAGGGGTCGAGGGGGCAGCGCCAACTCGTGGGGGTTCGGGGGCAAAGCCCCCGAAACCTAAACCACTGCATGCATCAGTTCATGAAGGGATATGCATTTTCAGATACACGCATTTTCGAACTGATATGTACTTACTCTTTTGTGTAAGGGTTGCATGCTTTCATCCGGTGCAATGAGTACATCCATTCGTTTATGGGGTACTTGCAACCTATAAAAGGTATAAGTATGAAGACGAAAATCCATAAATTTGACAACATCATTAGAAAAACTTTGAGTGTTCTCGGGTTTGATTCAAACAAGTCACTGTTTGAATCAAACACCCCCATTGTATCCTAAAAGAGATTTTCATTTGATCCCTTAGTGACAAATCGTGTGGGACAAAACATCTCTTAAAAGAAAACGTTATTAACGTGCCTTGGAGTTTCTAATGCTCTGTCAAATCCTAAGTACTACATTTTTTCCAACACTTATCGCGTTTTTACAATCCGTAAATGAAAAAAAAAAAAAAAACTTGTTTGTATATATCTATTTTTTTGGTCAAGTAAAATTATTTATTGGGGCCTTTATCAATTAGAGTAAAAAAAAAATTGGGCCTTTATCAAAATAGAAAATTAACATATTATATTAGGTTGAATCGGATTAAATCTATACAAATTTTTTTTTTCTTTTAGCGAAACATGCACCGTTGGGCCCCCGACAGAATTGGGCCTAAGACCTGGGTCTCGCCGGCCTTAGCATAGGGCCGGCCCTATATATATATTTTATTATATATTTTCAAGGAAAAAACTGCTTAATTGCCCATTTTTCCCAATTGACCCAACCCGTAACCGGCTCTTGACCCGCATTCAGCCAAAAAATAAAAATAAAAACAGAATTGGGGACCCGTTTTAACTTACTTTAAGCCCTAAACTCCTCCACTATACCGTGCCACGTCTCCCACGTCTTTCTCCTTCCTTAATTCCCCAATCCTCCAACTCCCCCGCACTCCCTCTCAATCTCCCCACTCCTTGAAATCCTCCCGGTAACTTCCAAGGATTATCGACAGATGGAAATGCTATTATTCAACACCGATTGAGACACACACACACACACACATATATATATATATATATATATATATATATATATATATATATATATATATATATATATATGTGTGTGTGTGTGTGTGTGTGTGTGTGTGAAATAGCGTGTCGATAGATTTTCGAAAGACTTGAATGCATCAAAGAATGAAAATACTTGGATTTCAAACATTAAATTAGCTTTTGGTCAGACTTTATCCCTAAGTAAGAGTCAGACTTTGTAGACACGATCCGGGCCGAACTCAGGATTAGTCGGATCAGTGGGTTCCGGATACCGGAGGCATTAAGTGGAAAAAAAAAAAATTAAAGTAAAAAATAAATCCTGCTTCAACCCTTACCATGAGAACGTAATTGTGATAACAATTCTGCTTGATCGTCGTCGTCCTCGTTTGATCTAAAATTGCTAACCCGAGTTGACAAAACATTTATATTTCGCACTTATAAAGAGGTAATGGGCTTCCCCCACATCCAATATGGGATATCACATTCTCTCCCCTTATAAGCAACTGGCGTCATCGTCAGAATTTGTCCCAAACTCGTCTCGAATCTAGAGGTGACCCCCACCGTCTCTTACAGTGTGACACTTAATTTCACTTGATAGTCGGCTCTGATACCAATTGTAACGCCTACAAACCCTGGGTCTGGTAGCGCTCAGTGAGACATAAAGAACCCGGTTAACTGCTTAGATTGTCGTTATCGCTTAGTCTAAAAGGGCTAACACGTGTTGACAAGGTCTTTATGTCTCGCACTTGATGTAATGTGCTTTTCCCACATACAATATGAGATATCACATGTACAACCAACTTTTGCAAACTGGATCACCAAGACGTAATTCTCAATTTACATGATCATCAACGAAGTTCCAAGGACAGGGCAGTAGAGGCCTTTTTGGTTGGGAATAAAAAAAATAAAAACAATGAACATGCTCCGACCGTCCAGACCGTCGCCTAATTTTCCCACCCTCAAAACATCTAAACCTTAATTTAAAATTTTTATAAAAAAAAACTTGATGGTGGTTCTCTAAGGTTTGCCCCTTTATAATTTCACTCACTAGATAATATATACTTATTGTCACGGTGACCGATACACAATAAATATCACAAAATAAAGTGAAGTATATAATGCATTTATTTAAAAAGGTCCGATTATCATATCACGAGAGTTCTCCCCGTCATATCATATTAATTTATCTATTGTGGTTAGAGGCGGATGTACATGGAGGGGAGGGGCGGCAATCGCCCTCTTCGAATCCGAAAAATACACTATTATGTATGTTGTGTATTTTTTTTCCCTCCTAAAAAGTTACACTAGCCCACAGTATCGCCCCCCCTCATCCGGGATCCTGCGTCCACCCCTGATTGTGGTGATTATGATGTTAATATTATTCTCCTTAAAAACACATAAATCCATTTTTGTCAAATGGTTTGTTAAATGTACCAAATGTACTAAAATGTATATTCACGATTTTTGTAATACTTAATTATGAAACATTCCAGAGAGAAAAATAGAAAGGAAAATCAATTTATAAGTCATGAGTCTTCAATGTTCATAATATGTATATATGACCATTACAGAATAAACTTGACACATAAGAAGTCATCATTACATGCTAGTTTTAAAACAAAATGATCATAACAAATTTATGAAATATATTTTTATACTATTAATCATTACCGACTTAAATCATGTCAATAGTGTGTACGTGTTGGGTAACTTTGTTATGACTATCGTTACTTCCAGAGGCGGAACCACCTGGAATATATAGGCTGCAGGGGTCGGTGCCTCCAATAAGATCCGGTGCACCTATTGAGAAATCCGGCACAGGTTATTTTAAATCCCTCAATTACAAACCTTCACAAAGTGAGGTTTCTTCATTGCAAGTGCATTCGGCTGGACATTCAAGTATTCCGTTTATGCATCCAAACTTTTTACAATGGCTGTCAAAGAAGCAAGTGGTTACAGGTGTAAAGCAACCGCAGTAGAAATAGGGACAGTCTGCTGGCACAGTGCAATCGGTTTCGCTACAGAATTCAGCCATATTCCTCGACTTGAAGGCTACTCTAGATTTTTTTATTTCAGACGTCTCTGCAGCTCGTGCTTGCTCCTCGGTTTCTTCTGCAAAACACATCGTTCAAATCCGATTAACTACTTTTGGGAATGAGTAAGCGTATATCATTCAAACCATGCTCCTGGGCTATAATTAAAAGTATGGTTTTTATGCCGAAGCCAGTCAGAAAATCTATTCTATGCACCGAAGTTATAATAAAGAGTTCTATTTATTTTTCTAGTGGAGCCGTTAAAAAATCTGGTCTGCAAATTACAATAACCATTACAGAGCCTATAGTCAGCGGCGGCTTTATGTATAACAGATTGAGTCACTTGACCCCTAACCAAGATTTTTTTTTTATAAATTTCTTTGTATTTTTTATACTATTTAAAATTTTTATACACTAGTTACTACTATCTGACCATCTATTTTTCTAAATATTGGCCCCTGACCCGTATTCATTTTTGGATTTTAAAATTAATTCTTATAAACTTGTAATACATAGTACCACTCTCAATCCCTGACCCATATCACCGAATCCCTGCAGCCGCCCCTGCCTATAGTACGGGCACAAACTCATACTTGAAGTCTTGAACCATACCTGACTATGCTGGATCTCGTCTATAAATAAATCCGGACCGTTTAATCTAGGGTAATTGAATCAAGGGCATAAATCAAGAAATATATGAACGAGGGATGGTTTTTGGGTGATTTTTAGACTGAGCTTGAGAGTTATTTCTCTCAAGTTGCCTACGTATCCTGTTATGTTTCAGGAATCAATTATCCGTAGTTCCTTAGGGGTTGTTTATATAGAGGACATCTCGTCCAAAGCCTTGTCCTACCTTAATCCCTAAGGATTATTACGTATATATCCATATAATTTAGGGATAATTATGGAAAGTTTAAATATCAAAATCAGAGTCTTAATGGGTAAAGGATCCTTAGGATCTTCCCATAATTATCTCATAAGCACGTGGGCCAATTATCATATAAAGGAGGCTCTGGCCGACCTGCGTCGAGTCCCCCAGGCCGTCACGGGGGAACTGCACTAGCCCAGCTCTGTTGCGACCTAGCCGACCTGCGGTGCTCGGAGGAGCGGGACCGATCTCCCACACGGGGTTCGGATCTTCCCTTAGGCGTGAAGTGGGGCTCCTGGCCCTTAATGTTATAGTCTTTATGTCTTTATTTAATATTTGATCAATTAAGAGATGACACGTTGCGAGGCTCACTTCGACCCTCATCATAAGCCTCCCGGCTCTGGCTGAACCACTCATTTTGAGGTTGGATCTGTTAGAGGTGTTGTTCGGCCACTGTCATCTAGACTTGTAGAATTTTACAATGGTCTTCTCGTTAGGTGGCATAGTTACTGTTATGACGTTGTCATTCGTGCCCACGTCTTCTGAAGTGGAACGGTTTTTGAGAACGCTGCTGCAACTCCTTGTTTAGTGCCTCTCGCGCGGCCGCTCGCTTCGCTTCGGCCGGCTCTGCCGAGCCGCCCCAGTCAATGCTTCGTGGAGAATCTTACTCCTGCTACAGAGTCTCGGCAGAACTCAGCCCTTAATGCTTCTTAGGTTTTTGAACTTGCATTTCGTTTATGCTTCGTTGTATTTTTATGAGCCCGACCTGCTTAGCTCTGCCCGGGTCCCTTTGGGGACTTAGGAACTTTACTTCACAATGTTAGCGAGCCTAACATGTGGAGCCTGAAAAATTTATCCGACATGCGGACTTGAGTGAGTCTGACCTGTAGATCGGCTGTTTAGAGTTAGTCCGACCTGCGGAGCTCGGCTTTGCAAACGTATTGAGCCTGACATCCAGTGCTCTGAATTTCTGTCCATCCTGCGGACTTTCTTTCTGAGGGGTCCGACATGCGGAGCTCGGTTTGAGTTCATATGCGAACTAACTTTGTCCCGTAAACTTAATGAGCCTAGCCTGCAAAGCTCTGAAATTTAAATCCGTCCTATGGATTATTGCTCGAGTCCGTCCTGCATACTGATTTTATGACGAGTCCAACCTGTGGAGCTCGGTTTTGAGTTCGTCTACGAACTAAGGAAGTTTGGTCTACAAAATTTTACGGAGGTTGAGCTAGAGACATCATAATTTTGTCTGTCCTGCTGACTGGGCGAGTTTGTCCTGCAAACTTGGTGAGTCCGATCTGCGGAGCTCAATTTGATGAGTTTGACCTGCAAACTTTGTGAGTCTGACTTACGGAGTTTTGAAAGTTGATGTCTGTCCAGCAGACTTACGCAAACTTTTTGGGTCCGGCCTGCGGATTTGGAGCTTTAGGGTCTGACTTGCGGAGCTCAAACTTTGGATTCTGTCTTGTAGACTTTAGAGAAAAGGTTCTTTTTCCTGTACAATGTTTTAATATATGAAAATTTTTGCAAGTTTTTTGCAAGGTTTAATATATGCAAATTTTTGCAAGTTCTCTTGCCTTAATCTTATTTTTAGCACTTACGCAAATTTTTGCAAGTTCTCTTGCCTTAATCTTATTTTCTAAGATTAATCTAACTTAAACTAAACCTAAGAAATAAGAAGTAAAAACTAAAGGAAAGAAAATAAAACGATCCGCAAACAAGAGATATTCAAGAGTGGACGAGCGTCCTCTTAAAAATTCAAACAACATAGAGGTTCATTGACATTCCTATCTAATGAAACTCTTAACCAATAAATCGGGATTCAAACGATAAATAAAACAAAGTGTTCAAAATCATAACTAAAGATAAACTAACAAATCATGGTTGTGATGACGTTGATGTGATATCCTCCGGTTGTTCCACCTATATGCGTTTAGCCAACAATCATGTTGTTAGACATAATCATTGGGATGGAAGGATTCATCTTTGACTCTCCTCCTTGAATGATGCGGTGCTAGGGTTTGTTATGAGGGAATAATGTAAATGAGATCTCCCCAGGGTTTAATACACGCCGCTATTTATAGGATTTTAGGTCGGCTAGGGTTAAGTCGGCACCGGACGCCCGTCTTCTTTGGTGGACGCTCGTCTATTTCTTTGGACGGAGATTCAGACGCTCGTTCAGCTTGCGTCTGGAGACTCTGTATGTAAAATATGACTCTGGACGCTTCACGGACGCCGGTCCACTCCTGGACGCTCGTCTGGATCAGTGGACGCCCGTCCAATATGCTGAGGATCGGATTTCTTCATAGTTATCCATTCTTCTTCAAGCCAATTCCATATTTATCTCTTATAATTCGAATTGAGCCTCATTTATCCTCTTTATGCACTCGAAATTAAGCATCTACATAATAGATAAAACATGGAAAACATGTAGTCATCCCCAAATAATAATAATTCAATAAATTTAACACATAAAAGCGCCCAAATTACACTTTTGACACTTCTAAACCCATTATTCAAATTCACGCCTTAAACATATAATTTTCTTTAAAAATTACTAAAATACGAAAGATATTGTTCTCTAATAATGCGATAAAAACCATAAATTTCACCGAGAACAACTCCCCCACACTTGAACTTTTGTTCGTCCCGGACAAAACAATCAAAACTATAGCTCAACTTTCATGCACTCCACATAGATCTCCAACTCACGTAACAAAAGATATGACAACTATAGCAAACAATACCATCACGAGAGATAGATTCGGTGTATGTGTGACAAGCCCTTCTCAAATTTAACAAGCCTTTCAAAGGAATATCCTCTCAAAAATTTCAATGACTATCCTAGGTACGGACGGTAATAGCTTCACACTAAGCCTTCCCACGCACTCGTAGGATAATCCCTACAAAGCATATCATGCGGTTCTACCGGGTATAAGATCCATGATAACAAAGACTTCACTCTATTTTTATTCTTATTCATCATTTTTCAAAATTTTCAAATTCAACGCATATCGAATAAGCTCTTACCCGTCATAGTAGAGTAGGACATTTCGTGATAATCCCCTACCTACTCAAATCATCGGTAGCTATAAACCGACTATCGTGAGCTTTTGGTCATCATGGTGGAATAGGACATACGTGGTATACCCTACCTCACTCAAATCATAAACCAAACTTTCGACAAACGTATTTACTAATAATTCACTACTTATTTATTTATTTATTCACTTTTTTCTTTAAAAGACATAAGTTACATCTCACTTATCACATTCAAACTTTATGATATTCACAGTACATGGTCTAACTAAGGTGTTACTATACTGACCTTCCTAAGATAAATCACTAAAACAATGAAAGGATATAGTTCAAAAGTCATGCTTCAAAATCAAAGGCTTCCGTGAGTGAAAAACGAAACTATCTCCATAAAAGTAAAACATGCTATAATTATCTCACTAAGTCACATACTATCATCGTTAGAAAACTACAACTAGCAAGCATCTAGTTCCAATTATATGCTCGAGACTCACAAAAAATTTTAAATTTCGCAGAAATTTAACATTCACTCATATTTCAAAGGATATAGCATAAAAACATACCCAAACACCCCCCACACTTAAATCACATTATGTCCTCAGAATGTGCAGATAAAAGAAAAAAACCTTAGCCGGTTTCAACGGTGGTTGTCGGATGAAAGTTAGCAGAAGTCAGGCCGTAGCATGAATGTACCACTGCAACTCGAATTGACAACATTGGATAGAATAGCTCGAACCTGCTCTAAGGTATCTGCAACACTCGACATACATATAATCTCGGGGTACAAGGGGTATGTGAATAAACATAAACGAAACATTCAACAACTCGTAGGAACACAACATCTCACTCAAACAACCAAGGTACTACTCCTACAACTGAAACAGAAATAGCTTACTTAAAGAGAAAAGAAACAAAGCTAGGTTGCCTCCTAGAAGCGCTCTTTTTATGTCATTAGCTTGACATACTCTTCAAAGTCAACCCGGGTCGGGCCACTTTGGCTTAAATGCGGCCACCTCATCATCAGAATCAGAGTGAAGGACCGAGGTTTGACCACAACCTCCACAAGTGAAATGCCCTACCAAGTTTTTTAACTTGGTTCTCCGACAAAGACCGACTTTCGTCTTTGTCTCAACTTCTCGTACATGTGGCACTAGCGGAATGATAGGTGCGGGGATCGTGGTGGAAGCTTCGTAAGGGTAAGAATGTCATCATTCGAAGCAAAGAAATCGGATGGAATCTCATCACAATTCAAAGACATCGTGCACGTCAACCAACTTTTGAAAGTAGATGACCTCGGGTACTTCATAAGGTTGGCCAAAATACTTTTTTAATCCGTGACCGTTTACTTTAAAAGGTTGACCGCCGTACCCCTTCAAGGAAATCGCTCCTCCCGGATGAACTTCGACAATTTCAAAGGGTCCGGACCATCCGGACTTAAGCTTGCCGACAAACGAGATGTAATCCGGTGTTGTAAAGTAAAGCCATCTCTCCTACCTTGAAATCTCTGTCCTTTATTTTAGCATCATGGAGCGCTTTCGTTCTTTCCTTGCTCAGTTTTGCGTTCTCGTAGGCCCTGAGTCTGAATTCATCGAGCTCATGCAATTGCAGTAATCTTTTCTCGCCACAGATGTTGGGGAGATTTTGCATCATTAAAACAAAAGAAAATTTATAAAACCTATACTACCATGCAAAACTACCTCCTAACCGGCCGAATACCGGGTAGTTGCTAGTAAAGTTGGATAAGTACGGGTATCGATCCTCAGGGAAAAGGGATGTTGAATCTAGCTTATTAATTCTTCTTTATTAACTAAAACCTAAACCTAAAACGGAAAATAAACTGGACAGAGGATTGTTAATCCAAAGCCAGGAAGGATAAAAGCGATAAAAACATAAATAAAACTACATCTACGAAAGCGGTAAATCTATCTACTGAACAACCATGAACAAACCATGATCAACCTCTTCCCAACAACCATCATCTCACCGAAAGAAATAAGATCAACACATATTCATTCACAAGTTATCTTGGATTATTATCTTATCTAAAGAAGCGTTTCCTCTTCCGATTTATCACGCCATTCATTAGTTTACCTTCCGGTCTTAACTAACATCTATACAAATCAAAGATACGGATTAAATTCTAATCTAACAACCTTATCCCTCAACTTCCGTTTGTTGGAACAATAATTGTTAATCTCTATCATGGCAATCTAACGAATTTATTAACTTCCGTTATCTAAATTCGATTAACATATAGCATCTCGAAACATGAAAGAGAACAAGAATAACGTAATGAAACAAATACATGAAAAATCTCATCTTTCCGGTAACGGTGATATCCCTTAATTCAATTCTAAGAAAATCTTGCATCGAATTAATTAAATTGTGGTTCTCTCGTAAACCTAGATAATTAATCTACGAACTTCCGTTATGTATAGATTAAAAATCCAAACTTTCCTACGGTGATCTAAACTACACCGACTTCCGTCATACGGTAGCATCAAATCATACAATCATCTTTCGATATAAAATTGCACGATACAAATAAACATAGGAGAAGAAACAATTTAAATAAAAACTTACAAAATAATCCCGAGAAAAAGAAATCAAGTGGCTGCAGAAAATTAGCTTCACAAAGCATCATCCATGGCTGCACAACACTTGAGCAAGAAGAAAGAAGGAAAAAGAAAACAAACTAACTACCTAATCTAACTAACCTCCGGCCGACCAAGCATGGAGCTTGGCCGGCCGGGCTGCTCTCGGCTCGACTTTAGGGTATAAGGAAGAAGCCGCTGCGTATGAATTATAATTAGGGTTGGGGCTGCTGCTGTTTTTATAGAATTTTGAGTCGGCTGCTACAGTAACCGCGGCCGGACGCCCGTCCATAATGTCGGACGCCCGTCCAGCTCTCCTGGAACAGATTCTGAACTTGTAACGCTCATATCTCGGGCCTCGTAAGTCGGAATGGAGTGATTCAAAATCCTGTAGAATCCTCTCTTCAAGCCCTACAACTCTTCTCTTGAGGTCGAGAGTCAAATCGGTTGTTATCATATCAAGAACTGCGTTGCAAGGTCGTCACTACTCGGAATCCTGATTTTCCGACATTTATCTTGCTTGATTTCTTTCCTTATATCTTTCAATCTTCCATAACTTTGATTGATCCTTTCCAAGCACGAATTTGGCTCTCTAAAATCCTCTCTTCCATCATCAATGAGTATCTACAACAATAGGAAAACATACCAAAACGTAACAATTTCCAAAACAACATAAAATCATCAAATAAACACATAAATCGATACGTTTTCATATTCAACCATTAAAAACCTCACTTGCTCAATATTTCCATATAAACACTTGATTCTTATGCAAATTATATAAATACGGGGGAAATCATTATAAAATATATCAATATAAAACGTGTAAAAACACCCTTAACAACAGAGCTGGCTATCGAAGTTCAAGTATTTAATAGCCCAGTAAGCTTTGTGCTCCAGCTCGACTGGTAGATGGCATGCCTTGCCGTAAACCATTTGAAAGGGCGACGTACCCATAGGGGTCTTGAACGCAAGTACGATAAGCCCGAGTGCGTCGTCCAATTTCGACTCCAGTTGGATCTATTCGAATTCACCGTTTTCTCCAAAATCCGCTTTAGACTTCGTTGCTTACTTCGACTTGGCCTTTGGTTTGGGGGTGGTATGGTGTACCAATCTTATGCTTGACACCATATCTTTCAAGAATTTTATCTAGCGGTGCATTACGAAGTGCGAACCTTCATCACCGATAAGGGCTCAGGACGCCAAATCTAGTAAAGATATTCTTTTGCAAGAATTTCTTTACAACTTTGTGATCATTGGTTTGGGTGGCTATAGCCTCTACCCACTTGGAAACATAGTCAACGCAGAGACTAGGATATATTTATTACCGCACGATGATGGGAAGGGTCCCATGAAATCGATGCCCCACACGTCGAAGACTTCACATTCCAAAATAGGCCTCAAAGGCATCTCCATCCTATTACCGAGCCTCCCTACTCTTTGGCATCTATCACAACCTTTGCAAAAGGTTTCGGCGTCTTTGAACGAGTAGGCCAAGAAATCCGGTTTGAAGGATTTTCGCAACGGTCTTTGGTGCTCCGTAGTGTCCACCGGCAGGCCACCGTGACATTGCTCTAAGATATCCAGTTGTTCATGTTCCGGAACACACCTTCTAAGCAACCCGTCTTTGCGGACTTTAAACAAATGTGGATCCTCCCATACGAGATACTTCAAGTCACCGAAAAACTTCTTCTTTTCCGATACGTCATCTCTTCTAGATGTCCGGTCGCTAAGTAGTTGACGTAATCGCATACCACGGCCTCACATTCTCCGGCCTCATTAACCGCTCGGCCGGAAAGTCAATGCCTATTTCCTTCGGATTTTCGTCACCCTCGTTCACTAGGCGAGATAGGTGATCGCCTACAACATTTTCGCTACCCTTCTTATCCTTAATTTCAAGGTCAAATTCCCGTAGGATCGAATCCATCTCGTAACCTTGGTTTGGCGTCCGCTTTTTCCATGAGGTAGCGTAATGCCGCATGATCCGTCCAAACCACAACTCGAGACCCAAGAAGGTAACTTCGAAACTTATCCATAGCAAAAACGATCGCTAGGAATTCTTTTTCTCGTAGTAGTATAGTTACACCGAGCCGGGTTCAAAGTTCGGCTCGCATAGTAGATTGGTCCGAACTTTTTGTCAATTCTTTGCCCTAGAACCGCGCCTATAGCGTAGTTAGAGGCATCGCACATGAGTTCGAAAGGTTTAGTCCGGTCGGGCGCGATCGAATGGGGGCACCGGTTAACTTATCCTTTAAGCATTTGAAAGCTTCCTTACACGCATCATCAAACACGAACTCTACTTCCTCTTTCGGCGGGTTGGATAGCGGCTTTGCTATAGTCGAAAAATCTTTAATAAAACGCCGATAGAAGCCTACATGTCCCGGAATCCTCGTACCTCCTTAACTGTCTTTGGATATGACATTTTTTCAATGGCCTCTACTTTAGCCCTATCCACCTGAATACCTTCACTGGACAACTTGTGTCCCAAAACAATCCCTTCGTCAACTAGAAAATGGCATTTCTCCCGAGTTAAGCACCAAATTTTTCTCAACACATCGCCGGAGTACCATATCTAGATTCCTTAAGATCTCATCAAAGTCGTCGCCATAGACTGAGAAGTCATCCATAAAGACCTCCATGCATTGCTCTACAAGTCCGTCAAAAATGGCTAACATGCACCGTTGAAAAGTCGCGGGTGCATTGCAGAGGCCGAATGGCATTCTGCGAAAAGCAAAAGTACCAGATGGACACGTAAACGTGGTCTTTTCCTGGTCATTCGGATCGATGGCTATCCGGAAGTACCCGAATATCCATCGAGAAAACAATAATATTTGTGACCACTCGTCTTTCAATTAGTTGGTCAATGAAGGGTAAGGGGAAATGATCTTTTGCGGTGACTTCGTTCAATCTGCGATAATCAATGCAGACCCTATAACCAGTCACAAGGCGTAAAGCAATTTCTTCCCCTTTTTCATTTTTCTCTACGGTAATACCCCCCTTCTTTGGCACAACTTGAGTAGGGCTGACCCACTCACTGTCGGCGATGGCATAAATAATCCCCATATCAAGCCATTTGATGATCTCCTTTTTGACAACCTCCCGTATGTGCGGGTTTAGCCTCCTTTGAGGTTGTCTAACCTTTTTCGCTCCTTCCTCCGTTCGGATCTTATGCATGCATACATCTGGGCTGATTCCTCTGATATCGCCCACTTGCCATCCGAACGCGAGGATATGCTTTTCAAGCACTTTGATTAATTCCGCCTCTTGCTCAGGCTCGAGTTTAGATGAGATGATTAGAGGCAACTTATCGCCGTCTTTAAGAAAGATGTATTTTAGATCTTTGCGGAAGTGGTTTCGGCTCTAAGTCGACAGGTGGTTGGTCGATACTCGATTTTAACGGACCACCTCTTTCTTTTTGAGTGAGGACCGGTTGATCGAAGAACACTTCATCTTCCCGGGGTGTTATCCCGAAAGGTATTGAATAACGTCATCAAAAGGGATCTCCCCGTCGCTTCCGTTTTTTCTTTGCGATGTGCAATCATCTTCTTAAGCTCTTCTTCTTCAAGTTCATCCGCAAGTTGCTCCCAATCATCCAACTCCCAATGGGTAGCTTCTTTCCAGAATTCGATTTCATCCCAGCTCCCCATTAAAATTTCCTCTTCGGCAAGATTAAAGTCCGCTCGATTGAGCTCCTTCGATCACCACCGCTCATCCCCTGGAATGTCCCAAATTTTTCGTTCACTTATAGGCTCGGTATGCGCAAGTTGTTGAGACAAACTACGGTGACTACGGCTCTTGAACGCTTGTTTTCTTCTTCTTCGTGATTTATGACATCCGGGGCTCCTGTCTCTCGCGAGCTCTTCATCGTGGTCGATTCATCCCCATAAATTGCTTCAATGAATGAAATTCCCCGAATTGGGGATTCTTCGAACTTTTACCTTGCTCGATGGAAATGGAAGTGTCTCCTATTCTCAAGGTAATTTGGCCGGTGTGGAAGTCAATGGTGGCGGCAGAGGTGTCCAAGAAAGGCCGGCCTAGGATCGGGGCATTTCCTTGTCGATTGGTAGTCCAATATAACCCGGTCGGTTGGAAACACCAATTGTTTAACATGGGTAAGGACATTGTTAACGCAACCGGTCGCTAAACGGCTAGATTTGTCCACCAACCGAAGAGAGACGGGGCGCTCCCTTAGCCTTTTGTCCAATCCGAGACTTTTGCGGATGTTCAAAGGCATCACATTAACGAGAGGCACCGAGTCGCATAAGACATTGTGGAACGTGCGGCCTTCGATCATGCAAGAGATTGAAGGTCGTCCGGGGTCACCACGTTTTATTGCAATGCTCGAGAAATTGCCGAGCATTCTTCGTTTAGCACTTCATCCGCCATTCCTTTCGCCTTCTTCTTACTTCCACGGGCGTCCTTAAGAAACTTGGAGCATTTAGGCATCTCAGTTAACACTTCGGCAAGAGGCATAGTCACCATGGTTTCTCTAAGCAGCTTCCTCACTCCATCGTAAGTTTTATCAGAGTTCAAAGTATTCTCATTTTTCTTTGCTGGATAAGGAAGGGTTTTCGGATGATTGATTGGAATTTGATTTTTAATGGCTTCATCCTCCTTATCCTTCCATCTGACAAACTTTTCAGCTTTCTTTTTAGTCAGGGGTTCGGCCATCTGACTACTCTTTTCAACATCCTCATCACTTTCCCCCGAGGAATCATTATCATGCAGCTCTCGCTCACTGTCGCTTTCTTCGGTATTTGTCCGTCGCTTATCCCCTCCCGAACTCATGGCGTCGGGGAGGGGCTACTCGTTTCCCGACGGCTTCTCGGGTCCAACTCTCTTTCCGCTTCTAAGTGTAACCGCATTCAACTCCTCCTCTTGTCCATAATTCCACCGCGGTGTGATGGCATTACGAGTGCACTTACTTACTCGCCTTAGGATTTTTATCCGTGTAACTCGGGTCTTCCTTGGGGCCTCGCTTGCTTGTTGATCGGCCATCCGGCCAATCTGTCTCTCTATCGCCTTTTGACCGGTGGCTAGTGCTTGCACCATATCTACTAGCTCATCGAATTTCTTTTGAGAGATAGAGGTGGGTTTGTGGATTTTGTGTTTGAGCCCAACCGCCTTGGGGCCTTTGATTGTTGGAGTTGAAGGACCGGTTGGAATTGGATGCGCCAGTGGCGTATAATAACCTGTTTCACGGATTTTAAAAGTTACGGTTTGGATTATAGCTTGATTGACCGAATTTTGATTGAAATTACGAAAAGTTTGATTCGGTTGCCTATCGCATTTACTTCATCTCCGTTCTCATTGCTCGCCCGCGTTCCCGAAGACTCATATCCGCCGATCCCTTCGCCGTTGCATTTGTAAATTTGCCATTTGTTGGTTTATCATCTCCACTTGAGCAACCAACATCCGTGTCACCGGATCGCTTGCAACATGATTTACTCTTATCATCCTCAACATGGGTCTTCCTAGAGGTTGACCACATGTTGTTCTTGGCAATTGTTTCGGCTACCCTATAGGCGCATCATCTCCTCCGCCCGAGAAAAGATCCATGAATTTGTGGAATCTAGATAGTCTCTATTGGGTTGAGTAACACCCCGATAGAATAATTCTAGGAGCTCATGTCGAGTGTATCCATGGTTAGGGCATTTCCTCATTAACAAATTCAACCTTTCCCAGGCCTTTCCTACGCTTTCTCCTTCTACTTGCTCAAAATTAGCTATATCACGTTTAAGGCCCATTATCGTTCCGGGTGAAACGAATTTCGGAGCGAAGGCTCTTTTAACATCGGCCCGGGTATGGAGAGAGTGATGGGGTAAAGATTTGAACCATCCGTTTGCTTCTCCTTTTAAAGCAAACGGGAAAAGTTTCGACTTAACAATCTCGGAATCAACACCCGGATAATGGCCTGCTTCGCAAATTTGAACAAAAGTGGACAAGAAGTCATGAGGATCTTCTTGAGCAGTGCCATGAAAAGAGCTATTTTGGACCAGTCCAACCACTCCATTCTTCAGATCGAAATGTACTTGCCCCATATCTGGAGGTCGAATAGGTCTATGCCCCTCCAGGAAGTCTTGGTTAAGATAAGGGGCATAGGGGTCTTGATTTATTTGGGCTTTGCCGGGCTTGATGGAGTTGTTGCAATTGGTTTTGTAGCCCGGCTTGCCGATTCGTTGTTGTTGTAACAACCGTATTTGTTGAAGGAGCCGATTGATTCGGTGAGCTTGAGGGTCCGGATTTTGATTTGGGAGGGCTGGATTAGGAGGAACTAGGTTCGGATTTTGAACTTGGTCACCATGATGTCTAGATCGGGAAAAAGCCTTCTTCTTAGGATGGATCGTTCGTGTTCCGGATCAAAAAGGAGAGGTCCCTTCTTGCTTACGGTTTGCATAAACCGGGAGGACAACTGAGAGAAGTCAACACTGACTAAAAGTCAGGTTGACAGAAGAGTTAACCTTGGAATACAAGCTAAGAGAAGAAAGGAGAAGAACAAGAAAGATAGACGGACGGGCGTTCAGAATCGTGAACGAGCGTTTGTCTAGGGAAGTTCCCGGACGGGCGTCTATTGAACCAGACGCTCGTCTGGTGTACTAAAAGCAGTTCAGAGGCGTATTTACTAAACAAACGGGCGTTTGGAAAGGCCAGACGCTCGTTCGATCAGTTAAACAGATAAAAAGGGAATTTTTCTCGAATGAACGGGCGTCTGTATGATTGGACGTTCGTTCAAAAGCTGAAAAACGAGGATCAGAGCAGAAAAACAACGGGAAACGAGAAGATAAACAACCGAGACTAAGGAAAACAAAACTAATCTAAAACCTAAGAAAGTTACTAACTAGAGAAACTATACCTACGAAGAATCGACAACCGTTACCGATTCCCCGGCAACGGCGCCAAAAACTTGTTCGTTAAAAACGTGTTTTAAATTTATATTATCGGAACACCCCAAGTATAAGGTACGTAGTATAAGGTGTTGCCGAGTCGTCCTAAGGGAATCGTATAGTGATCGATTGAGGTATAACTCCTAAGTTGGTTATGTCACTAATTACTTAAAACTAAGATTAATCTAACTATAAACTAAACCTAAGAAATAAGCTAAAAACTAAAGGAAAGAAAATAAAACAGCAACTAAAACAAACAGCAAACAAGAGATATTCAAGAGTGGACGAGCGTCCTCTAAGACAGACGGGCGTCCAGATACGATTTAACTGGAAATATGCAGAAAATGAACAGCAAAAATTGAGGTTGTGATGAACTAAACTTAAGACTAGCGTTGAAATAAACGATTTTGTTTTCGAATTATAAAAGGGAAATAGTAGAACACCTAGAATCTATCACTCAACGATCAGACAACCAGTTTATGATTCGAATACGATTTTATTGGTATGATCAATCACGAAACCGACTAAATTCCTTTAGATCAATTTCTAAGGTTTGTTTACTTTTCCAAGAAAAACAAATAACATTCATAACAAGATCAACAATTCGTTCCCAAATTGCAATACCCAACTAACGATATATGATTCCTCAAAACGTCATCAATTGTATCGATTGAAATAGAAAACTATTCTTTGAATTATAATTCCATAAAAATTCAAACAACATAGAGGTTCATTGACATTCCTATCTAATGAAACTCTTAACCAATAAATCAGGATTCAAACGATAAATAAAACAAAGTGTTCAAAATCATAACTAAAGATAAACTAACAAATCATGGTTGTGATGACGTTGATGTGATATCCTCCGGTTGTTCCACTGCTATGCGTTTAGCCAACAATCATGTTGTTAGACATAATCATTGGGATGGAAGGATTCATCTTTGACTCTCCTCCTTGAATGATGCGGCTGCTAGGGTTTGTTATGAGGGAATAATGTAAATGAGATCTCCCCTAGGGTTTAATACACGCTGCTATTTATAGGATTTTAGGTCGGCTAGGGTTAAGTCGGCACCGGACGCCCGTCTTCTTTGGTGGACGCTCGTCTATTTCTTTGGACGGAGATTCAGACGCTCGTTCAGCTTGCGTCCGGAGACTCGTATGTAAAATATGACTCGGACGCTTCACGGACGCCGATCCACTCCCGGACGCTCGTACGGGATCGGTGGACGCCCGTCCAATATGCCGAGGATCGGATTTCTTCATAGTTATCCATTCTTCTTCAAGCCAATTCCATATTTATCTCTTATAATTCGAATTGAGCCTCATTTATCCTCTTTATGCACTCGAAATTAAGCATCTACATAATAGATAAAACATGGAAAACATGTAGTCATCCCCAAATAATAATAATTCAATAAATTTAACACATAAAAGCGCCCAAATTACACTTTTGACACTTCTAAACCCATTATTCAAATTCACGCCTTAAACATATAATTTTCTCTAAAAATTACTAAAATACGAAAGATATTGTTCTCTAATAATGCGATAAAAACCATAAATTTCACCGAGAACAGGTGTCTTGCCCCTCAGTATGTCATGCATTAACTTATAGTTGTTTGGATGGCATACTTGGTAGCGTGTTTAGATTTTTTACCTGCACGGCTCTGCAATTCGATGTCTGCATGCTATGCAGACTTAGGAAGTTTGACTGTTGTAAACTTGGTGAGTCTGATTTGCAAAGCTTAGTTCAAGCGGAGTTCAGTTGTTCTGCTCTGCAAACCTAATAATTTTGACTGTGTCCGGCTTGCGGAGCTCAGCTAGTCCGTCCTGCGAACTTTAATGAGTTTGTCCGTTGCAAACTTTATTTTAACTCGACTGAGTCTGACCTGCGGATCTAGCTAGTTCGTCCTATGAACTTTAATGAGTTTTTCCTTTGCAAACTTTTTGAGTCTGATCTGTAAACCACAGTTCGACATTATCTGGCCTGCTGACTTGGGAAGTTTGTGCTTTGCATACTTTCTGAATCCGACATGCAGTACTCAGTTCTGATCGTCTATCCTACAGACATAAAAAGTTTGTCCTTTGCAAAAATTTCGAGTCTAACCTGCAGTACTCAGGTCTGATCGTCTGTCCAGCACACTTAAGAAGTTTGTCCTTTGGAAACTATTCCGAGTCTGACCTGCAGTACTCATTTCTGATCGTCTGTCCTGAAGATTTAAGGAGTTTGTCCTTTGCAAACTTTTTTGAGTCAATCCTGCCGTACTCAGTTCTGATCGTCTGTCCTGCAGACTTAAGGAGTTTGTCCTTTGCAAAAATTTTCGAGTCTGACCTGCAGTACTCAGTTCGTATGTTTGACCTGCAGATTGGGCGAGTTGCTCATTTGCCAACTTCTTGAGTTTGACCTGCAGACTTTATTTTTTGAGTCTGTTATGCAGACTTTATTTTTTATGTCTGAGGCAGACTTTATATTTTTTGAGTCTGACCTTGTGACTTTATCTTTTAGGTCTGACTTGCGACTTTATTTTTTAAGTCTATTATGCAGACTTATGTTTTTAAATATGAGGGCAGACTTTATATTTTTTGAGTCTAACTTGCCAGACTTTATTTCTTATTTATTTTATTTTTAAGTTTTGGTGGAGGTATCTTGCCCCTCAGTATGCCATGCAATAACTAACCGAATTTGGATGGCATACTTAACTCTTTGTATAATTTTTTTTATTTGAGTCCAACCTGCAAAGGTCGAATAGTGCGTCTGACCTGTAAACTTGAGAATTTAGCTAAGTCCGTCATGCGGAGCTCAGTTGTCTGTCTTGCAGACTAAAAGATTTTATCTTAAAGCCGTTATGTATTATATACAATAAAGAAGAGAAATATAATATTCAGATAATACTGGTAAATTGAAATAATTTATTGAACTCTGGAACCAGTTCCGGACGAAAAGCTTGCCGGGATTGTTTGCATGCCAGCTTTGTGGAATGGTCCTGCCATTTGAATCTGCCGGTTGATATGCACCCTTGCCTTGCACTTTAACAGCTTTATAGGGTTGTCCTGCGGACCTCGGGTTGCCTGACCTGCAGACTTGTAAATTTTTTTGAGTCCGACCGGCGGAGCTCAGTTGCCAGTCATATAAATTTTTTGACTTAGGAAATTTTCGCTGAGTTCGTCCCGCGGAGCACAAATCGTCAGTCCTGCTGACTTAGGAAATTTTCGTTGAGTTTGTCCTGCGAAGCTCTGGTCGTCAGTCCTGCTGACTTAGGAAATTTTTGCTAAGTTCGCCCTGTGGAGCTCAGTTCGTCAATCCTGCTGACTTAGGAAATTTTCGCTGAGTTCGTCCTATAGAGCTCAGTTCGTCAATCCTGCTGACATAGGAAATTTCGGCTGAGTTCCTCCTATGGAGCTCAGGTCGCCAGTCCTGCTGACTTAGGAAATTTTGGCTGAGTTCGTCCGTGAAGCTCTGGTCGTCAGTCCTGCTGACTTAGGAAATTTTCGTTGAGTTCGTCCTATGGAGCTCAGTTCGTTAGTCCTGCTGACTTAGGAAATTTTTGTTGAGTTCGTCCTTTGGAGCTCTGGTCGCTAGTCCTGCTGACTTAGGAAATTTTTGCTAAGTTCGTCCTATGGAGCTTAGTTCGTCAGTCCTGCTGACTTAGGAAATTTTCGCTGAGTCGTCCTATAAAGCTCAGTTCGTCAGTCCTGCTGACTTAGGAAATTTTTGCTGAGTTCGTCCTGCGAAGCTCTGGTCGCCAGTCCTGCTGACTTAGGAAATTTTCGCTAAGTTCGTCCTGCGAAGCTCGGGTCGTCAGTCCTGCTGGCTTAGGAAATTTTCACTGAGTCATCCCTGCGGAGCTCAGTTCTTCAGTCCTGCTGACTTAGGAAATTTCGCTGAGTTCATCCTGTGGAGCTCAGTTCGTCAGTCCTGCTCACATAGGAAATTTTCGCTGCGTTCGTCCCGTGGAGCTCAGTTCGTCAGTCCTGCGCACTTAGGAAATTTTTGCTGAGTTCATCCTGTGGAGCTCAGTTCGTCAGTCCTGCTAACTTAGTAAATTTTCGCTGAGTTCGTCCTATGGAGCTCTGGTCGCCAGTCTTGCCGACTTCTGAAATTTTTTCCGCGTTCGTCCTATGGAGCTTAGTTCGTCAGTCCTACTGACTTAGGAAATTTTCGTTGAGTTTGTCCTATGGAGCTCTGGTCGCCAGTCCTGCCGACTTAGGAATTTTCGCTTAGTTCGTCCAGCGTAGCTCCCTGTCGACAGTCCTGCTGACTTGGAAATTTTTGTTGAGTTCGTCCTATGGAGCTCAGTTTGTCAATCCTGCTGACTTAGGAAATTTTCCCTGAGTTTTTCCTATAGAGCTCAGTTCGTCAGTCCTGCTGACTTAGAAAATTTTCGCTGAGTTCGTCCTGCGAAACTCTTGTCGTCAGTCCTGTTGACTTAAGAAATTTTCGCTGAGTTCATCCTCTGGAGCTCAGTTCGCTAATCCTGCTGACTTAGGAAATTTTTGTTGAGTTCATCCTATAGAGCTCTGTTCGTCAGTCCTGCTGGCTTTGGAAATTTTCACTGAGTTCGTCCTGTGGAGCTCTGGTCGCCAGTACTACTGACTTAGGAAATTTTCACTGAGTTCGTCCTATAGGGCTCAGTTCGTCAGTCCTGCTGACTTACGAAATTTTTGCTGAGTTCGTCCTGCGGAGCTCAGTTCGCCAGTCCTGCTGACTTAGGAAATTTTCGCTGAGTTCGTCTTGCGGAGCTCAGTTCGTCAGTCCTGCTGACTTAGGAAATTTTCGCAGAGTTCGTCCTATGGAGCACAGTTCATACTTGGAGGCTCAGGTCGGATCTTTAAGAGCTCGAGAGCTCGACTCGGATCTTTGAGATCTTGGGAGCTCGGCTCGGATCTTAGAGAGCAAAATCTTTCTGCGACGATCGGGTGCCAAAACGGACTCCGATCACGAAATTTGAAGGGCTTGTTCTTCCCTTCTTTATCTCCAATCAGAACGGTAGGATTTATTTTCGACGATTCAGTTTCTGGGAATAATCTGCCTACTTGGCTGCTACGTTTTGGTGATACAATAGAAAATGTTTGATGACGATCGGTCATCTAAACGGAATCTGATCGGCACAAGATTTGGAGGGCTCGTTCGTTCCCCCTTCTTCTTTAATCTGAATAGTGGAAATCTTATTCCAATGTTTCAATCTCTGGAAATAATCCCTTGATCTGACAGCTGTGTCTGCTACATTTTTTATGATACGCAGCAACTTTTGACGACGATTAGACATCGAGACGGACACCGATCGGCACAAAATTTGGAGGGCTTCGTGTCTCCTTCTTCTTAAATCTAAACGGTGGAATTCTTTTTCCAACGATGCAATCTTTGGCAATAAGCCTCCGATCTAACTGCATTTTTGGCATGTTTTTCCATTAACTTGATCACGAACAACCTCGATCCATTACTAATAGAAAGACCCTCATTCTAGCGCCAATTGACGATGCTCGATCTCATCTATGAATAAATCCGGGCCGTTTAATCTTGGGTAATTGAATCAAGGGCATAAATCAAGAAGAATATGAAGGAGGGATGGTTTTTTGGGTGTTTTTTAGACTGAACTTGAGAGTTATTTCTCTCTAGTTGCCTACGTATCCTGTTATGTTTCAGGAATCAAGTCTCCGTAGTTCCTTAGGGGTTGTTTATATCAGAGGACGTCTCGTCCAACGCCTTGTCCTGCAAGGATTCTAATTCTTAATCCCTAAAGATTATTACGGTTATATCCCTATAATATAGGGATAATTATGGATAGTTTAATTATCAAAATCGAGTCTTAATTGTTAAATCATCCATAGGATCTTCCCATAATTATCTCATAATCACGTGGGCCAATTATCATATAAAGGAGGCTCTGGCCGACCTGCGTCGAGCCCCCTAAGACCTCTTGGCCCGAACTGCACTGGCCCAGCTCAGTTGCGACCTAGCCGACCTGCGGTGCTCGGGGCAGCGGGACCGATCTCCAACCTCGAGTTCGGATCTGCCCTTAGGCATGAAGTGGCGCTCCTGGCCCTTAATGTTATAGTTTTTATGTCTTCATTTATTGTTTGATCAATTAAGAGATGACACGTGGCGATGCTCACTTCGACCCTCATCAATACCAATATTCTCAAGGCCTTTCTATGCTCCAGGGTTATAATAAAGAGTACGATTTTTATGTCGGAGACGGTTAGAAAAACTTGGTCTGCATATTACATTTACCGTTACAGAGCCTCCTGTACGGGCACATACTCATACTTGAACCGTACCATTATTCTCAATCTCAAGGCCTTTAGTTGTCTACACTACATTTATTTATTTCTGTACAATGACTTTACACAATTTAGCTATTCATTTTGAGAAATGATAGAGACATAACGAAATTATACAACGAATTGTCACAACGGTGATCCATACCGTTGATTTTTATGACAACTATATTGATTGATCTAGGACCCACAATAATCAATGGTGCGGATCACCGTTGTGGTCGTTCGTTATGTAATTTCGTTGTGCCTCTATCATCCTCATTTATTTTACGGTTATTCTCAAGGCCTTTAGTTGGCTAAAGTACATTTGTTTATTTCAACACAATGTGAAACAAGTCAAATCACGCTATGAAAACATTATGGTTAAATTATTATAATAGTATCTAACAACATATTATAAACGTTAAAAACAACAAGATTATTGAATCAGTAGAAGAAACAAAGCAGTGCACCCATAAACATTAAAAGATTGCAAAACACCGTGTGATTATCAATATAATTGACTAACAAACAAACATGTTGTTCATGAAAAAAATTCTTCGTGCATTTTAGATGGAAAATCATCAATAATAGTTCCAAATTTTATTTAGTCCGAAATATCTTTCTGACTTCTGTTCATTGGCCCTAGACAATCGTTGTGGAAGGTTTTTTATTAGTATATTACTTTACAATAGTTTAATAGTAAATTCGATATATATAATTACAAAAACAAAAAAAGAAAAAAAAATATGTCAAGAGCAAGAATCAAACTCGCCCTAGATGCATGTTGAAAGCCAAGAATATGCCAAAAGAGTTTTGGACAGAAGTCGTTTCATGCGCGGTTTATTTATCAAATCGCTCTCCAACGTCAGGTGTGAAAGATAAAGCTCCTCAAGAAGCATGGGATGAAAGAACTACATGTGATAGCCATTTGCGAATTTTAGGGAGCATTGCTTATGCTCAGGTTCCACAATGAAACAAATAGTAACGGCTACAGATTATTCAATCCTGTCAAAAACAAAGTGGTGAGAAGCCGAGATGCTGAATTTGATGAACATGAAACATAAACTCGGAAGGCCAAGAAGATATGCTTATGAGTTACTTCCATATTTTAAAGAAGAAGAGAAGGACAACAGTGTGTCCATACAAGACACCACTTCACCTGTGTCGCCTACTCGATCAACATGATGAAAGTTCGAGCAAAAGGCCACACAAAATGAGGAGTCTAGCTGAAATATATGAAAGGACTAATGTAGTTGATCTTGATAATGAGGATTGTATTGTCTTCTTACAAATAATGAAACTTAAACCTTCGATGAAGCAGTACAGGACAAAAGGTGGAGACAAGCAATGGATGAGGAGATCAATTCAATCAAGAATAACAACATTTTGGAGTTGGCATCACTTCCCAAAGATCATAAGGCCATCTGAGTCAAGTGGATATACAAGGGGAAAAAAATGCCCAAGTGGTGGATAAATACAAAACAAGACTAGTTGTCAAAGGGTTCAACCAAATGGATTTGTTCAAGAATCTTGTGTTTTATTAAAGAAGTAAGCATGGTGATACCGAGCATAATTTCATACGACATTCCATATCCAAGAAAGAGATGAAACTGAGTTTCTGAAGTCGCAAGATCAAATTGAGAACATTTTCACAAAGCCATTCAAGTTTGAAGATTTTCGAAGACCGCGATCAAGACTTGGAGTACGTACAAAAAGACATTCCAAATTAATTAAGAGGGATGTTGTACGAAGAGCACAAAAATATAATATTATGATTTGGAATTTACTATGAAATGCATCTTCAATTAGATACAAATATGAAACTTTGTATTTTGCGCCTTGAAAGTTGTAAATTCAAGGCATCTAAGAAATTGAAAGAGCATCTAGACAATAGTTAGGTGCATGTAAAGAAATTTCTAGCAATTGTTACAGTATACAGGCTGAAGGGAATGTTGAATGCAGTCAGCTGATGCACCCTGCTGATAGTATAAGGACAAACCGATGAAGCGCTAATATGAGACGACAACTTCTTTGAAGCGATCTAGTATAGTGTAATATAAAAAGTAGTTATTTAGTTATAGTTTGTAGTAACCGTTTGTAACTAACTTCTAACTGATTAATGAGGTGTATGAAGTTATAAATACCCCATTATCAGCTACATTGTAATATAATTTGTAACTTTTAGTTCGTCAATAATAATTCCACATTTTGTTTTCAGATTATAATTCTATAAACTTCATCATGGTATCAGAGCAGAAATTTGGGAATTTCTGAATGCTTTCCTGCATTCTCTCTCCAATATTTGAAGAATCTTGAGAGTGTTCTTCATCTTTTCCGAGATTTCAGTTTCTTGAGAGTAAACTGTCATCACTTTCTTGAGTTTTTGATCATTATTGGATCGATTTTTTTTGTAATTTCACTTTCATTGTTGATTTGTGATCACTTATGGAGTTGTTGATAGCCATGGCAGCTAAGAAACAAGAAATAAGTCCCTCCAGTCCATTTTATGTTCATCCTAATAAGAATCGTCTTTGGTTCTTGTTTAGCCATTGATGAATGGAAACAACTACAATCCCTGGAAAATGTCTATGGAGATGGTGTTAATTACCAATAATTAAATTGGCTTCCTAGACGGCACAATCAAAAGGCCAGAAGCAGATTCAGCAGATTTCCATGCATGGAGGCAATGTGATACAATGGTGAGATAATGGATCTTGAATTCTATAGAGAGCACCATTGCTCAAAGTTTGATGTACTTCAAGAGTGCACATGCAGTTTAGAATAATCTTGCAGCTAGATTTTCTAATATGGATGCCTTGAGGCTTTCATATCTTCTTGAAGAGATGCATCTGCTGAAGCAAGGTAGTGATTCTGTCAATCAATATTTCATAGAGTTGATGGTTCTCTGGGAAGAAATCAAGACTTTCAGACCTGTATCAGTTTGTTCTTGTGATCTTCAATGTCATTGCAATTCAATCAGCACACTAACTGATCATATGAAGGCTGAATATGTCATGAAATTCCTAAAAGGTTTGAGGGATGAGTGTGAGCCAAAGGTTTCACAGGCAATGTTGATGGTACATTTTCCAGAAATCCATGATGCCTTTGCAATGGCCATTAATTTGAAAGACATAATTTATATGTAGCTAATAGGGCCAAAAACCAAGAATCTATGGTTTTTTTTTCTCAGAAAAATGGACAGGGGCAAAATCAGATAGTCAACAGACCTAACTCTGCTGCAAATCCTAGACCTAAGAATCCCAAAAAGGTGCAATTTAGTTTTTGTTGGTTCAATGGTCATATTGAGGAGACTTGTTACAAGAAACTTGGCTATCCTCCTGGTTTCAAGTCAAAAGGGGCTAATTCGGTAGAGGAAGAACAATGAGCAGAAGAAGATCAGGCCCAAAACAGGTCTATTGGACCGGGGTTTCCAAATCTTACTGCACAACAACTTGATAAGTTGATGGCTCTGCTGTGTTTTGATCCTCCTAGACATGCAGCGTTTGCTATTGGCTAGCCTGCTGAGATTGTGACACTACTCACCTGCTACATGGACAGCTGATCTAAATTTAGTAAGATCTATACAATGGATCTTGGACTCTGGTGCCACAAATCACATTGTAGGATCATTAGATCTGTTAAGCAATCCCAAACATTCATTTGGTATAAAGATGAGATTACCTAATGGAAATAATGTTTCTGTCACACATATAGGACAAATAAGGGCAAACCCTCAGCTGGTCCTACGTGATGTGTTTTGCATTCCTAGTTTTAAGTATAACATTTTCTCTTTACCTGCCTTTATTAATCAAACAAAAGGTGCAGCTGTTTTTTCTGCTAACAAGTTTGTTTTGTAGGACAAGAACAAGAAAATGATTGGTTCAGCTGAGTTACACAAAGGACTCTATGTCATGGATCAACCAATAATACTTTCAGTTGCCAATGCCGTAGAAAATCACACCTTATCTGATAGATTAGATGATACTCTTTTATGGCATTACAAAGTAGGACACTTGCCCGATAAGAGACTGCAAGTCATTAGTTCACAGTCTGCTGTTGTCAAGTTTTATGATCATGACGTCTGTTATGTTTGTCCCTGGGAAAACTAAAGAAAAAACCTTTTCCATTAAGTACCACTATTGTACATTCTGTTTTTGATCTTGTTCATATGGATATTTGGGGTTCTTTAAGACAACATACTGTGAATGGACAACAATATTTTCTTATATTGTAGATGATTTTTCTATGTTTATTTACATTTTTCTTATGAGGCACAAATCTGAAACTTCTGACCTTGTTAAATCTTTTGTTAAATTTGTTTCTACACAATTTCACAAAATTATCAAAGTTATTAGATCTCATAATGGAGCTGAGTTCCAGCTCACTGATTATTATGCTCAGCAGGGACATCATACATCAGGCATCTTGTGTCAGCACACCTGAACAGAATGGCATTGTTGAAAGAAAACATCCGCATCTGCTGAATGTTGCTAGGGGACTGAGGTTCCAGAGTTATTTACCAATTGAATATTGGGTTTTTTGTCTTTTACATACGGTAAAATTGATTAATGCTACACTTACACCACTGCTGAAGGAAATCACTCCACATGAAATGCTTTATGGCATTAAACCAGATTATTCTGTGTTTAAGGTTTTAGGTTGCTTAGTCTTCTCTTGTACACTTCAGCAATAGAGGACAAAATTTGACTCAAGATGTAGGACTTGTGTCTATCTTGGGAATTCAAATACATCCAAGGGTGCTATTCTTTTAGACATTACCAACAAAGATATCTTTGTTGCTAGATATACTCAATTCCATGAGACTTATTTTTCTCTATTTCAATAGGTGTTGGGAAAGGTTAGATATCTTGCTAACATGCCCGTTCCTTTACCAGTAATGGACACTTTTGATGATCTGTTGAATGAGTCAGCAGACCAATCAGACATAGGTCACCGTGTACCGAGGCATCCAGTGAAGAGCATGCACCATTAAGTCAGGCACCTAAACCCACACAATTAAGAAGGTCCACAAGAACATGGAAATCACCAACCTTTTATCAATGGGGGACTCATAATGTTCAGCATACTCCACACCTACTGAGTGCAGTCGTGAGTCTAGACAATCTCTCAGCCGATTATGCCAGATTCATTAATGCGATTGATGATGTTAAAGAGCCTAAGATATAAAAGCAAGCCATCAAGCGTGATGCATGGAAAGAATCAATGCAAAAAGAGATTGAAGCTCTACAAAAGAACTCATACATGGGAAATAGTTGATCTGCCCCCAGGCAAGAAGCCCATTGGATGCAAATGGGTATACAGAATCAAATACAACCCTGATAGTTAGTAGAGAGATATAAGCTAGACTAGTAGCAAAAGGCTACACTCAAACATATGGATTGATTATCAAGAAACTTTCTCACATGTTGTCAAGATTACTACAGTCAGAACATTACTTGTAGCAGCAACAACTAATAATTGGCATTTACATCAGATGGATGTCAACAGTGCTTTCCTACATGGAGATTGGTATGAAGAAGTATACATGCAGTTACCCTCATGATGTGCAACAACTAAACCAAATCAAGTTTGCAGACTCACTAAGTCATTGTATGGCCTCAAGCAAGCCAGCAGACAATGGAATTGCAAGTTGACTGAATCTTTGGAGGCTCAAGGATTCATTCAATCCAAGAATGACCACAGTTTATTCACAAAAGGGCCATGACAGTCCTTTATTGCTTTGCTGGTCTATGTAGATGACATCATAGCAACAAGCTCCAATGAGAAGTTAATTCAGCAGGTCAATGATGCCTACACCAGCAATTCACTATTAAGGATCTTGGAAAATTGAGATATTTCATAGGCATTGAAGCTTCTAGGACACCTGTAGGCATATCAATTTCTCAAAGAAAATACACCATTAATCGCCTAGAAGAATATGAATTTTTGGGGGCAAAACCTGCTAAAACACCTATAGAGTCTAAGCAAACTTTACAGCATGGTGATTCACCTCATCTGGAGGATAATACTGCTTATAGATCCTTAGTTGGAAAACTTATCTATCTTACCTTTACTAGACCAGATATTGCATTTGCAGTTCAACAACTAAGTCAATTTCTAGACACTCCTATTGAAAATCATATGAAGGCAGCATATAGGCTGTTGAGGTATTTGAAGACTAGTCCTAGTCAAGGAATCTTATTCCCAGCAGATAACAACCTTGAACTTAAAGGTTTTACGGACAAAGTGACAACAACCTTGAACTTCCAAAAGGTTTTAAAAGCTCATCGAGGCTAAGTACAGGGCTATGGCAAATGCAGTTTGTGTCCAGTGGCTGATTTATATACTACAGGATTTACAGGTTCCAGTTCAGATGCCTACTATATTATTTTGTGACAATGCCAGTGCAATGCACAATGCTCATAACCCATTTTTTCATGAAAGAAGAAATCATATTGAAATTGATGGCCATGTTGTAAGAGACAAAGTCAAATCATGACTCGTCAAACTTCTTCCAGTCAACCCAAAAGAACAAGTAGCTGACATCCTCACCAAGGCCTTGGATGCACCTATTTTCTCCTATCTACTAGACAAATTGGAAATTTCAAAGATCTTCCAGAGTTCAAGTAGCTGAAGGCATAGTTATCAGACCCGGCCCGGTCATCGACCCGGAAAACTTACTGGGTCACCGGGTCACCGGTTCAACCGGTGGGTCACTGGTTCAACCGGTGGGTCACAACATAAGGTTAAAAATAATATTTTCATACAATAAAAAAAAAAAAAAAATTGATAATAATAATCAATTCCAAAATATTCCAAGTTTTCAACATCCAAATCATAATAAATACAAATGAAAAGCGTTTTTGATACCAAAACACATGACGATACAAGTGAAAACCATCAAAATTTCTTACAAAAGAGCTGGTCCATGCATTGTAACATTATTAATTCAAAAAAAAACTAGTCCTCGTTCCCAACAAGTTTGTTTATAAACAATGTTAATTTATTACTTGCCAATTTTGGAAGTTGTATTGATTTTCGACTTTAATTTGTTGTGTTTAATTTGACGAATATAGAAATGTAAGAACTCATTTCTGCCAAAAGATAGAGTACAAAATAAGAAATGATGGTTAGGATATTCGACTCCTACCTGAGGGATCTGGGTTCAAGTCACAGCAATGATGTTTTTTATAATAAAAAATCCTATGGAAATTTAAAAATAAAAAAAAACAGACCGGGTTGATTCATACCGGGTCGCGGTTCACCGGTCCAACCATCGGGTTTTTCGGGTCTGGACGGGTCAACTCCTTGAACGGTTAGACTCTTGAATCGGCCCGGTTTTGGTCCCGGGCCGGGCCAACCACCGGTTCGACCGCCGGGCCGGGCCGGGTCTGATAACTATGGCTGAAGGGAATACTGAGTGCAAGATGTTCATATACAACTCTCAGCTTGAGGGGAGATGTTACAGTATATAGGCTGAAGGGAATGCTGAGTGTAGTCAGCTGATGCACCCTGCTGACAGTATAAGGACATCACCCTGCTGAACAGCTAATAGTATGAGGACATCAGCCTACTGAAGCAGTCTAGTATAGTGTAATATAGAAAGAGGTTATTCAGTTATAGTTTATAGTAATCGTTTGTAAATAACTTCTAACTGATTCATGAGGTGTATGAAGTTATAAATACCCCACGATCAGCTACATTGTAATCTAACTTGTAACTTTTAGTTCATCAATAATAATTCCGCATTTTGTTTTCAGATTATAATTATATAAACTTCCTCAACAATAGTCTCTACACCTATAAATACCCATTGTACGTACTTGTCATTTGAAACAAGAAAGTTGAATAAGAAGTTCAAAGTGTTCTCTTCCTCAAAATAAAGTATTAGTCTTCTTATTTTCTAACATATGTAATGTTGGAGAAAAAACCCATTTTGATTGGTTGACCAATAGTATTTAGCGTAAATTCCGGATAGGCTCCGATGTATCTCATTGAGAGCTAATGATTTCATTAAATACTCATTATAGAGTAGTTGATGATAGGCTTTTGAATCACTCGATTTGGATACCGGGTGAATGATAAATTAATGACTAAAATTCGTAGAAAATATATGTGGGAGAGGTGCTGAAAATAAAATCAACTCAAATTCTCCCCCATTGGTTTTTTCTAGAGCATTGAAAGCTCAAGTAATAAGAGCTTGGTTTTCTCTTATGGATGTGCCCGAAGGGGCAAGTGCACTTTTGTGTAGGAGTTAGATGGCTCTTGGTTCACCACACGCGCGTCGCTACCACCCGGCTAGCCCGACTCTGCTCGGTTCGGTTCATGTTGTTAACTAATATTGATTTTTTCGGCAAAGACTCTTTTGTGAAATTAAGCCAAAAATTAATTATGATTTATATTAATTAATCCGGTTAGAATAATCAGGAATTGTGTGTGAATGGGATCATACATGGCCTAATCAAATCGGCCATTAATGTGGTTTATTAATTTCGATGATTTGTTTCTTTTATTAAGGAACAAGTTGTTAAGTTGGCTAATTAAACTTCACCCTTCCACTAGATAAGAAACCTCTATGAATGAGAATTATATGTTGAATTCTCTCTTGTGTTCTCCACTACAAAAGAGTCACATATGGTCGTAGTTCTTGAGTAATCGAAGAGAAGTTGGGACACTTAGTAAGGTTCGCCGGACTCGGGTTTTTGAAGTACCTTTAAATCCGATAAGTGTGTAAAGTGTTATATCTGTAAACTAATAGAATACTCACCCCTTTATAAGTGTGAGACATAAACGTTTTGTCAACTCAGGTTAGTCCTTTTAGACCATGCGAGAACGACGGTCTAAGCAGTTTCCGGATCATTTATGACTAATTTAGCGCTTGCGGTGTACACGGTTCGGTCGGCACGGTAAATGGCTTTATTGAAACCGAACCGAAAATTTCGGTTAATTGAAATTCGATACCAAAACCGAACCATTTATTTTAGGTAACCGAATTGAACAAAACCGAAATATACGGTTTGGTTCGGTTCGGTTAATCGAAAATAGAAATAAAAATAACAATTCAATTCGGTTATAAACGGTTTGGTTTAATTCGAATTTTTAATTCGGTTAAAATATTGTTCGGACAACGGTTCGTTTATATGCAAATTTTCATAAACGCTTATAATATTTTCATTACGAAAACTAGTAATTCAAGTTAATTATAGACATTTCGGTTACAATTTTCTATTCAATTTAGTTTAACCGTTCGGTTTTTTATTCGGTTTGGTTACGGATAATTTATATAGTTATCCGTAACCAAACCGAAAATTTTGGTTCCTCTATAATACTAACTGAAACCGAACATAAATTAGTTATTAACCGAACCGAATTGAACCAAATGACCTCGAATCGGTTCGGTTCTCGGATAATCCATATCTGTGTACACCCCTATTTAGCGCTATCAGACCCGGGGTGTCTGGCGTTACAACGTGAAACCGTTGTATATTGGGAGAAAGATGTTGCAACCGTGAGCATGAGACTGGGACAATTTGTCTTAAACTTGTATAGAAAACTGTATCGTGTGTGGAGTGTTTCTACAGAACAATCCCGTAATTATCGGGAGTAATTACAGAATAATATAATCATAAGATAAAAAATAAGATGCATGAACTAAGCGAACATAAATCAAACCGAGGCGATTGTAAACACTATTTTCTTAAGACAAAAGATTGTCACACTTAGAATTATAGAAGAGAATAAAATGATTTTGATTAATTAATTGTGATCCACCATTACACACATATATCATAGTAATCTTTAACAAACTTGTTCTTATCTAGAGTGTAGACCATACACTTGTCATACACTTGTCACTAATCTAGATAATTAGCATAACTCAACTCATAATTCATATTTCGCACAACTCATATAACAACCCCTAAACCTTAGCAGTCCTCCTCAAACTAAATGGGAAGTAGTCCATATTGAGTTTGGTTCTTGATGTAGTAAACTGTTGTCCAGTGACAGGCTTGGTAAGACAATCAGCCAATTGGTCATATGTGGAGACATGATGAACTTGCAGATGCCCAGCTAGAACATGGTGACGGATGAAGTGAACATCTATCTCAATATGCTTTGTTCTTGCATGGAAAATAGGATTCTATGCCAAAGATTCAGCACCTATGTTGTCACTGTAAAGACAGAGTTGTGTAGGCAATACAATGTGCATCTCTGTCAGTAGAGACTATAACCAAAGAACTTCAGTAGCAAGATGGGCAAGTACCCTATATTCTGATTCAGTGCTTGAGTGAGATACAACCTTCTGCTTATTGGATGACCAGGAAATGAGAGAATCTCCCAGAAAAACACACCCAGCTACTGATTCCTATTAAAGGGATTATAGCCCTAATCAGCATCAACAAATTAAACCCCGAATCTATAGACTTCCAATAGCCTTAAAGATTAGGCCTAGATGAACAGTTCATTTGATATATCTCAGCACCCTTTTTAGGGCCTTCCAATGCTCCTCTATGGGTGAATGCATGAACTGAGACATAGTGTTTACAGTAAAAGACATGTCTGGCCTAGTGAATGTCATATATTAGAGGCCACCAATTGCATTCCTGTAGAGTGTAGGATTTTGAAGAGGGGTGCCTTCATCAGGCTTGAGAATTTTACCTGAGAGCATTGGTGTAGGACAGGGCTTCATATTGGAATTGTTTATTTTGTCAAGCAACTGTAGGGCATGCTGCTTCTGAGACAGAATAAGAGCACCACTTGTCCTGTATACCTCCATACCCATAAAATGAAAGATTGGGCCAAGATCCTTCAGTGGAAATATTGAGTTCAGGACTTTCACAAACCATTTTATAGCTTCACCTGAGCTACCTGTGATGATAAAATCATCTACATATACCAGAACATACACCAGAGAAGAGTCATATTTGAAGACAAAGATGGAAGAGTCTGAGATGGAGTGTTTAAACCACCACCTGAGGAGTTGTGTCCTCATTTCATCAAACCGGGCCCTAGGGGCCTGCTTCAGTCCATACAAGGCTTTATTTAAACGGCAGACATGATTAAGGTTTGGTGTGATCAAAAAACCCCTCTGGTTGTGACATAAAAACAGTTTCATGAAGAGTGCCATTTAAAAAGGCATTGTTTATATCTACCTGTTGAATAAGCCAGTGCTTTTGAACTGCTAGAGACAATATCACTCTGATTGTGGAGGACTTTGCTACAGGTCTGACTTAGTATAGTCCACACCAGGTTGCTGATGGAAACCTTTGGCCACTAGTCTGGCCTTGCGCTTTAAAACACTTCCATCTGGCTTCAACTTCAACTTGTACACCCATCTGTTTCCTACTATGTGCTGTGAGGGGCATGCTGGGACCATGTCCCAAGTATGATTGTCACATAAGGCCTTGTACTCCTCATGCATATCTTTTGCCCACTGTGGATCTGCCAGAGCATCAACAACCTTTGTAGGTTCACTAGGATGCTCATGTTTCTGTGCCAGACCAATGAACCGTTTGGGTTTGAAAATCCCACTTTTTGACCTTGTCTGCATTTGATGGACAGGTTCCTCATGGGGCACAATAGGCATTTCAACAAGGGACTTGTTCATTATGAGATTCAATATCTGGTGAACTCTCACTTGAGGATGAGGCTGATACCTGACTTGGTGGTGAAGCAGGTGTGTTAGGTGAACTGGGGGAAGATGATGTATGTGTGGGTTCATCATTCCCTGTATCCTCTGTTGGGGAAGACTCTAGATGCTCTGTATCAAGATCAAGAAAGGACAAGACATGGTACTTGTTGAGGGAGAAACTAGGGTTCATGGTGGTCATGGAAACACTAGGAGCAGTAGGCTCTTCACTGGTGATATGTGTGTTTCTATGAGGAAAGACAGACTCATTGAAGTTAACATCCCTGGAGATGTAGATTCGACCGGAGGGATCTAGACAAATGTACCCTTCGTGGTGAGTGCTCAGACCAAGATAAGTACATTGCTGTGAGTGGTACTGGAATTTGTATGGGTGATAAGGTCTCAAAAGAGGGAAGCAGGCACATCCAAAAATTCTACAGTTTTGATAGGTTGGAACCCTCTTGTTCATGACTTCAAAAGGGATTTATGTTGTAAGACATGAGTTGGAAGAATGTTGATGAGATGGACAACATGTTCAAAACTATGCCACCAATATTTCATTGGAAGATTGGCTTGTGCTAAAAGAGTTAGGCCTGTTTCAGTGATGCGCCTGTGTTTTCTTTCAATGGTGCCATTCTAGGGATGTGTGTGAGGGTATGGATGTCTGAAATGGATACCAGACTGACTGAGGTGAGGTTCAAAAGACCTAAACTCTCCCCCCCGTCAGACTGGATTTGCTTGATTTTAAGGTTGAACTGATTTTCAACGAGAGTTTTAAACTTTAGAAAAGCATCTAGGGCTTCAGACTTATACTTGAGGGTGTATATCCAAGTGAACCTACTGTAGTTGTCTACAAAGGAGATATAATAAGAGAAACCATTGATAGATTTGATAGGTGCGGGACCCCACAAGTCTGTGTGAATTAACTCAAGAGGAACAATAGACACAGTAGTAGAGTTAGAATAAGGAAGAGAGTGCATTTTTCCCAATTGACAGGCCTCACAAAAAGGAAAATTTTCATTAACACTGGTAGATTGATTACAAGATTTCAGAACATTTTGCAAAACCCTCACAGAGGGATGTCCTAACCTTCTATGCCATAGTTCTAAGGACTTGGAAGGACTAGCTAAAAACTAGATTTAGGAATGAAAGACACTTGGCATGAATGAAGAGACTTGACAAGGCTTGGTAGACCTTGAACTTGATACAGACCATCTTTAAGCAGACATTACAGCAGAGTAGTTCTGGTTCCTTGTCCTTAACACAACAACCAGTGTTAGAAAACTCAATATAGACATTATTATCAACTAGCAGTTGAGAAATACTTAATAAATTTTTTGCTATATGAGGCACTCACAACATATTTTTTAAAAACAAAGTAGTGTTAGTGTGTCGTAGATGAATGCAACTGGAACCAGTGTGTGTGATGCATAACCTTTCACCATTACCTACAACCAGGCCATCTGACCCCTCATAAGGAGTATTCAAACTCAAGTTATTCAAATCCGATGTTATGTGATTACTTGCTCCACTTTCAAGGTACCAGGATGGATCAGGAACAGTTTCAAACGGTGATGCAAGATAAGCAGAGACTTGTTTTGCTGGTGATTGACTAGTCTGTGATGGCACAAAATCGGTTTCAAACCTGTGCCAGCACTAAGAGGCTATATGACCAGTTTTTAGGCAAGTCTGACAAGTAGGTCTAGGATTCTGCCCCTGATTACCATTTCCGGATTAAACATTTCCTCTTCCACTACCCCTACCTCTACCTCTTCCACCTCTATAGGATCCTCTTCCACGGTTGGGTGTTCCAGGTGGTCTAGGTTGATTACGAGCTGTATTTGACTGAGTGAAAGAAGCATTAGCACTAGGAGCACCCAAATGAATAGCAGGACTATTGTATCTGGAGATTAATTAGGCGTTCATGGGTTAACAATTGAGCCTGAACTTCCGGCCATGAGAGAGAGGTAACTCTGGAAGTGATGTTGACCACAACAGATTCATAATCTCTGGGCAAACCTCCCAGTGTAGCAAGAACGAGTTCATAATTAGGGATTGGAAGGCCAGCTGCGGCTAAATTATCGGAGTAACTCTTCATTAGGGATAGATAATCTGCCATACTCTTGGTACCTTTTTCTGTCTTAGTTAGGGCATCTTTGTATTCCAGAATTCGAGCTTGAGACTGGCTATTGTAGAGAGTCTCTAAGGTTTTCCAAACTTCAAAGGCTGTTCCACATCCGATGACCTCCGTCAGAGCTTGCTCCGTCATCGAGCCCAATAACCAACCCAGTAAAAGTTGATCGGTGGTGGTCCACTCCTCAAATGCTGGGTTTGATTCTAGACTAGACCTCCGTTGAAGAACTGGTGGTGGTGGTGCCAAGGTCCCGAACAAGTGACCATCCAGCTTATACCCTCGAATCACCGGGAGAATGGAGTATTTCCAAAGAAGATAGTTCTTTCGATCTAGTTTCACTGAGCATGCCTGATCAATTCAGTGTTCCGCCAAATGGTGGAGAGGTATGGGTTGAAGAGGGAGGAGTTCCGACCGAAGGTATCTGTGTAGGGACAGAAAATTAGGGTGGAATAGATCCAAAATGCGGAAAGAGAGTAGACCTTTCAGTAGCAATAGAAAGGGGGATGGATCTAGTGATAGATACTCCGGCATGGGTAATGGTGGATGTGGCGGAGATAGGTGGTGCGTCCACTGTGGAGGCTGGATCGCCGGTGGACATTCTTCCACCGGATTTTGCTCCGATACCAACTTAGAATTATAGAAGAGAATAAAATGATTTTGATTAATTAATTGTGATCCACCATTACACATATATATCATAGTAATCTCTAACAAACTTGTTCTTATCTAGAGTGTAGACCATACACTTGTCACTAATCTAGATAATTAGCATAACTCAACTCATAATTCATATTTAGCTCAACTCATATAACAACCCTTAAACCTTAACAATCACAAAACCAAACCAAAAGGCTGGTGATACCTGTCGAGTAGCCTTGCGAATCCGCAGCGGCGGCAGCAGCAGCAGCTCCATGAACCGGAACATCTTCAATAATCTTCCAGTGGTTGTCTGTATGTTTAAAACATCATTAGTTTTGTAAAGGCAAATTAAAGCTCTGCCAAATTGTAGAAATTTGAAATTTGAACCAATTAATTCCTACCATTTCCTATAAACTAACCTGCAGACGCCATAAGAAAAACAAAGAGGATAAGGAAAGCTAGCTTAGCCAATGCCATATTGTGTTTTCGTTTAAAGCAGAAAGGGTTTTCACGATTGCACTGATGACAATTAATCACGGTGGAATTACCCTTTCAAATATATATAGAGAGATAGACATATAAATATATATATATATATATATATATATATATATATATATATATATATATATATATAAAATTATTGAACAAATCCAGGTTTTTTTTTTTTTCCCTTTATTTTTTAATAAGCTTACTCATATACAAGACTTTTTCTCCAGGTACAGTCCATGCAGATGCAGTCCATCCTGAATTCAATGTCTTAGGTATCCGTTTGCATCTTTCTTGCATGAATAATGGACAATCTTATAAGTACAAAAATCAGCCATGTTATTTTTTCCGATTAGAGTGAATTTATTTATTTAATTTTTTATTTTGTGTGTGTCTGAATTATTTATACCACGGCTGAAGCAGTTTCAAAGATCGAGCGAGGACAATAGTAATAGAAGATATAAAATCATAGAAGATAGATTTGATATTCAAAGAAAAGATAAAAATGCTATGTTAAAAGAGATAAATATGATAAATCTAGATATGAATTTTTAAATAAAAGATTATTATTTGTTTTTGAAATTATATTAGGATAAGACTTCTCTCCTATATAAAAAGAAGTATCGTAAACTATTTATCAATTCAATAAAACCACAAGTTCAGTGTTTGAAATTATATTAGGATAAGATTTCTCTCCTATATAAAGAGAAGTATTGTAAACTATTTATCAATGCAATAAAACCACAAGTTCAGTGTTCACAATTTCGCGTGTGTATTCTGATAATGTATTTACATCTTCTTACTAACAAAACAAAAATATGTCGTTTTTCGGATTTCAGTGTGGCATGCACAGACCCCTATCTCCACTTGGGTCCGCTCATCCTGCTTCCACCCTCAGGATATATATAGGTTACTTTTCTCCTATGAAACACAGACACTTCAATCTGGTGCCATGCGCCGTGTCCGACACGACACACGACGGACACGCTTCCGACACTTGTTCGACACGTGTCGGCTAATTAAAATAATATTATTTAAAGCTTTAATATCCGACACGCTTACAACACGCTGTCGATACTTCTCGACATGGCGTCGAACTCCCTGACACTCATAAACCCAATTTTTCTCAAATTTGTATTTTCCCCTTTATTTAAGTTTTTTCCCATAAAAAATTAAAAAAAAGAAAAGTCTCAATTTCAGTAAACGTCTCATTTCCGGTGAAATGTTGCCGGCCTTTTAACTCCTTCAACCACCGGGACCAAAATTTCTATATTATAATCGTATAAGACCAAAATTGGTATTATCTCAAAATTGACCATTTTTACTAAATTAGAATCGTACGAGACTAAAGTGTTTTTTTGTTTTTTTTTGAGGATAAGTACGAGACTAAAGTTTACGCTTTACAATTTCCCCATGTTTTCATCCGGGGAGTTTTTTTTTAACATAAAGAAATTAAACACGTAAAGGTGACACTCCTTGGGCTTATACATTAGAGACTAATTCAAGGGAACTAAGAAATATCAATCGGTAATTAATTAAAGGGATGTTGTAGTTAACCATCAAAATAAGCCGAACAATCGTCCTTAAATGTTGCAGCCGGCAATTTAATCTAGTAACATTATGTCCTACGTCCTCTCTGTGAATGAGCATTCTCCAAATGGTAAATTGTGGTGAAACATAGTTTTATAATTGAATTTTTCTAGCATATTATGAGTTCATTTACATGGTGTTTAGTGTAAGAGGTGGTATTTATGAGAAAATAATATTTGATAAAAAAAAAAAAGTGATTTGTATTCACACTTTTAATGAAGTTGCAACATGTGGGACAACGGGAGGATCTGCAGTGTTCTAGAAACACAATATAATTACACTATTTATCTATAATAAATGTTATAGAATAGAATAATCTATACACTATTAACATCCCTCAAGTTGGGCCGAGGGAGGAGGCCTGACTTGGCTCATTGATGTTGGAACGCCGGTCGAGGTAAGGATTTTGTGAGACAAATCCGCTAATTGATCATGTGCATTAATTAACACGTGCAATGCGAAGGATGAGGTGTTAAACCTGATCACGAATAAAATGGTAGTCAATTGTAACATGTTTCACGCGAGAGCGGAAAACAAGATTGGGGCAAAATTGGGTGGTTGAAATATTAGCAATTCTAGCACTCTTTGTGTAACACTTGTGCACATTATTTATTCTTTGTACACATGACATATTAATTATATTATATAAATAATTAATATGTCACTTGTCATAACTTTTCTACTTTATTGGGTTCTAAGTTCTAGCCGCCCATATAGATACTCAAGTTGGCCGCCATAATTGCTATCCATAGCATAGCTAGTTTACTTTATTAAAGTTGTATCTATTTATACTCTTGTTCAATCAATGAATAAACTAAGTTGAAGTTTACTCAAGTATAATTTACTTTCTCAAACTCTCTTCATGGTATCGAGCGCAAGGTTACCGAGTTCTAAAATCCGCCGCAACTCGTTGTTTTGTTTTCCAAAATGTCTACCGAATCGACAAGCTTCATCTTCATCAAGAGACTCCCACCGCCTCGCAGGTCGGGGTCACCGAATCTTCTTCTTATACAAATCATAGACTTGATGGCAACAACTACTTGCCGTGGTCAAGATCCATGAAAATGTACATCTCAGACAAGGTAAGACGGGATACCCGTCCGGCTCTAAACCCGCCCCCGCCGAAGATGACCCAGGATTTGAAGCACGGGACACCGCTAATAATCAAGTCATGACCATTCTCACAAGATCAATGACAAAAGAGATCGTTGAGAACTTTATGATGTATGATACCGCAAAAGAAATCTGGGACAATGCCGTAGATCTTTACTCCAAGAAAGACAATACATCGAAGTGTACGAACTTGAAGCTCAAATTCAAAACGCGTACAGGGGATATGTCCGTAACTCAATACTTCAACCAACTATCTAAGGCATGGCAACACTTAGATATGCCGGAAACTCACCCCCGGAATGATGTTAAGGATGTCGCCCTCTATAAGGACATCATAGAAAAGAAAAGAGTCTTCAAGTTCCTCACCGGACCGAACCCTACTCTTCGATGATGTTAGAGGGAGAATTCTTGCCACAAAACCTCTCCCAAATCTCAAATCCATGTTTGCCGAGGTCAAACATGAAGAAAGCAGTGAGGAAAGTCATGCCGCCGAACACCCCCGCCGATAACCCTACCGAAGGTACCGCCCGCCGAATGTCGAAGGCCGCCGAGGTTACCGGGACTTACAGAAGCCCGCCGAGAAAACCGGAAGGTTGTTCTCGTGATCACCGCAAACGCACAAATCACACCAAGGACAATTGCCGGAAGCTTCATGGCAAGCCTAATCCCTCTAAAACCTCAAAACCAACCAGGGAAAATCAAGGCAGACTTGTCGCTGACGAGGAGAATGACCCATCCGAATGCTCGCCTTGTCGCCTTTAAAGCCTTTGTTGCTCAAAGATCGTGAAGGTAGCTCCTCTACCGAAATGGCCACTCATGCTAAAACAGTATATTCCGCTCACCTCTTAGTAATGAGACTTGGATTGTTGATTCGGGGCTTCTTCCCACATGACCGGTAATAAAAACCTCATTACCACTATATGCCATGCACCCAAATTCACGTAATTAAAACCGCCGATGGTTCTCGTTTCTTATGCAAAAGGTGTTGGGAAGGTTAAACTTACTAATCGATATATCTACAAGGGTCTTATTTGTTCCAAAGTTAGATTGTAACCTTATATCCGTCGCAAAACTCACTAAAGATCCGAATTGACCGTTGTTTTTGATAAGGATCAAGTGCACATTCCAGATCTTTCTTCACAGAAGTGATTGGTCAAGCTAAACCTCGCTCAGATCGTTTGTGATCAACCCCGTCGAAGACAAGACCGAAGACCGAATCGCCTCGCCACTCGCACTCAAAACCTAGACAATATCATGTTATGGCATTATAGACTAGGACATCCAAGTTTTGGTTATTTAAAGTCTTTAATTCCGTAATTGTTTAAAGGATGTAATCTTAATGATCTTCAATGTGATATTTGTCAATTTGCCAAACTCACCAAATCTCGTGTATACTAAATTACCTCACTTCCCATCCACACCTTTCACCTTAATTCACAAAGGATGATGTATGGGGACCCTCAAGAGTGAAAAGTATAACAAAGCAAGAGGTGGTTTGTAACCTTCATAGATGACCACACCGTAACCACTTGGTTATTTTTAATGAAGGATAAATCAAGTTGGATCCATCTTTCAAGAGTTTTACAACATGGTCTCTACTCGCTTGACATTAAGATTAAAATTTTGAAGACCGACAATGCTCTTGAATATTATGAGTCTAATCTCGCAATTTCTTGATGAATAAGGGAATTGTCCATATCGTAGTTGTGTTGAGACACCTCAAAAAATGGGGTTGCCGAGAGAAAGAATAGGCACCGCCGGAAATGGCCGATCAATCATGTTCACTACAAATGTTCCAAAATATATGTGGGGTGAAGCTATATTGATCGCCACATACTTAATCAACAAGCTTCCCAAACAGAGTGTTAGGTTTCAAGACTCCTATCCAAACCCCGCCGACCACACACTCCCGCCCTCATCTTATTGCCCAATTGCCTCCAAAAATCTTTGGTTGTACCGTGTTTGTTTATATCCATGCCCAACACAAGCAAACTTGATCCCAAAGCTCACAAGTGCATTTTCCTAGGGTATGCTAAGGACAGAAAGGTTACAAATGCTATTCACCTATCGAAAAGAAATTTTACAACTCTATGGATGTAAAATTCTTTGAAAGGACTCCCTACTAAGCAAGTCTACCGCAAGCAAATCACCGATGGAAATCTAATTGAAATTGATCTAAATCCGTTCCCTCAACAAACTCTTAACCCTCAAAGAACCTACCGAGACTCGCAGACCGAACCTCAAGCACCCTACCGACCCGCAGCTCGCCGGACCTCCGCACCCTACCGACCCGCAGCCCGCCGAACCCGAGCCCGCCGAGCCTCAACACCCTACCGACTCGTAGACCGCCGAACCACAAGACCCTACCGACATTGATGACACGTACCTATTGCTCTAAGGAAAGTGGAAAAGATCATGCACCGATCATTCTATTCATACTTATTTATCTTATGACCCGCTTGTCTCCCGTATTTGCTATGTTTACACAGACCCGGACTCTCACTCTATTCCCAAAAATATTCGTGAGGCCCTTCAAAATGATAAGTGGAAGGTCGTCGTTAAAACAGATGACCGCACTCCCGGATAATCATACTTGGGACCTCACAACTCTCCCCAAAGGCAAGAAGACAAGCCACCGTAGATGGTTATTCACCATAAAATACAATGCCGATGGTACTATTGACAAGTATAAAGCCGATTGGTGGCTGAGGGTTCACTCAAACTTATGGCATTGACTATACGTAAACTTTTGCACCAAGTAGCAAAGCTTAACACCGTCGTGGTACCGATTTCTCTACCGTCCAACTTGATCGGCCTCTTTACCAATTGGATATCAAAAACGCTTTTCTCAATGGTGACCTTACCGAGGAAGTCTACATGAATGTACCTCCCGGTTTTGTCAATCCCCACACTCAAGGCAAGGTATGCAAACTCAGAAATCTCTATATGGCCCGAAGCAATCCCCGCAGCCTGGTTTGGAAAACTCACTACCGTGGTTAAAGCCGTTGGATATCATCAATGCAACTCGATCACACTATGTTTATCAAGACAACCAACCGCAGAAGGTCTATTCTTATTGTATATGTGGATGATATCATCCTTACCGGAGATGACTCTACCGAGATCCAACATTTGAAGACTCTACCGGCAAAGGTATTCCAAGTTAAAGATCCGGGCTCCCTAAAATACTTTCTTGGTATGGAAATAGCTAGAAACAAGAAAGGCATTTCGCCTCTCAAAGGAAGTATGTACCGGATCCGTCGAAGGAAACCGGCATGCCGGGATGCAAACCCGCCGTATCCCCAAGAGACCCCGCAATACCCCGTCGCATGGTGACATTGCCGTCAGAAGGATCAATATCGAGACTTGTAGGGAAACTCATTTATCTTTCCCATACAAGACCCGATATTGCATACGGAGTCGGGCCCGGTGAGCCAATTCATGCATTGCCCTACCGAGCAACATTGGGATGCCGTGAATGTAATACCGAGATACTTGAAATCCACTCCCGGCCAAGGCTTGCACTTCATCAAGTCCGCCGAGAGATCTATCAAGGTTTACACCGATGCCGATTGGCCGGTTGTCATATAGACAAGGTCTACCACAAAGCACGTTCTTATGTATGGGGCAATCTTGTCACCCGGAGGAGCAAGAAACAACCTATCGTCTCTAAGAAGCAAGGTCGAAGCCGAACTCGTGGCACTTGTTTTGGGCATTTGTGAAGCTCTTTGGCTCAAAAGAGTACTTACCGAACTTCAAAGACACTTACTCAAGAACCTATCACACTCGTCGTGATAATAATTCAAAGCATTATGCATGGCAGAGGATCCCGTTCATCATGACAAAACCAAACATGTGGACATTGACAGACACTTCCCGAAGGAGAAGATTGATGCAAAGATCATTCAACTCCGCATGTCCCTCACAGACTGTAACGTCGACCTTCTCACCAAGGCTATTCCACCTCTTATGTTCAAATAGATTAAGTCACAAACTTGGTCGTATCAACATATACAACCCAAGCTTTGAGGGGGGTGTTGAAATATTAGCAATTCTAGCACTCTTTGTGTAACACTTGTGCACATTATTTATTCTTTGTACACATGACATATTAATTATATTATATAAATAATTAATATGTCACTTGTCATAACTTTTCTACTTTATTGGGTTCTAAGTTCTAGCCGCCCATATAGATACTCAAGTTGGCCGCCATAATTGCTATCCATAGCATAGCTAGTTTACTTTATTAAAGTTGTATCTATTTATACTCTTGTTCAATCAATGAATAAACTAAGTTGAAGTTTACTCAAGTATAATTTACTTTCTCAAACTCTCTTCAACAAACATACTGTTCATGAAAAAAATTCTTCGTGCATTTTAGACGGAAAATCATCAATAATAGTTTCAAATTTTATTTAGTCCGAAATATCTTTCTGACTTTCTGTTCATTGGCCCTAGACAATCGTTGTGGAAGGTTTTTTTATTAGTATATTACTTTACAATAGTTTTATAGTAAATTCGATATATATAATTACAACAAAAAAAAAGTAAAGAGCAAGAATCAAACTCGCCCTAGATGCATGTTGAAAGACAAGAATATGCCAAAAGAGTTTTGGACAGAAGCCGTTTCATGCGCAGTTTATTTATCAAATCGCTCTCCAACGTCAAGTGTGAAAGATAAAGCTCCTCAAGAAGCATGGAATGAAAGAACTACATGTGCTAACCCTTTGCGAATTTTTGGGAGCAATGCTTATGCTCAGGTTCCACAACCAAAAAGAACAAAACTTGATGACCGCAGTGTCAAATATGCTTTTATCAGCTATGAAACAAATAGTAACGGCTACAGGTTATTCAATCCTTTCAATAACAAAGTGGTGAGAAGCCGAGATGTTGAATTTGATGAACATGAAACATGGAACTAGGAAGGCCAAGAAGATATGCTTATGAGTTACTTCCATAATTTGAAGAAGAAGAGAAGGACAACAGTGTGTCCATACAAGACGATCACCTGTGTCGCCTACTCAATCAACATGATGAATGTTCGAGCAAAAGGCAACACAAAATGAGGAGTCTAGCTGAAATATATGAAAGGACTAATGTAGTTGATCATGATAATGAGGATTGTATTGTCTTCTTGCAGATAATGAAACTTTAACCTCGATGAAGCAGTACAGGACAAAAGGTGGAGACAAGCAATGGATGAGGAGATCAATTCAATCAAGAAAAACAACACTTTGGAGTTGGCATCTGTAACGCCCCCAGACCCCGGGTCTGGTAGCGCTGAATGAGTCATAAATGGTCCGGTCAACTGCTTAGACCTTCGTCCTCGCTTGGTCTAAAAGGGCTAACCCGAGTTGACAAGACATTTATGTCTCACACTTATATGGGGGTGAGCATTCACTTACTTTATCGATGTGGGACTTTACATTCTCCCCCCCCCCCCCTTATAAGGGACTGGCGTCCTCGCTAGGACGGCCAAGACTGTTCCTGGATCATCCCTACCAGAGGTAACTAGAGGCCATCCTTACACCGTCTTCTTGTACGGTGCAGCGCATAGTTCCGTCTGATAGTCGGCTCTGAATACCATTCTGTAACGCCCCCAGACCCCGGGCCTGGTAGCGCTAAATGAGTCATAAATGGTCCGGTCAACTGCTTAGACCTCCGTCCTCGCTTGGTCTAAAAGGGCTAATCCGAGTTGACAAGACATTTATGTCTCACACTTATATGGGGGTGAGCATTCACTTACTTTACCGATGTGGGACTTTAATTTCTCCCCCCCCCCCCCCTTATAAGGGACTGACGTCCTCGTTTGGTCTAAAAGGGCTAATCCGAGTTGACAAGACATTTATGTCTCACACTTATATGGGGTGAGCATTCACTTACTTTACCGATGTGGGACTTTACATTCTCCCCCCCCCCCCCTTATAAGGGACTGGCGTCCTCGCCAGGACGGCCAAGACTGTTCCTGGATCGTCCCTACCAGAGGTAACTAGAGGTCATCCTTACTCCGTCTTCTTGTACGGTGCAGCGTATAGTTCCGTCTGATAGTCGGCTCTGAATACCATTCTGTAACGCCCCCAGACCCCGGGCCTGGTAGCGCTAAATGAGTCATAAATGGTCCGGTCAACTGCTTAGACCTTCGTCCTCGCTTGGTCTAAAAGGGCTAACCCGAGTTGACAAGACATTTATGTCTCACACTTATATGGGGGTGAGCATTCACTTATTTTACCGATGTGGGACTTTACAGCATCACTTCCCAAAGATCATAAGGTCTTCGGAGTCAAGTGGATATACAAGGGGAAAAAAATGCCCAAGTGGATTTGTTCAAGAATCTTGTGTTTTATGAAAGAAGTAAGCATGGTGATACAGAGCATAATTTCATACGACATTCCATATCCAAGAATGAGGTGAAACTGAGTTTTTGAAGTCGCAAGATCAAATTGAGAACATTTTCACAAAGCCATTCAAGTTTGAAGATTTTCGAAGACCGCGAGCAAGACTTGGAGTACGTACAAAAAGACATTCCAAATTAATTAAGAGGGATGTTGTACGAAGAGCACAAAAATAAACTATTATGATTTGGAATTTACTAAGAAATGCATCTTCAATTAGATACATATATGAATCTTTGTAAATTCAAGGCATCTAAGAAATTGAAAGAGCATCTAGACAATAGTTAGGTGCATGTAAAGAAATTTCTAGCAATAGTCTCTACACCTATAAATACCCATCGTACGTACTTGTCATTTGAAACAAGAAAGTTTAATAAGAAGTTCAAAGTGTTCTCTTCCTCAAAATAAAGTATTAGTCTTCTTATTTTCTAACATGTGTAATGTTGGAGAAAAAGCCCATTTTGATTGGTTGACCAATAGTATTTAGCGTAAATTCTGGATAGGCTCCAATGTATCTCATTGAGAGTTGATGATTTCATTAAATACTCATTACGGAGTAGTTGATGATAGGCTTTTGAATCACTCGATTCGGATATCGTATGAATGATAAATTAATGACTAAAATTGATTATGAAATATATGTGGAGAGGTGTTGAAACTAAAATCAACTCAAATTCTCCCACATTGGTTGCTAGAGCATTGAAAGCTCAAGTAATAAGAGCTTGGTTTGCTCTTATGGACGTGCCCGAAGGGGCAAGTGCACTTTTGTGTAGGAGTTAGCTGGCTTTTGGTTCACCACACGTGCGCCGCTACCGCCCGGCTAGCTCGACTATACTCTGTTCGGTTCAATATTGATTTTTTCGGCAAAGACTCTTTTGTGAAATTAAGCCAAAAATTAATTTTAATTAATCTAGAATAATCTGGAATTGTGTGTGAATTGGATCATACAACGTCTAATCAAATCGGTGTTGTAATTTGAGGGTGTGAAGATGATCGACAATGCTTTGAATTCCTGCAAATGAAATGATTTGGATCCTCGCAGTTTCACGAATGAATCGTTGTCCTTCTTAAATTATTCGACCCTATACTTTGTCCCGGGTATCACGAATATTTAAGTGAGATATAAACTGAGAGACAACCTTTAAACTTTGGACTAAAGATTAAAGAGCACTTTGAAGTTTTGAATTTTATAGAATGAATCACAAGGATGCTTACATATGTTATATCTTTGTTTAACAATGTAAACTTGCTTATATATAGCACTTGGTTCTGAAAAAGAGCAAAGGAATACGTCCTTTAAGTGATTGAAACCAAAAGAAAAGGTACCACTTGGTTGTACCCACTCACCAAAAATCGAGTTTTCGGCTACGGTACTCATCCGTACGGATGAAGTATTTATCCGTCGGATAAATCGCCCATCCGTACGGATGAAGTTATCATCCGTACGGATAAATCACAGTATCAAAATGTTACAATTTCAGCCTTTCATCCGTACGGATAGATTCTTATCCGTACGGATAACTCTTATCAGAAAATTTTACATCCGTACACTCATAAACACTTATATAAGCGTGCACTCCGCATCTCCATACTTATATTTTAGCTTTACGAGCATAACCACCCTTGTACTAAACCCCGATAACCTCAATGGCTTGTGATTATACTTAAATCACCAACATTCCTCCCCCATTTAAGTGTAATCCTTGGTTTAGTATAAACAACAATCATAATATAAAACCAACTCATGCTTCAATGAAAATATCACGAAGATTGAATTTCCACCTAGTATTATTACACGCAAATATTCGAGTATTAGGATGTGACTAAGCATTGAACCCCTTTACACATTTTGAATACATGTACATAACAATACACATGAATTGAGACTACTTCAAAGTATTATTCTTGACACCATTTATTGAAAACCGGCCTTGTGTCCATATCCTTTCTTGAGCATATAGAAAGTCAACACAACTTTCCTTGAAGCGGCCATACCTCATACTCATATAGGTGAATCTTTAATTTACCGTGCACCTGCATTAGCACTTTCAAAAGACTCATTAAGAAGAAAACTTCAACTTAACCTCACAGGTTTATAGCACATACTTTCGGGATTAATACATGTGCTCAAGTTCTCAATAACAGGCTTACCACATTGAATTTAGCCTAAGGCATTGTACCAAAGGGAAATTGGGCGTCCTATTATCAGAAACTTATACGGGTTGTAAACCCATCCCGACAACCGACTTTTGTAATAAGTCCTTAGCCAATCCTTTCGTCAAATGATCAGCTAATTAAATTCCTTTGAGATCTCACATACACAACCGATATCACCCCGTGAGAGATCAACTCACGTACCGCGCTATGTCTAACGCCTAAGTGTCGTGACTTACCATTATACACTTGACTATATGCTTTAGACAGTGTAGATGAACTATCACAATGGATAGATATTGGTGATATTGGTTTAGGCCATAGAGGAATTTCATGAATCAAATTCCTAAGCCATTCTGCCTCTTTTCCGGCTGCTGCCAAGGCAATGAACTCCGACTCCATAGTCGAGCTAGATATACATGTCTGTTTCTTAGAAGCCCAAGAAATGGCACCTCCTCCTAAAACAAACACCCATCCACTTGTAGAAGAATGATCTTCTACATTAGATATCCAACTAGCATCCGAATATCCTTCAATCACCGAAGGATATGCAACATAAGTCAAACCAAAATCTTTGGTAGACTTAAGATATCTCAATACACGAACAACCGATCTCCAATGACAGTTACCTGGGTTACTAGTATATCTACTTAGTTTCCCAACTGCATAGGCAATATCCGGTCGTGTACTAGTCATAGCATACATCAAACAACCAATGACTCGTGAATATTCAAGTTGATTCACTGTTTCACCTTTATTAGGTCCAAGTTTCTCATGAGGCTCCATGGGAGAATTTTCCGGAGTACAATTAAACTTTTTCAACACTTTCTCAATATAATGAGACTGTGTTAGTGAAAAGCCTCCCAGATTTCTCTTGATTTTAATACCAAGAATAACATCTGCCTCCCTCATGTCTTTCATAGAGAATCTAGAAGATAATAGTTCTTTACACTTATAAACCTGATTTTGGTTTGTACCAAAAATCAACATGTCATCGACATATAGACAGATTATCACACCATTGCCGGTATCATCAAATCTACTATAAATACACTTGTCTGATTGGTTAAGCTTAAAACCAGTAGAAAAGACAACCTCATCAAACTTTTGATGCCATTGTTTAGGAGCTTGTTTAAGTCCATACAATGATTTTACAAGTTTACAAACCTTATGCTCGTTACCGGGCATAATAAATCCTTTCGGTTGCTTCATGTATATTTCCTCATCCAAATCTCCATTTAGAAACGCTGTTTTAACATCCATTTGATGGATCACCAAGTTATGAATTGCGGCTAAGGCAATCAATAACCTGATTGAGGAGATTCTAGCAACGGGAGCATAAGTATCAAAATAATCGATACCTTCCTTTTGCCTAAAGCCTTGTATAACCAACCGGGGTTTATATCGGTCAACAGTGCCATCAACTCTCATTTTCCTTTTGAAAATCCACTTGCAACCTAATGGTTTGCAACCTCGTGGTAAATCTGTAAGAATCCACGTATTGTTACCCATTATGGAATCCATCTCGTCATTGATGGCTTCTTTCCAAAATGAAACATCCTGAGATCCCATCGCCTCAGAAAATGTTCTTGGATCATCCTCAATATTGTAACAATATGAGTATTGATATCCAACTTCATTTCTCGAACCTTCCACCAAATAAGTGACAAAATCCGGTGGAAATGATTTTGCTATTCTAGCCCTCTTACTTCTTCGAAGTTCAGAAGGCTCAACTTGAGAATCATTATTCTCCACATTCTCCACTCCAACTATCGTAGGAGCACTATCCTTTGGTCTATGAATAGATGTAAATCTATTCTCATCAAATATGGCATCACGTGATTCTATAACCGAATGTGCAGCCACAGAATCACTAGGTTCTATAACATAAAACCTATAAGCCTTGGAATGACTAGCATATCCAATGAAAATGCAATCGATGCCTCTTTCTCCTAAAGTTTTAATTTTAGGATCGGGAAGTCTAACAATTGCCCTGCAGCCCCAAACTTTTAAGTAATTCAAGTTTGGTTTCTTTTTGAACCAAAGTTCATACGGGGTAGCAGAATTCCTTTTATTGGGAATTCTGTTTAGTAGATAACATGCCGTTAACATGGCCTCACCCCAAAATCCATTACTCAATCCTGAGTAGGACAACATGGAATTTACCATCTCTTTTAGAGTACGGTTCTTCCTCTCCGTAATGCCATTTTGTTGTGGCGTATACGGTGCAGTAACCTCGTGTATAATACCACACGACCCGAAGTAGGTTGGATCATAGTATTCTCCACCTCTATCGGTACGAAAACGTTTAATACTAGAATTCAATTGCAATTCTACTTCACTTTTATAAATTTTGAATTTATCAAGTGCCTCGTCTTTTGTATTAAGTAAATACACATAACAAAACCGAGTACTATCATCAATAAACGTAATCACATACTTCTTATTTCCCAAAGATGGTGAAGCATTAAAATCACATAAATCACTATGGATAAGTTCTAAAATTGTAGACGATCTTTCAACACCACGAAATGGTTGTCTTACAATTTTAGTAAGCATACAAGTAGTACACTTATCCACATTGATATCAAACGGGGGAATTAACTCATTCTTAGACATAACATGCATACGTTTATAATGCACGTGTCCTAACCGAGCATGCCATAACTTTGAGATATTAACATCAGAAATATGCATAACTTGATTAACTTTATCATTAATAACATTAAGCATAAACATATTATTACACAAATAACCAAATCCTACAAATATACCATGTGTAGAGAAATATACCTATCGGACTCATATACTTGTTTATAGCCCGATTTACATAATAATGCACCGGATACAAGGTTCTTCCGAATGCATGGAACAAATAAAACATTAAATAGTTTTACAAACTTTCCAGAACTGAAATTTAAAACAACAGTTCCAAGACCACATATTACAGCTTTCGACTCGTTTCCCATTTTCAAAATGGATCCATCATTCACCGGTTCAAAATCTTCAAACCAGCGTTGATCCTTGCATACATGCCTTGTTGCTCCCGAGTCGATCCACCACGAAACATCATCATCCTGCATATAAAATGCTTCAGAAATAAATGGCACATAATTCACAACCGAATTAATACCACAATTAACATTCTGACCTTGATGCTTGGGTGGTCCTTGGTCTTTCGACCCCTGTTCTGGACCCTTGCTTTTTCCATTTTTACGCACTCGGCAATCAGCCTTGTAGTGCCCTGTTTTTCCACAAATCCAACAGGCACCCTTTGGCCTTTTTCCGGATTCTTTGTCGCCAGACTTGAATGGTTTCTTTTTCTTACCATTCCATTTACCTTTGTTTGATTTGGAACTCTCCCCAGCCTCCATTACATGAATGGATGTGGATTCATCAATTTCTTTTCCCTTGGATTTAACACCCTCCTGCACCCTGAGGAATTCCTCAATACGCAGATGGCTACCAAGTTCAACCAAGGACAGTTCTTCCTTTTTGTGCTTTAACATGTGCTTAAAATCTTTCCATGATGGTGGTAGTTTATCAATGATACTAGAAACAGAAATGGATTCATCCATTTCCATCTTGTGCTGTGCAAATTGGCCTAATATGCGTTGAAGTTCATTGAATTGTTCAATTACAGACCGTGTATCTACCATCATGTACTTCATGAAATTACCAACTAGAAACTTTTTAGCAGATACATCTTCATTTAAGTATTTAGTTTCTAGTGCATCCCATAACTCTTTTGCAGACGCAAAGTTTTGATAAATATCAAACAACGAATCAGACATACCGTTTACAATGTGACCACGACAGATGTAGTCATCACTTTCCCATTTGTTTCGCCTTCGCAATTCCTCCAACGGTGCATCATCATCAACTTCTGGTATCTCAGTGCTAAGTACATATACCACTTTCAATGTTGTGAGAAGGAAATGCATCTTCCTTTGCCACCTCCGGAAATCAACACCTTCAAACTTGTCTAGTTTCCCGAAATTCATCATCAAATCCTTTGCATTCACCATTGTGATCAAAACAATAATTTAAGAAGAATATTGTAATTTGAGGGTGTGAAGATGATCGACAATGCTTTGAATTCCTGCAAATGTAATGATTTGGATCCTCGCAGTTTCACGAATGAATCGTTGTCCTTCTTAAATTATTCGACCCTATACTTTGTCCCGAGTATCACGAATATTTAAGTGAGATATAAACTGAGAGACAACCTTTAAACTTTGGACTAAAGATTAAAGAGCACTTTGAAGTTTTGAATTTTATAGAATGAATCACAAGGATGCTTACATATGTTATATCTTTGTTTAACAATGTAAACTTGCTTATATATAGCACTTGGTTCTGAAAAAGAGCAAAGGAATACGTCCTTTAAGTGATTGATACCAAAAGAAAAGGTACCACTTGGTTGTACCCACTCACCAAAAATCAGTTTTCGGCTACAGGTACTCATCCGTACGGATGAAGTATTTATCCTTCCGGATAAATCAGCCAATCCGTACGGATGAAGTTATCATCCGTACGGATAAATCACAGTATCAAAATGTTACAATTTCAGCCTTTCATCCGTACGGATAACTCTTATCAGAAAACTTTACATCCGTACACTCATAAACACTTGTATAAGCGTGCACTCCGCACCTCCATACTTATATTTTAGCTTTACGAGCATAACCACCCTTGTACTAAACCCCGATAACCTCAATGGCTTGTGATTATACTTAAATCACCAACAATCGGCTCCGGTTAGAATAATCTAGAATTGTGTGTGAATGGGACGCTTAGTAAGTTCGCCGGACTCGGGTTTCTGAAGTGCCTTTAAATCCGATAAGTGTGTAAAGTCTCATATTCGTAAAGTAATAGAATGCTCACCCCTATATAATTGTGAGACATTAAAATATTGTCAACTCAGGTTAGTCCTTTTAGACCAAGCGAGGACGACGGTCTAAGCAGTTGACCAGATCATTTATGACTAATTTAACGCTAGCGGTGTACATGGTTTGGTTCGGTACGGTTAACGGCCTTAGCGAAACCGAACCGAAATTTTCGGTTAATTAAAATTCGATACCGAAACCGAACCGTTTGTTTTAGGTAATAGAATTGAACAGAACCGAACCGTCGTGCGGCGTGTCCATGCCTGTGCTTCATAGCTTTTTCCATATACTTTAGTGCGAACTTTATAGAAAACACTTGAAAGAAAGGCTCCACAGCATCACTTTAGCATTTGTTGAGTTCAGGACTCCTGAGGAACTTTAGTCAGGTACTGTTGTTGATTACTCTGATTTAATAGGTACTCCCTCCGTCCCGTAATATAAGTCCTTTTGGCCATTTCACACAGTTTAAGAAAACCTAATAAATGAGTTACTTTTTAATATTTCCATGCAAAATATTGTATTGTTTTCTGAGACTGACTAATAATAATACATTGTTTAGTGTAAAAGTGAAAAACATGCATTCTTTTGTGAGAAAGACTTATATTTTGGGACACCACTAAAAAGCTAAAAAGACTTATATTACGGGACGGAGGGAGTACTTAGGGAAATGTTTCTCTTCACAAAATGCTTAGAATATTTAAAGTAGATTAAGGAAGAAAGGATCTTCTTGGAGCATGATCTTTAGGGAGATTATTTGGCTCATATTCGCATTGGGGGTTCACTCCCTCGTGTGTAGAAAAGTTTGTCGGAAAATCTTGGTTACTATATTTAGTAATTTTGGTCACATACGATTCTAATTTAGTAATTTTGGTTCCATAATTTAAAAAAAAAATTTAAAAAAAAAAGTCTCAATTTCAGTACACGTCTCATTTCCGGCGAAATGTTGCAGCCTTTTAACTCCTTCAACCACCGGGACCAAAATTTCTTTATTATAATCGTATGAGACCAAAATTGATATATATTATCCCAAAAAATGACCATTTTTTACTAAATTAAAATCGTACGAGACTAAAGTTGATATCACGCTTTACAATTTCCCCATGTTTTCATCCGGGGAGCTTTTTTTTTAACATATAAAGAAATTAAAGGGAACAAGAAATATCAATCGGTAATTAACTATTAATTAAAGGGATGTTGTAGTTAACCATCAAAATAAGCCGAACAATCGTCCTTAAATGTTGCAGCCGGCAATTTAATCTAGTAACATTATGTCCTACGTCCTCTCTGTGAATGAGCATTCTCCAAATGGTAAATTGTGGTGAAACATAGTTTTATAATTGAATTTTTCTAGCATATTATGAGTTCATTTACATGGTGTTTAGTGTAAGGGGTTGTATTTATGAGAAAATAATATTTGATAAAAAAAAAATGTGATTTGTATTCACACTTTTAATGAAGTTGAAACATGCGGGACAGCGGGAGGATCTGAAGTGTTCTAGAAACACAATATAATTACAATATTTATCTATAATAAATGTTATAGAATAGAATAATCTATACACTATTAACATCCCTCAAGTTGGGCCGAGGGAGGAGGCTTGACTTGGCTCATTGATGTTGGAACGCCAGTCAAGGTAAGGATTTTGTGAGACAAATCCGCTAATTGATCATGTGCATTAATTAACACGTTCAATGCGAAGGATGAGGTGTTAAACCTGATCATGAATAAAAAATGGTAGTCAATCGTAACATGTTTCATGCGAGTGGAAAATAAGATTGGAGCAGAATTGGGTGGTGCCAAGATTAATATCACAACAAATAACCGGAACATCTGGAATAGAGACACCAAGATCATGAAAGAGAAAAGTGAGTCAATTGAGTTCAGCAATAGCAGAGGCAACGGAGCAGGTATTGAGCTTATGTGGAAGAACGAGCAATAGTGGATTGTTTTTTGGAACTCCAGGTATTCAGCTTCTGTGGAAGGACGAGCAGTAGTGGATTGTTTTTTTGAACTCCAGGAAATGACATTCTTACCAAGGTAAGTGACACACACACTCGTGGAAGCAAAATTATCCTTCTCAACACTCCGGTCAGCATAAAAAAAAGGCATGCAAGGTAAGTGGGGAACGCCGGTGTAATTGAATGCAATAATCAATAGTGCCCGCAATATATCGAAGAAAACGCTTAACATGAGCCCAGTGAACACAATCGGATAACACTCAATTCAGTTCTATTACAGCCAGAAATGGAGCAGAATAGCTGAACCTTACCAAATGAACAAGCTGTCCAAATTGTAAGTGAACGAACTCATGCAAATTTGTTCTTCATTCGATTTACAATCACGTAAGCTGTTTTTACAGAATCACTGTTCTAAACACAAAGCAATCGATTGAAAACCAACAACACTGTCACGAATTACAAATAATATCCACAGGGAAAGAGAATTAAAATCAATAAGGACTTGGGATTAAAAATAGCCCTAAAACACGAAAAAACCGAAAAAAAAAAAAACAACACAGAGAGTATGAGTCCACAACCCTTTAAAATATGTACTACTAATACAACTATTATGCAAAAGGATTTCCCCCAACAGACGCTACAGGCTCCTGTGTCGGTCCATTCCTACGGAAAAAAAAAGAAGAAGACAAGCACATTTATCACACAGATGGAACTTAATAACCAACAAATCATAAGTAAAACAAACACTCGGTTTGGTTTGGGTGACAATTTTTTCAAACCAAACCGACTTGTAAGAGGTGAAAACCGAACCAAATGGGGCCGTTAAATTGGACATGAAAATATATTGTATTTATTCTTATTCAGTAAAAAGAAAGAACGTTGAAATTCTGTAGATAAAAGATTCATGCCAAGACATGTACAAGTCTTACTGCAGTACACAGCTGAAAAGAACACTTACATTAACTGTCTGCTAGATCCTTGTCCTGCAATGAATTCTAGCCCACCTGAATATCGACAACAACACAAAAAAAAAAAAAAAAAAAAAAAGGAACCTAAGGCATCGAAATCATGATTTTTAATAGTAATAATCTTTAATAGCATCATACCCAATTTACCGAAACACCACAATAATAATCGACTTTTCAAAAGTGGATTATGTACATCTGGGTTATTTTAAAAGTTGTTTATAGATCATATCATCGACTTTTTGAAAGTCTGGTTTTGGTGTGGTGCCACAATAGCCAGCGGAACGGTACATCTAAATATCCCCATTTAATTACTTAAGATGATTAACTTTAAAGAAAAGTACTAATTAAACTGACCTTCTGAGCCCGGAGGACAAAACGGACCAATCGGGTCGTCGGAAAACCAAGGCTGATTTGCTGCAGGAGTGAAGGAAGTAGGCATCTGGCCATTTGGCAGTGCTTCGTGCAAAGAGCTCATGTCCCAGAGATTAGGCTGTGCATACAATAGTAGTATAAAGTTAGATTCGTCCACATAAATCAGTTAAAAGCTGTAACGACCCGTTACCAAAAACTCGAGTGATTTCGCAAAACGGACTGTTCAACCATGCCCCGAGAGGAAATCTTGAAATACTAAACCTTTCTAACTAATATTCTATCCAAAATATGATGCGGAAGCTAAACCATCACTAGTCGGGTCTAACATCACCATGATATATATACATATGTAAGGAGATTAAACCTCTGTCTGTACTTCCACCTAAATTATATTGTAAAAGTGTCAGGTCTCTTTATTGGCTTTGCATAATTGCATACCCTTTATACAGAGGCCCAATGGTTTGGGAAGTTCCCCACTAAGTAACAGTACATGTGTCTTACCACGTCGTCGTATCCCACTGCAGGATCGTAAGGAATATCAAATGGGTTCGTAGAAACATGATTAAAGGTGAATGAATGTGCTCCCACCTGTAAAAGACAAGCAAACAAGTATACAGCACACACAAGTTATAATCATAATCACATCATCATCACATAACAAATTACGATCCAAAATCATATATCGAAACAAAAATATACCGGAATGCCTGAAAAATCATGCTGTGGCATGTTGGAGTTGCTTTGTGATAACGCATTCGGCATAGGAGTGATATTAGCCCCTGAAACACTTTCAATTCCATAGTCTTGGAACTCCTGTGTAGTAAAGTTTAAGTTTAGTACAAGAGATTATATGAAAAGACATTTTTAAATCTACTGATTAGAGATTAAAGGCTAATGCACCGAAGCTTCTTTGCTAGTTCTGTAAGCACTTTCAATCTGCAAATGGCCATTAGAATCTTCGAATGCATTCCACACCTGCAAAATAAAGAGAGTAGAAATTTATTAGGTCTCTTTTTATAAATACGGTACAGGAAAAAAAGAATACTTTTATGTGACCAAGGATCACAAATAGAACTCGTGTCTTAACCTGAGTACTAGCTACGCTTGGAACAGCTTCTTCAATGCTTTGAGGACCATTATGCCAGATCGGATGTGTTGCTGAAGAGGGTTGTCCGTGAGAAGGAGCATCCTGAGAGGAGGGCCAGATCGGAAGTGTCGCTGAAGAGGATGGTCCGTGAGAAGGAGCATCCTGAGAGGAGGGCCAGATTGGAAGTGTTGCTGTAGAAGGTGGTCCGTGAGAAGGCGCATCCTGAGAGGAGGGCCAGATCGGAAGTGTCGCTGAAGAGGATGGTCCGTGAGAAGGAGCATTCTGAGAGGAGGGCCAGATTGGAAGTGTTGCTGTAGAAGGTGGTCCGTGAGAAGGAGCATCCTGAGAGGAAGGCCAGATCGGAAGCGTAGCTGAAGAGGATGGTCCGTGAGAAGGAGCATTCTGAGAGGAGGGCCAGATTGGAAGTGTTGCTATAGAAGGTGGTCCGTGAGAAGGCGCATCCTGAGGGGAGGGCCAGATCGGAAGTGTTGCTGAAGAGGATGGTCCGTGAGAAGGAGCATTCTGAGAGGAGGGCCAGATTGGAAGTGTTTCTGTAGAAGGTGGTCCGTGAGAAGGAGCATCCTGAGAGGAGGGCCAGATCGGAAGCGTCGCTGAAGAGGATGGTCCGTGAGAAGGAGCATTCTGAGAGGAGGGCCAGATTGGAAGTGTTGCTGTAGAAGGTGGTCCGTGAGGAGCATCCTGAGAGGAGGGCAAGATTGGAAGGGTTGCTGTAGAGGGTGGTCCGTGAGAAGGAGCACCCTGAGAGGAGGGCCATTGGTCCAAGTTTACAAATGAGTTTGTATCACCCGGAAAATTCACCGTTGCAGATTTGTCAACACCAATTGCGTGTTGAGGTAAGTCAAATGTTGCCCATCCTTCATTTGAAGGTACAAGCACATCCGAAGACTTTTCAGGAAAGGATACAGAAGGTGATTGCTTAGGGATCTCAGAGAATAATGCTGGAGTAGGTGGTTCGGCTTGAGCCACGTGATTTGAAGTAAACGGCTGAAATAAATCCATAGGTGTTTCAGATGGAAATTCAGGAAAACTAGATGTGCTAATGACTGGAGCTGGTGAAGTAACATTTTGAGGTGCATAAGGTGCATCGAAAAGGTCTAGGCCATTGAAATTCATAGGCGGTGATGATTGAGAAGCTGAGCTGTCGTTTGACTTGGAAGGCGGAAGCTGATTATTGGGCACTCCGTAGCTTCCTGGGAAGGAAACAGTTCTCTGCTTTCAAAAAGTTACTAATCAGTTAATCAGTTTAAGAAATTACCGCAGGTACAACGAGGTTACTTACGTTAAACATGACAACATATGAAAATACAGATAAATTACATAAACATCTAATTTCTATATCCAATAAAAATCATGAAGCAACATGCTTTGATTATTCCATTCAAGCAAGTAAACAATTAAAGCACCCGCATAAACATGCCAACGAAAATCTAAAGCAGGAACCAACGAAAGCAAATGATATTGAGGATTCTGGATCCGATCCGTACCACACAAGAACCATGAGTCAGTTGTCTACTTAAGTTGTTAAAGAGAAGTGTAATTTATACATATATCTAACACTCTCCCTCACGTGTGGGTTTTCCGACACACAGGGACAATTATAGACATAATGTAGCAGCAGTATTATACTTATTATATACATGTGGGCAGAAGTGTGATTTTCATCCTTTAACCTCCGTGTGCTCAGTACCTAAAGGTATGCGTTATTAATGAGATCCGGAGAAATGTAATTTATAACCCAATAGCTTGACTCAGATGGTAAGTGGTTTGAGAAATGCTAAAGAGGTCAAGGGTTCGATTCCTCCCAAGAGGTCGAATACCGTATTTCTTAATGGCTCCAACTTGTTACAGAGCTTTAGGTCAGAGTAAACACACGAGTATGAGTCAAACTCTCCGAACACTCGACTCCGGATTTAGTTGGCACGTGGTGGTTCAGGATAACGCGAGGTCCACATAACCAACAAACATAAAAGGAGAATGTAACTTATGCATATATCTAACACCTATAATATTTTTCCATCCTGTCCCCAGTCTCCAATATTAGAAAAGATGATATTTTCTAAAACTAAAAACGAAAAGAATGTCAACCAAAAACTACGAGGAAAAACAAAGAAAGAAAAAGAAAAAAGAGTTGTATTGTGTAGTTATCCTAGACGCACGTGATGACATTCAATAAGTTGCTACATTTAAGTTTTGCAATATAGATTAGAATGCTATTATCAAATTGTAATTACCACACCAGAAACGTATGATTATCTCACTATTATGATTACGATTATGATTATCTCACTATTTAAGTTTTGCAATGTAGATTAGTTTTACTGGATTATGATTATCTCACTATTATGTAGAAACGTATCTGATGCTAAAGACTGTAACAATGTATATGCAGAAACAACAGTGCTATATTAAAGACAAAATTGGAAATATACAGTTGCAAAACATAACCTGTGGGTGTGTCATTTTTCCATCATCCGTCATGCTAAACAAGTCTACATTTGGATTCCTCAAATGATTTAAATCTTCACTTGAAAACTCTCTTGATGTTTCACTGGATACACTTCCGTTGTCTTTCTGAAAGTTCGGTGATTGTATATCAGATTTAAAAGGATCACCCCCACTGGACACAGAACAATCTGAAGCCCTCGAGTTGGATCTCTCAATTGCAAACCTGTCCTCGATCACATGATTTGGACTCCGATCAATAGGACGACTAGGACTCAGGAAGCTAGAGAAATGTTTTTCATAGAGGCCACGGTCTGAACCAGGCTTTCTACTGAGGGCTGATGTACGTTTTCCATAGCGCCTTTCTTCATATTGAAAATCATATGGTGGACTCTGTGAATAAGAGTGATAAGAACTTGCTCGTCTGACCTCATCTTCATGGCTGCTTAGATGCTGAAAATTGTCAGAAGGTCACCACGTTATAATGCACACCATATGAGAAGATGAATGCAATTGTAATTTCAATAGCTAATTTTACTTACAATTAATCTGAATAATGATAACTATTACCTGTACATCTCCGGAAGCATTCTCCGTTGATTTCCCCCCAACATACTTCTTATTTACGTAGACATTCTTTATGAATTCTCTAATTTTATCAGGTTTACTGCACGAAGAAAACATATTATCAAGATACCATAAGATTCAATCTGCAAAAGGGGCAGGCATCAGCTTATTTAAAGGAGGAAAACAAAAAGAGATGGAGAGTCGAGATATGACACCTATCATCTGGAAGTCTCAAATTTTGTGCATCCCATTCCTTCAAATAAATCTCCCTCGCACGCTGAAAGGATATCATCAGGTTAATTTAATAAAGAAATCATTTGCTTATGGGAGGAAAAAATAACTACAGGCTTACCTGATTACCACCATTCTGAAGAGCTTCCAGTTCTTGAGTTGTGAACTTAGCCATTGACACAGACTTCACACGATGAGTAAACTCACGGCTGTTGCACAAACAATTGAACCAAACATAAGTAGTTAATCTTGAGATTAGGTGATCTTAACAATTCTTTTAGAGCGTAATCGTTTTTAGTAGTCAAACAGAAAAGTTGACCGCTTTTACGTCATAAATTCAACACAACAAACAATACGAGTGGTAACGAAATAACACAGCAAGTAATTCAAAATAATCAGGATTATTCAGTAGAAATTTGTTATCACCGGTAAATTGGACGCAAAAAGATCAGAGCACATTAACAAGGTGCAAACAGAAAATCCAAAAGTGGGATTTCCTCCAGTTGTTATCTAAATGATTTTTTTTCTTTCTAAAATGAGATATATATAATAAAGATATTTACATCCTAATTCAAAGATGCAAGCCATCAATAATAACTTCAAGATTCTGAAAGGCGGAAAATAAACATGCTATTCTATGGAAATAACATCATGCATAACTGGAAAGACTTCTATAGAGACGAAAATTTTCCAATGTTTTACATTCAGATCCTCGATACAAATAAACAGAGTAATACCAGTAAATTATTATACTCAAAATTGAGATATTATGCAGATAACACAAAATTACAAACACATGCACATAGAACTAATATTTACATGTATCCATACATATCAATGTAATTACTCTCACTTCTAACACAATAACCATAGCATTTGAACAACAAAGACAGACAGTGCTATTTAATCAAAGTTTCATCGACACGCATTCATTCGTTCCCCAACAGATTAGCCTTAGCCATTAGTCAATCAAAATTTACTCAATCACTTAACCAAGTGTAAATTAATAGCTTCTATTTCCTGATAACCAGATCTATAAGAGAATATTTCCTTTCGAGCATCTAAAATCTTCCAAGGGCATGCTTCAGCCACCTTTCTAAGAACCAAAATAACACAACTTATCTTATTGGTGAAATTAATGGCCATCAGTCCACTGCCTACGTCAAAGACTTGTACAAGTGCAATGGCATAAATCTGTTCTTTTACCACAATACGAGCCAGTTACAACTTACAAGTGATGCATGATCGTTTGATATCTGGGTAACTTTTAAGCTTTCTTTGAAGAAAAAAGATGGAATTTGATTCCCCATGACCATATCAGGTAGGAAAATCGACACATTGTTACTTATTGAGCTTCTAGGTAACAAAGGCCCTAAAAGTTGAATTGGAAAGTTGTCCTTACATCGATTTCTTCTCATCCCCCATGAAATTTAAGCATTCTGTAGTGATCTAAAATGATGCCTCTCGTCTCTTATTGCGCTCCGTATTAAATACAAAAAACTTAGCACGACAGTGTCAGAGCAAACTTCGTGTAACGATACCAAAAAAACAATCAGCAAACATCATAGTCACAACTCACAACACAGAAATGATAAGAAGCTTACTGTATTCCACCGCACGTTGTACAAACAAATGTCCAGAAATTCGTACACACATACTGCGGCACCTGCACCAACAACCAATAATTCTAAATACTTTCTCAAAAGCAGTGTAACATTCAAAAACACTGCAGAAAAACTCCAAATTCCAGCTATTTCACAGCTGAATTAGCAAAGTAGACATCTTTTTGAACATTAAGGCAATAAGCAAAGTTAACAAACTACATAACTTCAATCAATCACCAAGCAATTAACATTCTACCTTAAACAGTAGCAAACAGTTCCATCAAACAGAAAATAATTTTGAAAAATAAACACAGAAATGGCTAATAATAATCAGATACAGCTAAACAATACGAATCGAACAAAATCCGTAGCCAAAATAAACCGAACAAAACTAAATCATCACAAAATTTGAAAATTTTACCAAACTGTTGCAGTTAATGCATCTGCGATTCGGTGGCAACTTCATAAGCCCTCTAATTATCTTCTCGTTCCGCTCTTCTTCTCTTCTACTACTCATTTTCGCCTTCTTCAATTAAAAAAAAAAAAAAAAAAAAAAAATAATTTGAACGAACGAAGAACAAAAATTTGCGAGTTCCACAAGAAAAACAATCGAGCGAAATTTTTTTATAGATAATTTGATTTGAATTAATAATATTATCTGAATTCAGTTATGATTCAAGGTGAAGACTGAAGACAACAGAGCAGCTCTGTGCCTCAACAGATTTCAATTCAAAATGAATGAGGGGTTTCGCTGCTATAGGCTTGGCAGCTAATCATTGGAACAGTAATTATAAAATGGCCCATGATATTTCTCATAATTGCTAAATTACCATAAAAATGTTCTACTTGGACTGCTCATTGGTACGTCAAGGATTGACTTTTTTTTTTTTTTTTTTTCTCTCCCAAAATAATAATAAAAAAAAAATTCGTTTTAATAAAAGATAATTGAGCATCGGAAAGAAAGAGATGAGAAATATTTGGTTATAAAACACATCACTTGGTTATGTTACGATGGTTATAACTTATAACAAAAAATAATTAAGAAAGATAAGTCTCTCTTTTAGGTTCTTACTTCTTACACATGTTTATCATCCCCATTTCTTGCCTTTGTAATTGATTTATGAGATTATCTTATTGTCATTAAAGTCCATTGGTGTCTTATTGCCGATTTCAACAAAGTAACTAATGATCGAGATAAACATGGGACGGACCAGTTACAGAACTAAACGTGTAAAAGTTATGGAGTTTGGTTCTAGCGAGGGACCTTAAGAAGGTGATTTTTCATGGCCTTGGATTCACCTAGGAATGATCTATTGTAGGATCCCGAAAAAACTCAAAACGCTTGGATCAAGCATGGTGCACCCCAGATTGGCTTCAGAAATTTCCAGATGCTAATATTGCTCACTTGGCCCTTTCTCCTCCAACTCCACCGTGCTAATACAAGTCGTTGAAAATCCAAGCATTTTTGCTTCTTAAACGTGTAGTTTGATCATATTTGTTGAACTACCATATATCCCAAAAGCTTAAGCTAATTAGGAGGTAGATAATTAACATTTTATATATTCAACACGTCCCCTCAAGTGTGGGCCTATTTTATTTTTAGAGAGGCCCAACACTTGTTTTTTTTTTTTTTTTTTTGGTGACTATGCTTGGAGCGGAGTTTGAACCCAGGACCTCTCGATCTGATACCATGTTGAATTATTCTTTATCCCAAAAGCTTAAATTGATGGGGAGCTAGATAATTAACATTTTACATATTCAACAATATTCAATTCAAAGACTTTGCCCTCTTCTTGGGACCATGACATAGACCTATCTGAAGCCACCCTTAACTTCTCTACTGCATCCGAAAAATGAAATTGGGACGTTTTTAGGCATATCTTTTAGACAGAAAGAGCAGTGCATGAGGCGTATTAATGTGTTCGAATAATCTTTAGCTAACCATATGTCGAACTTTCTAACTTAGCTTCTTAATGACTTATCGGTAGAGTAAGACAACATCTTATCTCAATAAGAAAAATATCGGCACCAACGATCAAATATCCAATGGTTGGTGGAAATGAGCTGGAAATGTAGCAAATGGTTCAACATCGTTATCTTCAAATCTATACGAATGATCACGGTGCTCACTTGTGCAACTGCTTCTTTGTGTTTCAATTCCTACTCTTGCCGGGTTGATATTCTTCAACTAAATAGAGAGGTTTGTGACATGAACTTTGAAGACGCTCTATTTTAGAAGGGAAGGTATAAATCGGCAGGACCAGATGGTTTACCACCATTATTCTACAAGAAATGTTGATCGATCATTGGGGTCTCGGTGATAAATTTTATTAAGCAAGTTTTTAGCGAAGGCACCTTCCTGGTTTCTATGGACGATACGGTTTTCTCCTTCATCCCGAACGTTGATCAACTAGAGCACCCTCGCAGTTCGATCCATGGCACTATCCAATGTAGCAATCAAGTTGGTAACCAATGTTTTAGCAAACCGCCTTATGACATGGTAAAGTGGTCTTTCATTGTTAAGATTCTGCATCAAATCGGCTTTGATTCGCAATTGGTGGAGCTTATCATGCATTGCATATCCTTAATGCGATTACTAAAGAAAATTAGAATACACAGACGGAAGACTCTGAAACTATTTTTTATTGAATTGATGAAATAAAGAAATACATCTCATATTTATAGTTCTACTATGGTCATTAATAGATAGACCAATAATTATTTGAATAAAAATGATAAAGATAAATACTAATAACCACTAGATAATTATTTATTTCAACAACTCTATCTTTTTCAAACAACATCGTTTATCTCTTTGAGATCCATTACTTTATCTTCTATTACCCCTCCTCAAACGTTGTCGGGGTTGGAGGGAATGTTTACCGGTGAACGAAGAAGATGATACGGCTTTTCGACACCCACGGCTTTTAGCTCCCGACTCTTGACTCTTGACTTTTAGTCTGTGGCTCTTTCAGTTTTCTGTCGAAAAATCCGGCAATTTTTTTCCCGTTCTTATCATCATCCCAGTATCCCCAAAGACCATTCATTTATAGCCACACACACATACACACACCTCAAAAAAAACAAAAACAAAAAAAACACAATTCGATCCATTACCTTTTTCATACCGTTCGCTATTTAAACACTATGTCTTCATACAAACCAAACACTACAGTCATTTTTTTTTTTCCCAAATAAAGATGTCCAGATTTTTTTTCTTCACAAATAAAGATGGATGATGGATTAAATTCCATGATTCCATCCTTGGTCCATTCTTTGATCTATTTTATATTTTTTTATCATTCCAGAATAACACTCTTGAATATCATTATTATTATTATTATTATTATCATCATCCATTTTGTGTCTATATTTTTAGTGTGATTATAAAATTGCAGATCAAATTCAACAATGACAATAAACATAGATCCCTCCGTCAGCTGTGTGTTGTAGATCAAAGAGCACTTTTGCAGTCATAAAAATTTTATCTTCAATTTTGTTAAATTAAAATTAAGTGGTTGTTTTATCTTTATCTTTTAGGAATTCTCTCCTATATAAGAGAGTCATCTGTAAGTATTTTATTATTCAATCAAAGAACCATTTTCAAAGTTTAGAGTTTGTGTGTTCTACTATTATGTTTTTCTTCATGGTATCGGAGGAGAAGATTCTGAATTCAAACCCCGCTTCCAGAACAATTAAAATCGAAAACAAAAAAAAAAAAACTCTGAAAATGGTTTTTTGATTGAATAATAAAATAGTTACTGAGGACTCTCGTATATAGGAGAGAATTCCTAAAAGATAAAGATAAAACAACAACTTAATTTAAATAACATAATTGATGATAAACTCAATATTTTAACAAACTTTATCTCAATATAACAATAATATCTTTAGTTTGAACTCCAATCTTTATCTATGATCATCTTGTCTTCTATTAATTACCAGTCTTATGCAATGGTGAGCACTTGAACTCCTTTCACCCTCAATGAGGCCTCCGGTCTTTGGCCGCGTACCCTTTGTTCTATGTATAGAAGTTTTGAGTAGAAAGATAAATAAAGCCATAGATTTTCGTCATCCTTTTAAACTATATTGTGCAGGGCAGCCTATCTCACCTATCTTTTTAGCGGATGATTTGCTTTTATTTGGGAAAGCATCAATCCATCAGGCAGAAATTATGAACACAATTCTTGATGAGTTTTGTTAATGCTTTAGGCAGAAAATCAGCGTGCACAAGTCGGTCTTTCACACTTCTAAAAATGTCCAAAGGCAACAACGGAACCTGATAGCTAGTACCTTACACATGAGGCATACTGAAGACCTCGGGACCCTTTACTTCATGGAAGGGGGACCAAAGCTACTTGCGGTCATCTTGTCCACAAGACATGCAAGAAGCTAACAACTTGGAAGATAAAATCTCTTTTGAAAGTGGGTATAACTATTCTTATCATGCCCTCTCTATCTAATATATCTTACAATACTATGCAGACCGTCTACCTGCCTAAGGGCATCATGCATAAAATAGATAAAATGTGTAGGGCTTTCATTTGGGGCGAAGAAAATGGTCGACGAAGATTTCACTCTATCTCTTGGGATAAGCTAAGCAAACCAAAGACTCTCGAACATTTGGGGCTTCGTAATCTGCCTAAGATGAACACTTCTTTGTTGGGGAAGCTTGTGTGGAGCCTAGTGTCAAATTCTCAAACGCTATATGCTACTGTGATGAGGGGAAATACGGCGATCTAAGCAATTAATCTAAGGCAAATTCCACATGGATCCGGAGAGATATATATGGTTCATGGAAGCAACTCCAAGAATATAATGAGATGGATATTCAATTAATACGATGGAGCCCTGCGAGCAATGGAAATTATATTTTTCATCCAGTTATAAAGCCTTCCACGCTAACCATGATGAGGTCAGTGATACATATATATGGAGTTTAGTTTGGCATTTGAAACTTCCTTAGGAGGAGATTCCGATTCAACAAAGCAAGTTTTAGTTGTGTCTGGACTTGTTGAATATTCAAAGCTTATAATCTAAAAATCCGGAAGCTCGGCTGAGGGCTGGTCAGCTGAGTGGATTCTGTGGAGAAATCTGGTACATTACATTTGGTATTGATGAATACATCTGGTACAAGTACATCTGGTTGACTTTGAATTGAGAGTTCAAGTCAAGGTGGAGATTTGACAGCAAAGTGACTTAAACTCTAATCTGGTTGATCTAATATGTGAAGTCAACTGAGTGATGGTCAGATGAGTGAAGTGTGTTCAAGTCTGTGAAAGTCAGTTGAAAAAGTCCAGCAGAGCTTCTTCTGAAGTCAGTAGACTGCTGAGTCTGTTGAGGTATATTGAACACAGCTGAGTTCTACATCTGGGTAGTGATCAGTTGAGTTGGGTCAGCAGACGGGCCCACATCTGGGGCATTTATGGCAATCCGACAAAGATCCTTTTGCGGCTAGGGTTTTAGGGATCTGTGCCTATAAATACCAACTCTAATGATCATTGTAATATATGTAATCCGTCTTAAGTTCCGTGCATAATATCTCTTTTCTGTCCGTGGAGTGGTCGGTACAACGCCGGAAACCACGTTAAACCATGCTGGAAAGTCTCTTTAGAGTCTTTCACATTATTGAGGTTTTCCCTAGTCATGGGGTGATCATGCGGTAGTGATTGGGTGTGATATTGAAGCATGTGTAGGATTCATGTCGCTCGTCCGGAAATCACGTATATTTTGAATATGAGTAAATATCTGAAATGGCCTTCGTATAAGGAATGTCTAGCTCTCGTTAATCTTTGCAATGTGGGAGTAAATGAGTTATTTCTAGAGAGCATGATATCCATATTATAAGATACGGTCGTTAATATATTGACACTAGAGATACGGCTGTATGGATATTATTATAGAGATATGATTGTATTTACACGATAACCGTTTCACATGAAATGTAATAGTCATTCCAATTTGACTCTTCCGATGATTGGGGGTCATGGCGTGTTGCTAGACGCTATCCATGATCGTTAGGTATGGGGACATTTTTGTAATTGCACCTTGTGTCTACGGCCAACATATTCAAAAGTCTATCGAGTCACACACATAAGGACATCTAGCCAGATTAAAATGCGGTTATAGTGATAATATATAAGGAAAGTTTATCTCGACGATAAAGTGTTATAGTGGTGAATTAATATGGTGGTATTTATTTATTATGAATAAATTAAATACAAGACATACAAGATATTAATTATGTTGATTAATTAAATATAAATATTTTAATGTGTATGGGGCGAAATATGTATGTGTATATGATACACATGTATTTTGCGAATTAATTAATCATAGCATTATATTGATTAATTAAGAATATTCGAGAAGCCAGTTAATGGCTATATGGGTCGAAATATATGTATATATGATATACATGGATTTTACAAATTTATTAATAGTATTATCATATATTAATATTAGATATTAATGTATATAGATTTGCACACATGTGTAAATTGATTTATTGTAATATAATAAATATAGATTCAATATTAGATATTGGCAGTATATATCTTGGAAATATTTAATATAAGATAATGAGTATTTAATGAGATAAATCTAGAATATCTATTTTCATTATTTTACTAGTAAGATGTTTTCTTTATCCCAATCAGTTTTGAGGGCATAGGGGCGTAGACACATTCTATATAAGAGGCGGGTGCCTAGATCTTTTGATCATCACAATTCCAAGAGTTAATAATTCTTGTGAAAAATAAGAGAGCTTCTCCCAATCAGTTTTGAGGGCATAGGGGCGTAGACACATTCTATATAAGAGGTGGGTGCCTAGATCTTTTGATCATCACAATTCCAAGAGTTAATAATTCTTGTGAAAAATAAAGAGCTTCCTTGAGAGAGTTCAGAGAGAGAAAATGTCGGTCTAGGAACCGAGTTTTTCTAGTAGCAATCCAATGGTGGATTCTGGCGGGTTGTTCGTGTGGATCAACGGTAGAGGCCGAACACTTGGGCGGTTTCGTGCATAAACTACAACCGTTGATAAAACGACGATCTATTTTAGATCATCCAAGGTATATTCTACGTCTACTTATTTTATGCTTGTTGCTTAAACGGAGTCGATCTTGGTTAAAAAGGAAATAAATTTTAAATTTCGATGCGTTCCCACATAGATTTTCTAACAGTGATATCAGAGCGAACTTCGAGTTTAAGCAATAAGCATTAATAAATTTGTGTAGTAATTAAATCTAGATGCACGATTTAAATTCGCGAAACGATAAAAAACGATTCGGGTAGGGGCAGCTCGTCCGTTAGCGGCGGCGCCCCCTAGGGCAGCCGGCGTCGGCTGGTGGTTTTAAGGTGGACCTCGAATTTTTGTCCTATCATTTTGTGAATTTTTATGGTACATTGAAATCTCTTGTTGTTTAGTTAATGACATGCGACTAAGTAATTTTTCAATTAGTTTGGACCGTTGGGATGACATGTGGCACTAGTTAATTTGTTGAGTGGAAGAGTTGGTTTATGGTTTTGATCTATGGTCCACAATTGTGGACCTAAGGTTAACCTAGGTCATTCCAAATTTGGTTTGGAATAGGCCTAGGGCTTTTTCAAAATTTTGATTTTGGAAAAGGCCTAGGACGATGTTTTTTGTTTTGGAAACCAAATGCATCCCTATGATTAAGAATCAAAAGGAAAGAAAATAAAAGAAACCCATTTTATCTTTGATTTTATTCTAGAATAGTTCTAATTAATAAAATTAAAATAGAAATTGTTTTGAAATTAATCGTTAATTTTATTTCGATTAAAATCATTTAATTAATTGAATGTTAATTAGTTAATTGATTAGATTGAGTAAATGTTAATCGATTAATTAAGACGCAAGTTGGTAATTTTAGTATTTATCTTTTCCATAAGGATTTATTGTATGGATTAGATATGTTAGATATAATATGTTTATACGGACCCCGATTGATCATGGACTCGACCAATATGATAGATGTGAATGATTTAAATTTTTCGTTGGTTTAAAAATTGTCCTAGGCCGTTATGAAGGACATGACCTAGCTCATTTTCTGCATTTATTCCATTCCCGATAGCTCCCCCGTGTGCGTCGGGTGTATAAATTTATTAGATAGATTTTTTATGTAACAAGAATGGAGCGGCATATGGAGGCCAAAGAAAAGAAGACATAGAGATCCTACTGGCGGTTGCCGCTACCTTTAGATTGTGACCCTCGGTTTCGTCAGTTTGTATTCAAAACCGCACATACGAAAAGTCCATGATCATACCGGTTACTTTATGCATTTATTTATTTTGCGCTTGTATTTATTTTATATGATACGATGAGTAGGATGTATGACTAGGCACGATATAGTGATTAATGAATTAAGAGTATTTTGGATATTATAATGACGGTGAAGAGCCATCGGAGAGATAGATATATTTGATGAGACCGTGATTAATTGAAATTAATTAAGTTAAAAACCTACTCCCACAACAAAAATCGAGTCATATTTTGCCTCATAATATTATAATGACGGTGAAGAGCCATTTGTTCGGATCCAACTTGATCGGCCCACGTCAAAAGAATGAGTTGACTCGTGTTGTTTTTCTACCTCGGGTATATCGTAGAGGACATGGAAAAGCTCACCTCGGCGACCGAAGTCGTTCGTTCGGCGCCCCCTCGATACGCCTTCGGTTCGGCGGACCGAAAATAAAATTAACGGTTGCAAAACCGAACTCGGCGTGAACCTTCGAATCGAGCTGCATTCGTGTACGCGGGACACGCGGGCGTGCACAAGCCCAAGGGTAAATCCGGATTGGATTTGCACCCCCCCGCGCCCGCGTAGAGAACGGTGTATAATGTTGGTTTCTTATTCCAACTACACTAAAACAATATCATATAAATATTGCTTCTTTTCCTTCTTCCAACCAATGTGGGAGAAAAGTTTCTTCCCATTTTTCCTTTCCATAACACACACTTAAGCCCAATAGGCCCAATATGACTTATCATTAATTTTCCAACAAACCGACTTTAAGCGTTAATTTCTCATTCACTCGTTATCCGAATTGAATGATTCCAAATCCGAATTCATCTACGACTCACGTAGTTTTCGAATTAATAAAACATTACATATATTCTACTATCGAAATATGATTTTTATGAGATCTCATGAATATTTGGGTTACGACTCGACTAGAATCTTACGGTGATTGGCCGCCAGGACCGTCTGATTTTAGAGACAATGGGTTGTTTATCACATAGAGATGTGAGTTGTCAAAGAGTTGACTAGTCAACCAATGGAAGTTGCATGAGATCCGACCGGTAAGTGTACCCACCTTTCGAAATTGACCCGGTTGATCGGCCTACATCGGGGATCGAGTCAACTAGATTAGATTCCATCCACTAAAGAATTTTGGAATATTCTTGAAAGTCGATTGGGAGTACGTAGTTGACTAGTGGAAGCAAAATCATAAACCAAAAGACCAATTTTTATTTTGCATGTATAAACAACACTATTTTATCTTATTTTTATGTTGTAGTTTTCTAGCAAACTTTTATTTCTATGTTTTTATTCTCGATTAGTAAAACCAAATTATGACTGTAATCTTTTGAGAAACATTCTCAAGTATGGTTAAGTAATTTTAATCTTTTTTAATAGGCAATGACACGAGCAACTACGTTATAGTAGTTAAATACAAGGAGACTACATATTTGATGGAGTGCTCTAAGACTTTAATTATTATTCAAAACGGAAGATTGTGATATGATTAAATCACTTGAAATGAATTTCAACAAATTAATCATATATTGGATACGATGATGTCCAATGAGTAATTCTGTCATACGATGTCAATTAATTCAAACATTAGATGTGTTGAATGTGAATGACCACAACAAATTTTGGAAAGATTGTTTTCAAAATTGTAAGATTTAAGTATCGAATTAATTCTTTAATCATTGCTTGAAGGTTAATTAAATAGTTCATGTTTTGAATATGATTTAAAGGTTAAATAAACTATCTAATAAGCTTTGGATTTTCTTTGTGAATGAAATTTGATGACATAGCTCTTGTGATTTTCTTAATTCTTATGAAGACTAAAACTAAGAAATATTTACAAGTGTTTAAGGGATTAAAAGGAAAGTTAGGGCAGTGCTTAAATAGAGAACTTATTTATGTCTCAATTCTACACAAGTGAGTTGAGATAAATCTATCTAAGCTCAAGTCGACTCTCAGATATATGATATCTTATGAGTATGATTGAATTAGAAAGATTGTATACAGAATATCCTAAGATAAGGAAAATGAAGCAAACATTGCAACATTTCCATAAGGTATTCTGAATATGGTAAACTGATAAAGGAACTAAATGAATGTAATTGTATTCCGGTTCTTATGAAGAACACGATATCAGTGACGTGTTAGGATTTAATGGACAAATTCAATTGTAAAGAATAAACATTATTCCAATAAAGTTGAACAGTCATTGAATCTAACACACTAGATTACTATCACTATATAGTCGATATAGGTGATAAAATCTCAACCAAATATTTGTATGGTTGTTATCTTTGATATTTTATGGTTGTTCTAGACATAGTCTCTGATGAAGAGAAACGTGTAATCAAATGTCATTATGATGATGTCTGAACCATGTGATTATGAATCATGTGGGTAGTACGTATCTTATCTAAAGATGACTAATATACCATTTTATGAAAAGGTTATTAAGTCTAGAAATTGACTAAAGCCTAAACATATTGATGTTTGTTGGCTTATGACAATTAATGCCATGAATGATATTATTGTTTATTACCCTCTTTGACTATTTTTAGAAATAGTCGAATGTAGTTAGTGAAGTATGAATTTCGGAAAGTCTGAAAAGTTCAAACTAGTACGAATGTGAGATTGATAAACAACGTAGGAATTAATCTTCAATGAGATTGAAGTATTTAATCCCTAAAGGGTGTTTCATAAGTTGTCTAAAATGAATCAGATTCTCCCTATAAGGATACCACTTTTGGGATTGCAATTAGATTGTGTTTCTAAAATAGAAACAACACTTTATACGATAAAGGTGTGACGTAATGCCGGGTCGTTACGGGGAAGTATAACCCTAGTTTTTGTTTAACTTATCTATTTTGGGACAAAACAGAAAATAAAACTGATATAATCCAAAGCTAGGAAGGATTTATTAAAAAACACATACTTAACCAAGTTTCGAAGAATGAAGGTTGGATAAATTCCATATCAGATATGGAAGAAGATAACATCAAATCCATCTTAACCGATGATTTGGGGTTGTCATGCATATCTTCCAATGTAAAAACAATTAAACGTAATAAACATGAATAAGGTACAACCGAAGAAAACGAAAGGCTTGTAGCCTAGTATGACATATGCAAATTTGTGGAATATCTTTGTAAGTACGCTAGATATTATTTACTTACCCATGGAGCAAAAGTGTTTGTCTCCAAACATGTTGTCTTCTTGATTTGATATGATTGAATTTCGATTTATTGGAAGTGTTTCTTCATCAAAGAAAAATACCTTTGATCATCTTTTGAGGAGTAAATTTAGATCTCAAAAGTAGTTTGAGAACCACATAGAGATATTCAACCATTGGAAGAAGGAACATGAGCGAAAGGCACTAGTATGACGCAAATTTGTGGAATATAATGATGAGTGTGCATAGAGGAAGACAAAGAAAATAGTGGGAGTAAATTTAGATCTCAAAAGTAGTTTGAGAACCACATAGAGATATTCAACCATTGGAACATGAGCAGGCACCGCATAATGATGAGGTGCATGACACTCCTCAGTGCACACAAGTACCCTGCGAGTCTGCAGATAACCACAAGCCTAAAAAGGCTACTGGTATGTTCATATTGAAGAATGAAGATCTCGTGACTTATGCAGGAATATTTGAAAGGCAAGAATAAGAGATATGGCTTGGAGCCATAATGTCTGAAATAGATTCCATGTGTGACAAACGGGTTGTGAACCTAGTCTAACTTACCTGAAGGGAATGTCTCTGAAAGGTGTGGTAAGTCTTTATGAAAGACTTACATAGAAGGTAATAAGATTACTAGTTAAGCTAAGTTGATGGATAAAGGGCTATGAAACCAAAACTTTGTAATTTTCTTTATGCTACCAGCTATGCTTAAATCTATTCAGATAGTGCTTGTTGTAGCTACGTATCATGGCTATGTGATAGTGTTGAAAATGTTAGGCCAGTGGCTTGATGTTTATACATGATAACATGATGTGTAAGCTTATGAGATCCATTTATAGACTCAAACAAGTTTCTTTGTATAACTTCTTTTCTTTGATAAACAAAAGAGTTTGCTTTTCATCAAGAGGAAGGACATGCCAAATATGCAAGAGGGTTAGTGGGAGTGTTCCATTTTTGAGCAAGGTATTGGATATCCTTCTCTGAATCATCACCCCATGTCATAATCAATTAATGTTTGATAGTTCAAGGCCTTTACGAAAGCCCTTGGCAGTAGCAATTCTTATTTTGAAAATAAGAATCTATAGTAATATATTTAGATACTGCTTGGTTATCATAGTTCATCTGCATAGATAAGATGCTAAAGGAGTTTAGCATAGACCACACCGAGAGACACTACTAGCCAGTATTCTCGGGGTCTATCTATGATAGGACATCAGTCCTAAAAGATAAGGTGACAAATGATACTTATGGAAGGTCCCCTTTGCTTCTGCAATAGGGTCCATCATAAGTGTTGTGATTTAAACCAGATGTTCACACTTCATGAAGAGTCATGAGTAAGTATGAAAGTGATTCTGGTATATGTCGAGACTATTCGTAAAAGTGTTAAGGATGGGTTCCTAGTTTATTGAAACTTGGAATTGGATAAATGTAGATATACAGATGTATACCCAGAGTCTTATGAAGATACAGTCTGGGCTTACGGTCACTTTGATTAAGTGATACAGTGAGCTGGAAATGTTCTTAGCTATTAATCACTGTAGATTCTACAACTGGGCCGAAACACAGTATTGCTTTAGAGGCGCTGCGGGAGCAGTACATGGATCTAAGAGGTTAATTCCTAAACCTTGTATGGTTCTTCCACCTTTACTGTATAGCTGATATATTGGTGGATTCATTGCTTAAAGCAAGGACCAGGGTCTCGTCAGATATTCATGTGTGTGTTAAGGCGGTTCCTTTTGACTTGATCATTTGGAACATGATATGAAGATAGTCTGAGTCCCCACGGGTGGAGATCCATTCACGTTTAGGGTTGGTTGTGAGTATTGCATGAGATTCTTGTGTCTCAACTTTGCCTTGTGTGTGCTGGTGATTGACTTTAGGCCAAGTGGGAGATTGTTGAAATAGTGCCCTAAAACCAATTGGGTTGGACCAGATCCGACCGGGTCAGATCATTGCTACTATTTCTTAATTTTTGTACATATGATAAATTGCTTTCTGTTATTATATATATGTTCGTTTAACGGACCAATTATGATATTGTATATATGATAACATACCTAGTGTCAAACTGTGAAAGAGAAATCATAATAGTGATTATGGTTGATGATATCTCGACTCACTTTAAAAGGTTTGATACTTAAATGTCTCTAGTCGTGTGTGCTATTAAATGGGACATTAATAGTACGATTAGACTAGCACGTATTGGATGTCTTATATCTTGTGAAGATAGGGATAGATCTCGTCTATCAAAGTGTAAGGACACTTGGACTGTACGTGGACATGTATTAGAGAATGCGTACGTTAGACTGACCTACTTACTTTATTAAGTGTCGCACTATTTGGCTATTGTGTAATATCCTAAGTCCGGAGTCTTCATGACATCACGGCATCACGGTGTAGATAGTAATACTTTGACACTATTGAGGTTTCCCCTAGCCATGGGGCGATCATGCGGTAGTGATTGGGTGTGATATTGAAGCATGCGTAGGATTCATGTCGCTCGTCCGGAATCGTGTATCCTTTGAATAGGAGTAAATATCCAAAATGGCCTTCTTATAAGGAACATCTCGCTCTCGTGAATCATTGCAAAGTGGAGTAAATGTAAATGAGTTACTTCGAGAGAGCATGATATCCATATTATAAGATACAATCGTTAATGTATTGACACTCGAGATACGACCGTATGAATATTATTATAGCGATAGGATTGTATTTACACGGTAACCGTTTCACATGAAAGGTAGTAGTCATTGCATTTGAATCTTCCGATGATTGGGGGACGTCATGGCGTGTTGCTAGACGCTATCAATGATTGTTAGGTATGAGGGGCATTTTCCTAATTGCTCCTTGTGTCTACGGCCAACATATTCGGAAGCCTATCGGGTCACAAACATAAGGACATCTAGCCGGATTAAAATACGGTTATAGTGATAACCAAATAAGTAAAGTTTATCTCGTCTATAAAGTGTTATAGTGGTGAATTAATATAGTGGTATTTATTTATTATGAATAAATTAAATACAAGATATTAATTAAGAAATATTAGTTTTTAGTCCACTTTTTCCCCCTTAATTAAGTGCGCTTCAATTTTTTAGTTGCATTAAGGACAAATAAATTCCACCGGACGAATATACCCCTATTTGATACAACTGTCAACCGGAGCAGATGGATTTTCCAATGAGAATATGAAGAATCAAAAAGCTTCCGCCGGTCTTCTTCCTTTATGGAAATTCCAGGTCTTTCAGGTTTTACTCCCTAGCAAACTTTTCATTTACAACTTTCCAATAGCGGATGCTTTAATTCTATAGCTTCTGTTAGAAGGAGAAGAAAATACGGTGGTTTTGCTTCAATATCTATAGCTGACAAAAGTGTGGAGAGGGAAAATTTCCCTACGAAAGCTCAGTTTCTGAAGCATCCTTTGGCATTGGTTGCTTTGGTTCCAAGAGATGCCTCCCTTTTCATCGCCGGTGCCGCCGCCAAGTCCATTACTGCACCGCTTGACCGTGTCAAACTCCTGATGCAGGTATTCTTTTGTTATCAGATGTAAATATTTTGATTCGGATTAATAATCACGATAGTTGAGTTTGTTCCTAATGTTCGTAATTGAACTAGACAAAATTGCATACTTATTGCTTGAGAATTTACGATAGTCGTTCATGTTCATTTATTGCTTGAGAATTTCTTCGCTTTATTCTATATTCACATTCGTATCCTTGAAGCCACGCAATTTGTTTTCTCGATTTGCATCTTCTTTTAGACTCATGGGATAAGAGCTGCACAAGAAGGTGTGAAAGGGAATTGGATTTCTTGAGGTACTCTTCTGGCCTTATTACAACATTTTGCTGCATATTGTTGCTGTATTTATGACAAGAGTGCTTTCTAATTATTGTAAATTATGGAGATTGTCTATTTAGAATGATTTTTAGGTATGTAAAGTACTTAATTTTTTATAAGTTGATTGCTCTAGTATTTGTTTGTAAGATGGTGAATCAGAGGTCGATTCTTGGTTTTCTTTGTTCTCAATTCTCTCTTATGTACTTTTGTCTTACCTCTGGGAATGATATTATGTGATAGGGCCTTGATTTTGTTGTTGCTGCCTTGGTGTTAGAGTTGCCAATCCATCAACCGTTGTTGACATAACTGGGAACGTTCCTCGAATTCGAGGCAAGGAAAGGTAGTAATCGAACTTTACAAATGTTCCGGGGATGGTATATCCTCGACGCCCTTCATCTACTATAGATCCCGATGTAACGCGTTTCTCTCTGTCTCGAACCGGGTTTGGGTATTATAATCAAGGTGTAACTTTATTCTGATTTGAGGAGTGCTTGTGCCTTGTTTCCTCATACCACCATAATGAAAACTTTAATGGTACAATCGTAGTTGGAAGTTGTACCAAGTGGGTGTATCGCCATCTTTCACATACTAGGAGTGAAAGATGAGCCTGATACTGATATTGTTTACTGATAGTGTGTGCCTTATATGATATTGTTACGCATATTGTGTGCCTTATATGAGCCTTATATGATATTGTGTCATTTGAATTAAGCCTTAAATGAGCCTTATATGAGCCAGATATGTGTGCCTTGAAGTAGTCACTTGAATTAAGCCTTAAATGATACTGATTACCTCATATGCGGTACATTTGTGCATCGATATTGATATTGATACTGATACTGATACTGATATTGATACTGATACTGATACTGATATCGATATGTAGGTAAAAAGGTTGTTACAATATGTACAAAGGTTGGGGTGTTACTTTTCAGCTATTTTTTATGTTGAATTCTGTTGTTGTTTGCGTTAATTTGAGTGGAATATGTAAAGATTGGAGCTTTATTCTTCTGCCATTTTTGCTGTTTTTTGGACTGTTCTTTCTTCCATTATGGTTTGCCATTTTTGATGTTTATTTGGGCCTTAATTTCTGCCAATTATTGCTGATAATTTAAGAGAGATATGCAAAGATTGGAGCTTTACTTCACTACAAATATGAGGAAAATATGCAAGAAGCAATTTGTTGAAGGTTTTTTTTTTGCCTTATATGAGCCTTATATGATATTGTGTCCCTTGAATTAAGCCTTAAATGAGCCTTATACGAGCCAGATATGTGTGCCTTGAAGTAGTCACTTGAATTAAGCCTTAAATGATACTGATTACCTCAGTTATTGATACTGATACTGTGTTAGTGTAAACGCTTCGATAAAATCCGGCTTTCAAATACTACGTCGAAAGGGTATCAAACGCGGTCTCAAAATGAAGATAAAAAATATGAACTTTGGTGAAACAATTTTGATGATCAGTGTTCTAAATCAAAAGTTACGGTCGTTTATCAGAAAAGCGCTCCGGTTAATAAAAATATTTTTTCGTCTTTCAAAATATACATCGGAAGGGTATCGTATTTGGGCTAATTAAAGAGCAAAAAAAATATGAATTTTGGTGAAAAAATTTCGATGATCGGAGTTGTAAATCAAATGTTACGAATGTTTGAAAAAAGAAAGAAAGAAAAAAGAATAAAAAAAAACAAACAAACCTAAAGCAGTGGAAGATTAATGCATATGCGCGCGTCCCTTTAATAAAAGGGGTACTTTTGTCCGTCTGAAATTATTTGTCCTTTTTGCAACTAATTAAAAAAAGGAGTGTGTCATATTTATTCATTTTTGTAATGTTTTTTTGTCCTTTTTCCTCAATCTCTCTATTAATTATGTTGATTAATTAAATATACATGTTTTAATTAATGTGTATGGGTTGAAATATGTATGTGTATATGATAAACATGTATTTTGCGAGTTAATTAATCATAGCATTATATTAATTAATTAAGAATATTCTGGAAGCCAATTAATGGCTATATGTGTCGAAATATATGTATATACGATATACATGGATTTCGTAAATTAATTAATAGTATTATCATATATTAATATTAGATATTAATGTGTATAGATTTACACACATGTGTAAATTGATTTATGATAATATAATAAAGATAGATTCAATATTAGATATTGACAATATATATCTTGAAAATATTTAATATAAGATATTGAGTATTTAATTAGATAAATCTAAAATATATATTTTCCTTACTTTACTAGTAAGATGTTTTCTTTCTTTCCACTCTACGCAAAAAGTTTCTCCCAATCAGTTTTGAGGGCATAGGGGCGCAGGCACCATGTATATAAGAGGTGAGTGTCTAGCTCTTTTGATCATCACAATTTTCCAAGAGTTAATAATTCTTGTGAAAACTAAGAGAGTTTCCTAGAGAGAGTTTAGAGAGAGAAAATGTCGGTCTAGCAACCGAGTTTTTCTAGTAGCAATCCAATGGTGGATTCCGGCGGGTTGTTCGTGTGGATCAACGATAGAGGCCGGACACTTGGGCGACTTCGTGAAGAAACTACAAGCGTAGATAAAGCGATGATCTATTTTAGATCATCCAAGGTATATTCAACGTCTAATTCTTTTATGTTTGTTGTTTAAACGAAGTCGATCTTGGTTAAAAAGGAAATAAATTTTAAATTCCGTTGCGTTTCCGCGCTAACAGTTATAACACATAGGTTTTAAGGAGATGAGACTATGTTTCATTTACGTCTTTTGGTATAAGAGGATGGCCATGATAAGGCTTTGTACGAATCTTTTCTCGGCCATCAATAAAAGGTTCGTTTATTTAAAAAACAATTCCCATGATGACCTCTACAATGATGATTAGGAACACTTGTTTATAACAAAAAATCTGGAAGCCATGAAAAATTAAATAAAAATATTCAACTAAGGTATAACATACTGTCTCTATTATTTTTCGAGAATGTAATGTCGGATTCTATATGTTTTGGATACACAATGGTGACATGGAATTGACTGTAAACATCTTTGGATTCAAAGGGTATATAATACTATAAACGCATACGTTCCGGGAAAAGAAACAAAAAAAAAAAAAAAAAATCAGAAATTTAAAAGCCCAAATCGTGTATTCAAAAGCCTCTAAATAAATACAAAAAGAAATGTCAAACTACGCAACATGACAATGGATTGATCTTTGAATCACTAAACATGCATCATAAAAATGATTGTTTAATTTTATTTCTTTCAATAATTATAAAAATGTAAATTCTCCTCAAATAAGCTCAATATTTTCATCATTTTCTTTAGAAACATATTTTTGCTTGGGGAACCAAGAATGAAGTTTAACGACTCAAACAATAGGTAATGCGAAAATGGTTATAGGCGGCTCGGTATGTGCATATTTCGTGATTAAATTCACACTTAAGTCTTATGAAATAGTCACGATCATACAAAAGAACATAAGTTTTAAGGGAATACATTTATCTGAATTACCTGAACCGATCAGACTCAAAACTGAACATGTGAAACAGAAAACATAATACCAGAACTCAATCATGTCGTCGATGCGTGGGCCCTGCCACAACATCGGTCGGTCAAATCTAAGAAATTCATGTTTCCTGATATTAAATGAAAAAGAAAAGAAAGTGCTAACGAAAAGATATGAAGTTAAAAAAATTGACACGTTCAAAGGGAAACAAGATTGAGGTATAAGGAAACCGGGTTGAGGTATATGTAGGGAAATATTGAGGTGCAGTGGATCTCATATCAAGGAGTTTCAACAAAGTTGTTAGATATTTTTTTATAAATTAATATTTTTGTTATCTTTTGTATTCGGGATGCCGTAACAGTACGGGGTTCGATCTGCCCCGTCAGGTCGCGGTGGGTCGAGGGGGCAGCGCCAACTCGTGGGGGATCGGGGGCAACACCCCCCGAATGCTAAACGTCTCCAGCTGAACGGATCCATTTGTGAATATCAAATTCATACATCTGTGAAGTGATGCAATCAAATTCATGCATCTGTAAAGTGAGGCCATCGAATTCTTGCATCTGTGAAGTGGTGTATCTCTTCATCCGAAATTGTGAACGTAGATGACTATTTCGTGTTGTCGGAGGACAAATCTAATTGATAAAAACTGAAATGATTTCAACCGATGAAGAAAGAAGAAAACTCCATTGACAAAACTCAGAGCATTTTGTTTTCTTACAACTATATCATTGATCACTTTTTTGTACATTTATTACATCACTCTATTTATATCCTAAGTAAGTCGGCTATACTCTTTGACCTTGACTTGATGATCTGTTGGTGAGCTGTCATCCACTATTACTTGGCTAGATATTTTGTCACCCCCCCGCAAGCTGGCCGTTGAGTAAATAGAAGATAGACCCAAGTTGAGTACAAAGCCATCTGAATCTGGGAGAGTCTAGAGGTTTAGTAAAAATGTCAGCTAACTTGTTGAGATGTAGAAATAGATTGCGGAACAAGGAGGCCAGCTTGGTACTTATCCCGAATAAAATGACAGTCGAGCTCGATGTGTTTGGTTCGTTCGTGAAAGACGGGTTTTCAACAATGTAGCACGCGCTTTGATTATCACAATACAAAGGTATGGGTTGTGTTTGAACAATGCCCAGATCCTGTAGCAGAAACTTTAACCATTGCAGTTCACACGATGTTGACGCAAGTGCCCGGTATTCTGCTTCCGCGGAGCTCCTTGAGACGGTTAATTGTTTTTTGGCCTTCCAAGATACCAAGGAAGATCCCAAGAAAATACACCAACCTGTGATTGATTTGCGTGTGTCCAAACACCCTGCCCAATCGGAGTCAGAATACGCTGTCATTCTGAAGTTGTGGCTGGATGAATACAGCAAGCCAAGACCAGGGGATTGCTTTAAGTATCGAAGGAGTTGCATAGCAGCCTGCTGGTGTTGTTGAGTGGGACAATCTAAGAATTGTGACAGTTGCTGGACCGCAAAACTGATGTCCGGACGTGTGAAAGTCAAGTAAATGAGCTTGCCAATCAAGCTGCGGTAACCTGTTGTATCTGACAACGCAGCGGAATCTTCCTTGGACAGTTTAGTGCTGGTGGACATAGGCGTTAAAGAGGGCTTGCAACCTGTTAAGCCATATTCTTGGAGTAAATCCATGACATATTTCCTTTGGGATATGAATATGCCTTTCTCGGACCTGGCCACTTCAACGCCCAAAAAATAGTGTAATTTTCCCAAGTCCTTGATGGTAAATTTGGAATCCAAGGCACGTTTGACCTCCTGAATAAGTGTTGTGTTGGGACTTGCTAGGATAATATCGTCTACGTACACAAGAAGAGCCACAAATGCAGTCCCTGTGCCTTTTGTAAATAGGTTGTAGTCGCTTCGTGATTGTTTGAAACCCTGCTGCAAAAGAAAGTTTGATAATTTGGCGTTCCATTGTCTTCCAGCCTGTTTTAGGCCGTAAATCGATTTCTTGAGCTTGCAAACAACCCGTGGCACATTAGTTTTGAACCCAGGTGGAAGGTTCATGTACACCTCTTCCATTAAATCCCCATGAAGATAAGCGTTATTTATGTCTAACTGTTCCAGATTCCACCCGGAAGCTGCTGCAACAGCTAACAACACTCTAACTGTGGTTAGTTTGGCTACAGATACATATGTCTCATTGTAATCCACTCCATGTTGTTGAGTGTAACCCTTAGCGACCAACCTTGCCTTGTAACGTTCTATGGTTCCATCAGGCTGGTATTTAATCCGATAAACCCACTTGCATCCCACTGTTGACTTGCCCGGGGGTAATGTCACAATATCCCAAGTTGCATTTTTCTGCAAGGCTGTAATTTCATCGTCCATGGCCTTTCTCCAATTGGCATTGGTCACAGCATGTTGATAACTGGATGGCTCACCTGTCGAAGTCAAACTCAAAGCAAAACGTTTATAGTCAGGAGCTAAAGCATCAAATGACATGCAATTTTGAATGGGATATGTTACATGGGAGCTGTTGGTGAAGTTACATACATAATCCTGAAGGTATTTTGGGGGCTGAATGTTCCTATTTGACCTTCTGATTGGTGGTGGTTGAGTGTTGAGATGAGGATTCAATGGTTGGGCATTGGAAGTTGAAGGCTGGCCATTTGGGGTTGAAGGTTGGTCATTAGAATATGGGGAGGCTGTTTGCTGTCCTTGGTCCTCATTTTGATTGGGAAATTCTGTTGGAACGGAATCGTTGGCATTATGGGAGAAAGATTGAGAGGTAGAAGGTGAGTGCAGGTTTGTAGGGATGGTGGAGGTGGATGGAGGTGTGGATGAAGTTGATTGGAGGTTGTAAGGTATGTCAATATTACATAAAGGTAATGGGTATGAGTATGAAGATGGCATGGTGGGCTGGGATTGGTTGAAAGCAAAGGGAATATGGTTTCATGAAACAATACATTTCTAGATATCAAGACTTTGTTGGTTTGGAGATTTAACAGTATGAAGCCTTTGGTATATTTGGGGTATCCTAGAAAGACACAAGGATCACTTCTATTATCGAACTTCGATCTGTTTTGGACAGGAGTACTGGAAAAAGCTAGGCAACCAAAAATCTTGATATCTGCATATTTTGGAACTTGCGAATAAAGCTTTTGATGTGGGGTGGAAAAGTTAAGAATGGGAGTAGGAGCTACATTTATCAAAAAAGCCGCGTGCTGAATGCAGAAGCCCCAAAATCTTATGGGAACTTTAGATTGGATTTTCAAACTTCTTGCTACATTGAGTATGTGCTGGTGTTTGCGTTCTACAACACCATTTTGTTCAGGGGTTGCAACACATGACGTTTGGTGTATTATGCCCTTACTACCAAAGAAATCTTTTAGATCGAATTCCGCACCGTTGTCTGTCCTAATGACTTTCACAGTCTTTGAAAATTGCGTTTCAACATAAAAACAGAATTCTTTTACTAAAGAGCTAGCTTCTGATTTATTTCTCATTAGGAAAGCCCAAGAGTACCTAGAGTAGTCATCTACAATGGTCAAGAAAAAACGTTGGTTATATATGGTAGGTTGCCTATATGGACCCCATATATCAACATGTATCAACTGAAAAGCATTTTGGGATACAGAATTACTCAAAGGAAAAGTCAATTTTCTTTGTTTGGCCAAATGGCATACAGTGCAATTGTCATTGTCAAAATACTGAACAGTAGGCTCCCACTGTTTAATGGTTCTAAGAACCTTATTTGACAAATGTCCTAACCTAAGGTGCCATTTGTAGGCCTCAGAGCTTCCACTATTTGTAGAAGCAACTTCTTTATTTGCTTGACGAGAAAGACACACTTGATGGGAGAGACTAGAGGGTGATGAATCCCCTTGGATGAGGTAGTAAAGGCCATTGTGAAGTTTAGCTAATCCAATCTGCCTCTTGGTCAAATGATCCTGGATTGCACAAGTAACGGAATCAAACACCACAGATAAATTGCCATCAGATAAGAGCTTACTCAAGGATATCAAATTGTACCTAAAAGATGGTATATACAGGACATTATGAATACTTAAGTCATTGGATAGTTTAACTGTTCCTTTATATGTGGCTAATGTGTGACTACCATTTGGTAAGGTTACTTTGACATTGAAGACAGGTTTGTATGTAAACAAGAGATCAAAATTGCATGTAATATGGTCCGAAGCTCCGGAGTCTATAATCCAATGCTTTAAGAGTGAGACAACAGACTTACCATGAGTACCAGCATTTGACTTACCATATGCACCAGAGCCTTCAAAATTGGCACTTAACACAGCTGCTTGATTGACCATATGCTCTGGCTCTTCCTTCACAGCTTGCATCTGTGATGATTTCATGATATTCATTAGTTGGTCCAATTGTTCTTGAGTGAAAGCAGCATTAGTATGCTGATAATTGAGCTCTTGTTCCTGTTCTGCAGCTTCAACTTGATTAACAGCAGGCCTGTTACCCCTGCCAGCAAAACCACGACCTCTTCCTCCTCTTCCTCCCGGAGGAAATCCATGTTTTCTGTAGCATCTTTCTTCCGTATGCCCTTGTAGACCACAATATGTGCATTGAAAGTTTCTATTTCCAAACAAAGGTCTCTTAGGATACTGTACATTTCCACCAGAGTTATTTGACTGAGCATAAGAAGGTTGCTTATTGTTTACAGTGCCAGGTACAGCCATAACAGGATTATCCAAACGATCTGAGTGCCCAACACAATAAGTCAGCTGCCTTTCGTGCTTAATTGCCATACCAAACACCTGATTAATTGATGGCAACGGATTCATGAGCAATACTTGTGCTCTCACCGGTGCGAATTGCTCATTAAGACCTTTTAAGAACCTTATCACACACTCTGCTTCAAAATAGTCACGATACACTCTCACAGCACCACAATTACAGGCAGGATTGCACGAACATGCTGGAAATGGCTTAATAACCAACAATTCTTCCCAAAGGATCTTCAATTTTGTAAAGAAATCTCTTACAGTAAGCTCACCTTGTCGAACCGAATGCAATTCCTCAAGTAGATCTGAAAGTCGGAAGTAATCGCCGTGTGAGAATCTTTCCTGTAGGTCGGTCCAAACATCTCGAGCAGAATTGAGCACATCACGCTCTGCGCAATCGAACCGGAGACAGAATTAAGAATCCATGACAAGACCATGCCGTTACACTGTTTCCAAGCGTGATGATCTGGATCTGCATCCGGAAGAGGAGTCAAGCTTCCGTCAACAAAGGAAAGTTTGTTCTTCGACATTAGCGCCATGCGCATCGAACGAGACCAAGAGTGATAGTTATTTCCGGAGAGTGGTGGTTGAACAAGGACGAGAGATGGATTTTCATTTGGATGCAAGTAGTAAGGACTCAGAGGAACAATTTGGTTCTGATTGTGATTCGCCATGGAAGAATTTCGAGATTTCTGATGAATTTAGGGATTTTGATTCAAGGAGAGCTCCACAGAAATTAGGTTTTGTGCCGGACGAACGGAAAATTGAAACGGAATCGAAGATTGCTAACAAGATTGCAAACGAATTTCTTACCAGATTTGCTCCTTGAGCTCTGATACCATGTCGGAGGACAAATCTAATTGATAAAAACTGAAATGATTTCAACCGATGAAGAAAGAAGAAAACTCCATTGACAAAACTCAGAGCATTTTGTTTTCTTACAACTATATCATTGATCACTTTTTTGTACATTTATTACATCACTCTATTTATATCCTAAGTAAGTCGGCTATACTCTTTGACCTTGACTTGATGATCTGTTGGTGAGCTGTCATCCACTATTACTTGGCTAGATATTTTGTCAAAAAAAATTGTCCCACAAAAAATGTTACTTTAGGACACCAATGCATCATTAAAGCTTCTTTTTTTCTTTTCTCAATGAATCATTAGTCTAACATTTATTTATTATGCTCATTTCATATCTCAATATAATTTATTGTAGTATTAATTTTTTTATAATATAACTGAAAAACTGAAAAACTGAAAAACTGAATCTGTCATCTTTATTAATTAACGGCAAAGTATTGTCGGATTCTAAATGTTTTGATACGCAAAGGACAGAGGCGAGTACGTACAAAACTGTTGATTCAAAGTGTTGAATATAATAAACGCGTAGATTTCGGAAGAAGAAACAAAAATTTTAAAAATAAAAAAAAAAAAATGCCACAATCTTTTTTAATTTTTAATTTTTAAAAAAGTTGTTTTAACACTATAAGTTCTGGTCCAAGAAGCTCAGCATTTTCATCAATTGTTCATTTGTTTGCGAAACATACTTTTTTTTTTTTTTTTTTTTTTCTTCTTCTAAGGGATTGAAGCACTTAGAATGAGGCTTTCATTTCAGATGATGATATTGTCTTGTATTTTATGTGCTGCAATCTGTATGTACTCACTATCCTTCTACTTTCTCTCTCCTTTTTTTTTCCCCTCCTCCTACTAATTTATTTAATGTTAAATGCAGTTTCATCAATGCCAAGAATGGTGTATGCCACCACTGACATTCCCACAAAGGGCCTCACATCTATAAACGGTGACACTGTGTCTTGTTTTTCTCATTAATTCTTTTTGGGTTCTTTGTGACCTTTTTTTTTTTTTTTTACCTACCGGGTCCGATTTATCCGAGTCGCGCCGAGTCGACTCTTGCGAAGGCCTGACCAAGATCTCTTTTAACATGACGCCTCAGGGGAGTCTGACTCTTACTGAGAAGTAAGGCCTGATCAAGATCTCTTTCAACATGGCGCATCAGGAGAGATTCGAACCGGTGACCTCCCTAAGCATTCTCGAATCACTTAATTACCACTTGAGTCAATCTACTTGGTTGGGTTCTTTGTGACTTTAGTCTATTATAAGAGTGTACACGGATACGGTTTATTCGAACCGAACTGATTGGAGATCATTCGATTCGGTTAATACTTGTTTTCGGGTTGGTTACGGTTTACGCTGTAAATTATCCGTAGCCGAACCGAAAACCGAATCGAATTAAAAACCGAACAATTAACCGAACCGAACCGTTTATATCCAACTTGTATAATTAGTTTTTATAACCAAAATATTATTTTTTATATCCAACATGTGTCAAGTTATATGACTATTTTTTTGGGTTTATGGTTAAAAATGACAATTTGAATATAGAAATATGCAAAGAGGACAGTGAAATATATTTTTGGGTAAAAATGACATGTCTTTATTCTACCGTGATTTAAATTCTTTCGTTTTTTCAACTACAAAAACGAATATATCTTTTGATCTGGTTGTCGAAAGATGATAATTCTATCATCACATTTTTTCTTTTTTTTTTTCATCCTCTTTATTTAGACATTTCATTTGATATTTTTTCAACGTTATTTTCGAGGTCATTTTTGTAAAAAACACATAAACAATGGAATATTAAAATATTGGATTTGATGTCATTTCCACTGCACCAAATAGTAGATTTGGGGTTATGAATAATGAATTTGTCCTTATTACCTTATTTATATTTCCACTGTCATGATTTCTATTTTTTTCCTTCTTTTTTGTCCTTTTAAACCACTCCTCTTTGTTTATTTATTTACTTTTTTTTGGTAGTTTTGCCCCTCTTACGAGTCTTACCACTCCGACCTGCCAGAAAACCATAACGCTAAAACTATTTTCGTTTTTAGTGGCATTTATTCCCCCAAAGAATATGGTGTCATCTGTGAATTAGAGAAGATTCGTCTCCGCTGTTAGGAAAAACGAACCCGAGCGATAACCCCTATCAACGATAATACAAAATAAAGAACAAAAGAAAAAAAACAGAACATCAAATTTAACAGGGTTCGGTCAACCGACAAGAACAAATATCACTTTAATAGAAAATACAAATAAAAAACAATACTAAACTCAAATAACAATAATCTAAACATTAGGTTAGGGCCAAAAGGCTACTTAAAAACTAATGCCAAGTCGGCTACTCTTATTGCGCAGCCGATGTGGGACTTTTCCCAGAACCTAACATCCGCTTTTTGAGCTCCAATCATAATTGATAGATTTTTTTTTTTAAATTTACATATAGAGCTTCACCGGCTATGAGTAAGAGAAACGGAGAAAAGGGATCTCCTTGTCTTATTCCCTTTTCTAAACTAATACCTGCCCAAAGGGCCGGCTTCACATTTTTAAATATGATTTGAAAATGTATGATTTTCTTTTTCTAGCGTTAAGAATTATATATGATAGGAACATAATATTTCAACACGTCCTTCAAGTATTAATCTATAATAATATTTTAACGCGCCCTTCAAGTACAGGTCTAAAATAAGCCCGAGAGAGACCAAACACTTAAAACAATATTTCTTTTTCATGGAACACAATGCTTGTAGAAAGATTTGAACTCGCGACCTCATGATTTGAAACCATGTTTAATTACCATATGTTTCCAAACTTTAAGCTGACAGGAACGTAGATAATTAACATTTTATTTTATATATCTGAACACATACCATTTGTTGTTTTCCCAGAAGATTCAAAACGACTACTAAAGAGTCGTATTATAAAAATGAAAAAATATTTTTTTACGGTTTAATCTTGCAGTGGATGCAGTTGAGGGAAATGAAGATTTACCCAAAGCAATAATGACCAAGGCGAAATTACGACAAAGTAGCCATTTTTATCTGTCTAAAGCTAGAAAACTAAATGATCTACCAGACTGCCACCAAAATGACTACTGCGACAGCGAAGAGGAATCAGATATAGATTGCGATGACGAGTGTGAGTGCGATCTTCGTGTGAACCTCTGCTTCGATCCCACTACATGCCACCTGAGAGATTTATGTGACGATGTTGTATTATTTTGCGATCCAGCATGTACCTGTGACCATGGTACCCATTTATGCAGAATGTTTTGATCACACATAGGACTATATAATAACGATTTCACACGGGCAGTCTTATTTGTCATTGATCACTTGTATTTTTAGATTTTAATCACATCGAAAATAATTGATCACTGGCAGAAGATCGATTCTTAGATCAAGATTGAAATTCTCAGTTGTTCGGTTGTTAATTACAATCGATCGCCGGAAAATCGATTCTGAATTTTAGAATCAACTGTGAAAAAATTCGATAGTTAGTAATTTTTTTTTCCTTTTTTTTCTTGCAACATGTTACCCTATCCAATGCAATAGCAAAAGTATGTAGTAAAATCATATTAAAGCAATGTCATCAGATTCAGCTGGAAAATGTGCCAGAAGTCAGTAGTTCCGATGCACATGACCAATTCGCAAAAAAAAAAAAAAAAAAAAAAAAAAAACTGGCTTACAAGAGTATTTATATTTTGTGATCGGGGTAAAATCAGGATAAAATCTAAAAACGTGACAAGGGTATTTTTACAAGAGTATTTATCCCCATAATTAAAACTTAAAGAAACTAAAGCATCATAAATTAAACAACAATCTTCATCTCCAACTACTGCTGCTATACCTGCACATCGTCTGATTGAATACGGGAATAATGGTGAGCAACGCATATTTGTTCTAGTACGAAGAAGAAACAAATCAAACAAAGTTTTAATGTGAAGGAGTGAAAGATGATTTTCGAAATAACGATGACGTACAATATATACCATTGATTAGAGAGTTCTAGGCCTATGATTCGATTACAATATATTATAGTATCCGCATATATACGGTAAGAGTTCTAGTCCTATTTTCCCCTTCAAATTCATGTTAATAAACCATAGATTCAGAGTACCTGAATAGAGTAAGGAATCATCGGGATCGTTTTCCTACATTCAATGTTATTCGACTTCTGCTACGTTTTGCCATGACGTTGTAGCCACATTGATGAGAATTTCGATTTCTCTCGCCTTGCCTACAACCGTGATGTGTTGGTTTCTTTCCTATACTTTATGGTGAAATAAAGCATTGTTTATATATGTGGAGAGAGGGCCGAAATCCGAATTTACTACCGTCCACAAAAGCCGAGTTTTAATCGGATTAAAACTCCTTTTAAATAACCAATAAATAAAATTAGCATATCCTAGGGAAAACGAATTTCCTATAAGACCACTATTACGAGGAAGGAAATTACTCAGGTTCAAGTAATGGTCCGATATAATTTTCTTACAATTCAAACACAAAACCAGGTAAATCCGCCGCCAATACAATTCCTTATGTCTTATGTAGGAATCCTGTTTTCATGACGGATTAAAACCGCCACAAAAAGTTCCCAGCGACAGATCCAAAAAACATTCTGGAAAGGGCCTTAAAATTTTAGCAAAGAAAAGACAAATGCAGCTGGTTTTAAAGGCGATCAAACGGCCACAAAAAAGATTTAGCTGCAGATAATGAGCTTTAGAGTTGACCGAAATCCGCCGTGAAAAGGCATGTTTATTTGTAGTGAATTTATATTGCTGCCACCAAAATGACTACTGCGACGACAAAGACGGTATGGATATTGATTGCCATGAGGATTGTGAATGTGATCTTCGTGTGAGACTCTTCTTCGATCCTTTTACTTGCCACCTGAGAGATTTTTGCAACAACATTCGTTTTTTCAATTTGTGATCCTGGATGCACTTGTGACCTTAGTACCACCTTATGTAGACTGTTTTGACCACAGGGACAGACATACAAACGTCTTTGGGGCAACATTGTATTTCCATTTTGAAATAATACTGAAAGAATTGAATTAAGTGATAAAGTGCTGTACTGTTTCCTATACACCTGAATTTTCCACATTGAGTTTGCCAGATATAGGTTTTAAGGAGGCAGGGCTATGTCCTGATGACGCATTGCTTGGGGGGGTGGGGGGTGTGGCAGGACACGGCATGTACATATTTTATTTTTTTCAGCAATAAAATAATATAATTTTCCGAAAAAAAAAAGGTGATAGAATCGACTGTAAAAGAGTTGGTGGTCACTGTTCTATATGTTACAACGATAGATTTGTTATGTTGTGGCTACAAAGGATCTTCCACGTTTTAATTTCTTCGAATTTCTTGTCGAAGCGATATTTACAGGGTGTTGCTCTAGCTAGCATCCCTTTCTCCTTTGTTTTATTAACATTTTTGCTGCAATGTACTCCCATTACCTAATCGAAATCAACAGCCAAAGTATGGATCGAGTAAAATCATATAAAGTAAAGCAATGGTTTCATATCATGTTTGTGTTCTCTTGTGGATATATTTTCGGTAAAGATTTGAGACCATTCTTACTATTATCTCTTTATTAATCATCCCTATTAATTGACGGCAATGTAATGTCATTACCTAAATGATTTTAAATCGTGTTTCAAAGTGTATCATATTATAAACACACAGATTCCGGGGGTAAGAAACAAAACTCACAATTTTTTTTTTTTGAAAGGTAAATTCAGAAAAATTTAAAACTTCTATATTTAAATGTGACGATACGGGGGTTTACTCCTCCACGTGGAATTATTTGAGTGGTCCAACTGGCATGTGGAAAAGTCTATGTCAAATACAACGGTATTAGATCGACACGATATGCACTCGCAGCGACCGCAGTCACGGCAGATTCTTCAAGTGATTCTTCAAGTGTCTAGTCTCGATCACCCATGTCGGCATATATCGAGTCGAGACGGAGACTTCCTGTCCAGATACCCGGGCCCACCATCCAGTAGGTTGCTTGAGCAGGAGGGTAAAGCCCATTTAAGGGTATTTATGCCAATGGACCAAACCGCCCTACATTTAGGGCAGAGGAAGGACATGTACCTATAAATACACCATTCCAGGAACTACGTAAGGCTTGATTCCTGGACATGACACAGGATACGTAGGCAATCCAAGATACATTCTTGGACTCAGCCATAAAGTACTTAAAAACACCATCTTTTACTCACTCTCAGCCGTTCGATTCCCTTTACAGCTCACCCTTAGATTACACGTGGCCTGTTATTCCGGTGGTGCATCATCTAGCATCATCATTTGGCGCTAGAAGGAGGGCCTTCTACCGGTGAGTGGGTAAAGAAATCGCAATGGCACCACCAACAAAGAAGAAAGCAACGAACAGCAAGAACATGCAGATCGAGGAGCAAGCAGATGTAGATCCGGCAGGAGCTCCATCTCGATTCAAGAAGTCCCCACGGGATCTAGGCGGCCTGCGCATCCACCCAGACCTCAGCTTCCCCCACAACTACAGGACATGGCCGATCACTTGGCATCTTTAGACGAAGAAGCCCTAAAAAGGGTGGTGGCGTCGGCATTTATTGGTAAAGGAATCTGTAATCCCCCTGGAGAACACTTGTTAGACCCACGGGTCGTAAAGAAATCGATAATGCTAGGGGGAAGAGGCCTGTCGACCCACAGGAGGAATGTGAGGAAGGTGCGATTGAAATCAGCGTGACTAACGCCCACAGACGTCCTAGACAAGAAAGCCAACAGCGGCAGGTCGAGGAGAGTATCCGAAACGAGTTCAATCGCATCGTAGGCAAGGAACGGTCACAGAATGGCTCGAATCACCATTTAGTCCCGAGATAGAGATATACACGATGCCTGAGTCGTTCAAACCACCCAAGATGGAACCCTATGACGGTACAACAGACCCAGAGGATCATCTGTATCGATACATATCTTTGATGAGATTGAGAAACGCCAATGACGCCATGAAGTGTCGAGCTTTCGACACGTTGCTCACAGGTCGAGCCCGTGAGTGGTTTCATAAGCTACGGCCTGGGTCGATTTCAAGCTTTTTACAATTGGGACAGAAGTTTAGAGACGCTTTTATCGGGAACAAGAAGTTCCACCTTAGTGCTACCCACCTTATGAACATCAAGCAGGAGAAAGGAGAAACCACTATCGATTTTATGAGGCGTTTTAACCTCGAGGCCATGAAAGTGCATAATGCCAGTGACGCATTGCAAGTTAATGCTTTCGTCGGAGGTTTGCGGAATATGAAATTGTATGACAAGTTGTCTAAGAAGATGCCGAATGACATGGACGAATGTGTGAACATAGTCCATACGTTTTGCCAAGGTGAAGAGGCAGTGCGCTTGCACACCATTTCACTTGGCCTCAATTCGAGGAACGATTCCCGAAGCCAGACCAAGGGTCAGCCTAGGGGTCGGAACGAAGAAAGCAAGACTAACGTGTTTGATCGACTGACAGCTCCGATATCGGATCGGCTCGGAAAGAAAGGGAATCTGAAAGTTCGAGATTTTATACCCCTCAATCGGTCTCGGAGAGAGGTGTTGGCAATTATGATCAAGAAAAATATTGCCCGAACACCCAAGCCGATGTCCAAGGACCCGGAGAAAAGGAAGAACACTCATAAGTATTGCGACTACCACAGGGACGTGGGGCACGACACGGAAGAATGTTTCGATCTGAAGAGGGATATCGACGCCTGCATTCAGGAGGGTCGATTGGATGAGGTGATTGACAGGTCAGAAAAGGACGAGCCAAAAGGCCGTCGAGAGTACAAGAGGAAGACTTATAATGGAAAGAAGGATCGATCCCCGCGTCGTGACAATCGAAATCGTCGAGACAAGTCAGCTGAGCCGGCATATCGAGATAATCGCCGTGATGACCATCGAGAAGATCATAATCGAGACCCCACCGTGATAATCGCGCCGGGTATGACGTAAACACGATTGTTGCGGAGCATGAATCAGATAGACCTCGATCCAGTCGACATTCTTCAGATAGATCCAGAGAATCGAAGAAGCTGAGATTTACTACGGAAGTGGCTACGGGCCTAAAGATGATATTCCGAGTTCCCATAGTCATAGCGAAGGGTTGGTGATCGAAGCAGTAGTAAGTCGAGGTCGGATCAAAAGGGTTTGTGTCGACAGTGGAAGCGCCGTAAATATACTCTACTATTCGGCTTTCAAAGCTATGAAGTTGAAAGATGAAGACCTTATACCGTTGTCTACTCCTTTGTTTGGATTCACAGGGCAGGCCATCCACCCTGTCGGGTCGATTAATTTGTTGACAACAGTCGGAGACGGAGAAAAGGGCCGAACTATGGAGATGACATATGTCGTGGTCAAGGCCCCGTCAGGATATAACGCGATACTAGGTTGGCCCGCCTTATACGATCTCGGGGCCATCATCTCGACATTCCACAACAGCATGAAGTTCCCCACCTGGTATGGAACCCATGAAGTAAAAGGAGACATCGAGGTGGCCAGAAATTGTAGTTTAGTCACGACAAAGGGGAAAGGAGTTGGACAAGTTTTGATTGAGGAATTGATACCAAAAGAGGAAGAGGATCGAAGCTGGATATCCGTTGATCCGACGGAAGAGGTTTGTGTCTGGAAGGAAGATGAGGACCAAGGGGTCCAGATCGGGAAGTGGATGCCACACCCCGATAGGCAAGCCCGGTCGACCTCCTGGCGGAATATCGAGACGTTTTCGCTTGGAAGGCAGATGACATGCCGGGTTTATCGGCAAACGTGGCAGTGCATCGCCTTAACGTCGACCCAAAAAAAGAAGCCGATACGGAAAAAGAAGAGAAATCTTGCACCTGAAAGAAAAGAGGCGGTGAAGAAAGAAGTTGACAAGTTGTTGATTTCTGGGATCGTGAAGGAGGTATTATACCCAGATTGGTTAGCCAATCCCGTGTTAGTCAGGAAGCATGATCAAAGCTGGCGGATGTGCGTCGATTTTACAGATCTCAATAAAGCATGCCCCAAAGATTCATATCCTCTTCCAAAAATTGATCAGTTGGTCGATTCGACATTGGGCTTCGAGGTTTTCGGTTTTCTCGATGCGTACAGGGGATACTATCAAATCTTTATGGACCCTCAGGACTCGGAGAAAAGCCGCGTTTATCACCGAATTTGGTACTTTTTGTTTTGTGACAATGCCGTTTGGTTTGAACAATGCTGGGGCAACTTATCAGAGGGCCGTCAATAAAATCTTTGAGAGACAGATAGGTCGGAATATGGAGGTTTATGTTGATGATTTATTGATCAAGAGCAAGTCCATGGGACAATTTCTTGTCGATCTCAGGGAAGTTTTCGAGGTGTTGCGGGCAGTAAAAATGAAGCTTAACCCGAAGAAGTGTACCTTCGGTGTTCGATCTGGAAAATTCTTGGGCTATATGATATCAAGGGACGGGATTCGTGCCAATCCAGATAAGATCGAAGCTCTGAAAAACATGCCCGCACCTCGTAACGTAAGGGAGGTGCAACGATTGACGGGTCGGATGGCCGCCCTCAATCGCTTCTTGTCGATATCAGCGCAGAGGGCCCTGCCCTTCTTTAAGATACTGAAAAAGGCGAGTCCATTCCAGTGGGATGAGAAGTGTCAAGAAGCGTTCGACGATCTGAAAAAGTATTTATCTGATTTGCCGACACTGTCCTCACCTCGAGAAGGAGAGAAGCTCTTAGTTTATCTGGCAATTTGTGAAGAAGCTGTGAGCGCGGTGTTAGTTCGAGAAGGGGACCATGGGCAAATCCCGATTTATTTTGTAAGTAGGGCATTGCATGGGGCCGAGATCAGATATACACCTGCTGAAAAATTGGCATTGGGTCTGGTTCATGCGTCAAGGAAACTGAAGCCATATTTTCAAGCACATCCCATCGCTGTGGTGACGGATCAGCCTTTAAAGCAAATTCTGGCAAAACCCGAGACATCGGGTCGGTTAGCCAAGTGGGTTGTCGAGCTAGCAGAATATGATATCGAGTTTTTACCCTGTACCGCCATCAAGGGTCAGGCCCTGGCAGACTTCCTAGCCGAAGGTCTGTCGATTCAATTGGAGCAAGAAAAGCAGTCGTCAGAAGAACAATGGACCATCCACGTCGATGGTGCCTCGAGTAAAGAAGGAGCAGGGGCTGGATTATTACTTGTTAGTCCGAAAGGGGAAGAGTTCCCGTACGCACTCCGATTCGAGTTCAAAGCTACGAATAACGAAGCCGAGTACGAGGCCATGATCACGGGCTTGAAACTGGCATCGAAGTTGGGGGTCGAGAATCTTTTGGTATACAGTGACTCTCAACTTGTGGTAAATCATATACGGGGAGAGTATGAAGCTAAAGAAGAATCAATGAAGAGTTATCTAAAAGTTGTACAGGGATTAATGTCGAAATTCAAGACAGTTAGCATTGAGCAGGTGCCTCGGAGCGAAAACAAACGAGCCGATGCTTTGTCTAAGCTCGCATCAAATTTTAAATCTAAGAGGAAAGTTCTGGTCGAGATGTTAGCAGAACGGAGCTATAACGAGGTCGACGTGCAGCCAGTGGTTCAAGGATCGACATGGATGGATCCGATAGCATTATTCTTAAAAGATGGAGTTCTCCCATCCGATAAGTCTCGAGCCGAAAAATTAGATCGCAAGCCTCGAGGTACGCCCTATTCGACTATGTGCTTTATCGAAAGTCGTTTGTAACACCTTGGTTGCGATGTGCGTCGGAGGATGAAGGGCGTATCTACTCGAAGAAATACATCGAGGAATTTGTGGAAATCATTGCGGAGCTCGAATGTTGGCAAGAAAATGCAAGCTGGCAGGATATTTTTGGCCCTCTATGCAGAAGGATGCAAATCAGTTAGTTATGAGTTGCAGGGCTTGCCAGGTACATGATGTGGTGACCCACCAGCAAGCACGAGAAATCATGATTAGATTAACACGGTATAATCTAATCTTTGAGGGATACGAAACATAGTTCATCATGGACACGGCACAAGCATGCCTAAGGCAAAAGCCCGTCTATATAAATGATCCCAAGTACTACGATGAGACTTGATTCCTAACTCTTATACAGGATACGTGGGAAACTGATTAACTATCTCAGGCTTAGTCTAAAACATTCAAACACCACCCCCGTTTCATCTTTTTCTAAGTTTATAGTCTTGGATAAATCGTCACTAGGAAAATACAGCCTAGATAACTAAACATACGAGATCCAGCATCGTCAGTATCATTTAAATATATCCGTGATTATCTCCTAAATACAAGGTGTTACGAATCGAGAACGGTATTTACCCTAGGACCTTCTAAAGGGAATCAATAGACGAGATCGAAACAATGAACTTAGATAATCCAATCTAAGATTGTTGGTAAGAACACCACAATGCTTACTCAAGGCGCTGATAAGTTCTTAAAGGGTGGAACTCTACAATGAAGAGATCCTCACTCGCAAGTGACACAAGTCAATAGACTCAATAATATTTTCACTCAAAATTAAACCGTTTGTTACAATGACTCTATTTGCCTTTATATATGCTACAGACTCCAATGCCAATTGCTAATTTAGCAATATGGGACAAAATAACAATAAATAATAATAATAATAATAAAATAAAAGACTATCTAACCAATGTGGGATAATAAAGGACTAATGACTCAAATAAATGCTAAACAGTTTATTCAGGCCAATATCATAAATAATTGCGCCTCTTCTGCATCACCATGAATTTTTGATTTTTCTTCCTTTTGAAGCCCTTCATGGATCACATCATTCCCTCCCGGTTGGAATGGATTTGTCCTTGAATCAATAAGACGTCATAAAATCGAGCACCATCACCATCAAAACTTGAACAAACACAAAAGGTCACCAATCGAATACCAGGATTAAATGTGAGTCGAATAAATAAATTCTCATCAGTGGCATGCTTTGTTGCGTAGTCACGCTTATTTCTGACATACCGGATTCTCTTCCTAGTGTTGTGGTGTCTTTATTGCAGGAATTTGCTGACGTCTTTCCCGAGGAAGAGCCAAGCGGATTGCCACCGTTATGCGGTGTGGAGCATCAAATTGACTTTATTCTGGGCTCCACATTGCCAAACCGACCAGCCTATCATGCCAGTCCGGAGGAGACTAAGGAGATTCAAAGGCAAGTAGAAGAGTTGATTGCAAAGGGGAAGGTGCAAGAATCCATGAGTCCATGTGCGGTGCCGGTGATTGTGGTCCCAAAGAAAGATGGCGGATGGAGGATGTGCGTGGATTGCAGGGCCACCAACCAAATTACTATACAGTATCATTATCCTATTCCACGCTTGATCTTAAAAGAGGCTATCATCAAGTGAGGATGCGAGAGGGTGATGAATGGAAAACAGCGTGTAAAACTAAATTTGGTTTATATGAGTTGCTTGTTATGCCTTTTGGTCTCACAAATGCACCTAGCACTTTTATGCATTTGATGAATGAGGTTCTTAGGGACTTTATTAATAAATTTATGGTTGTCTACTTTGATGATATCTTGATTTACAGCCATGATTTAGAGTCACACCTTAGTCACCTACGCGCTGTTTTGGAGACACTTAGAGATGCTAAATTGTATGCTAACCTCAAAAAGTGTACTTTTAGCATGGATGGAGTAGTGTTTCTTGGTTTTGTTGTGAGTGCACAGGGTGTGGAGGTTGATAGAGAGAAGGTCAAAGCTGTGGCGGAATGGCCCGAACCAACAAATGCAGTGGAAGTTCGTAGTTTCCACGGCCTTGCGAGCTTTTATAGGCGATTTGTGAGGGATTTCAGCAGCATAGCCGCGCCCCTCAACGAGTTGGTGAAGAAGAACGTCCATTTTCCATTGGGGACCAAAGCAAACGGAGTCCTTTGAAACTCTTAAGGCTCGTTTAATTTCTACACTCATACTTGTTTTACCTAATTTTGATAAAACTTTTGAGCTTGAATGTGATGCTTCGGGTGTGGGAATTGGTGGTGTGTTAATTCAGGAGGGTAAACCTATTGCATATTTTAGTGAGTAATTAAAAGGTGCCCAATTGAATTATGCTACGTATGATATGGAACTTTATGCCTTAATTAGATCACTTCAAACTTGGTAGCATTACTTGAGACCTAGGGAATTTGATATTCACACTGATCATGAGTCCCTAAAGTACTTAAAAGGCCAAAGTAAATTGAGTAAGAGGCATGTTCGTTGGTTAGAGTTCATAGATATTTTCCTTATGTAATTAAATATAAAAAGGGCGAGGAGAACATTGTAGCAGATGCGTTATCTCGTAGGTTATCTTTAATCACTACTATGCAACTAGACTCCTTGGATTTGAATTTATTAAGGAATTGTATGCTCTGGATGTTGATTTTGCTTAACCTTATGCGGCTACTGAGCACTCAAGTCACGGGAAATATTATAGGCATGAGGGATTCTTATTTCGTGAGGCTGTTTTGTGTATTCCTCGTTGTTCCATGCGTGAATTGCTTGTTCGTGAACCACATGGTGGGGGTCTAATGAGTCATTTTGGAATCACGAAAACTTTGGACATGCTTAAATCATATTTTTATTGGCCAAAAATGAAAACTGATGTTTCTCGTGTGTGTGATGCTTGTCTTGTGTGCAAATCTGCTAAGTCCAAATCTGCACCCCATGGTTTGTATACACCATTGCCTATCCCTACATCCCCTTGGATAGATTTATCTATGGATTTTGTGTTGGGATTACCTCATTCTAGGAATGGTAATGATTCTGTGTTTGTCGTAGTTGATCGTTTTTCTAAAATGGCACATTTTCTACCTTGTAATAAAACGAATGATGTTTCTCATATTGTTGATCTGTTCTTTAAAGAAATTGTTCGTTTGCATGGAGTGCCTAGGACTATTGTGAGTGACCGTGATGTTAAGTTTATTAGCCACTTTTGGCGTGTGTTGTGGATGCGTTTGGGAACTAAACTTTTGTACTTTACTGCGTATCACCCCCAAACTGATGGTCAAACTGAAGTGGTTAATCAAGTTTTGGGTCAATTGTTGCGTTGTGTTATTAACAAAAATCTGAAAAATTGGGAAACTTGCTTGCCTTTTGTAGAGTTTGCTTATAACCGTTGTAAACATTCTGCTACTCACTATACTCCTTTCGAGTTGGTGTACGGGTTCAACCCGGATACGTCTTTTTCTTTGGTTCCTTTGCCTGCAGGTTCTCAATCTAGCTTGGATGGTGAGCAACAGGCCGAGTTGGTGAAAGAATTGCATGCTAAGGCTAAGCAACATGTGGAGAAAGCGACGGAGAGGTACGTGAAGCAAGCAAATAAGGGCCGTAAAGAGGTCATTTTCCAGCCAGGAGATTGGGTATGGCTGCATTTCCGTAAAGATAGGTCCCCAAAGCAACGCAAGTCAAAATTACATCCTCGAGGTGATGGTCCATTTGAAGTGTTGGAGCGGGTTAACAACAATGCTTATAAAATTTCTATTCCAGAAGATTGGGGCGTGTTACCTACCGTCAATGTTGCTGATTTGATGCCCTTCGACAACCCCTTTGATCTGAGGACAGATCCTTCCGAACTGGGAGAGAATGATGTGATACACGATGATATTCCGGACCCGTTAGCTCCTATGAAGACCGTGGACCCTCTTGGGATTCGAGATGGGCCTATGACAAGGCTCCAAAAGAATAAGGTCAGAGAGGCCTTAAACACTTCGGTCTTGGAAGCTCAGTTGGACAAAGAACAGGCCGAGAAGACTGAAGATCAGCCCACTAAGTGCACCGTTGATGCTATTGGACTTGACAAAGGCACTATTAGGCTTGAATAAATTATTCAGAAGACTTTTATTTACTGTTAGGTATTAATAAGGCCATGGGGCCATTTTTAAGTATTATTGGACCAGTTTCTATGTTATTTTCATTAGTCTTTATTTAATAATTGCATTGTGGGCTTAAGTATCTCAAGGAAACCTACCAAGCGTAGGTTAGGTGCAATTAGTCATGGGAATTACTTAGCTACACTAGTTACATGGATATTGTAGCCTATATAAGGCACCTAGGTTGTTCTTTTACAAAGAGTAAAATTTTGAGTGAAAATATTATTGAGTCTATTGACTTGTGTCACTGGCGAGTGAGGATCTCTTCGTTGTAGAGTTCCACCCTTTAAGAACTCATCAGCGCCTTGAGCAAGCGTGTGGCGTTCTTGCCAACGTTTTTAGATTGGATTATCTAAGTTCGTTGTTTCGAGCTCGTCTATTGATTCCCTTTAGAAGGTCCTAGGCCAAATCCCGTTCTTGAATCGTATCACAGGGGATTTACATGTTTTGGAGTCCTTGAAGGACACGGCGCATAGGCTTTCCATGGACGATGCGTCCCCTATATAAACGATCCCAAGAAACTACGAGAG